>OX383918.1:11329961-11929961 GCA_947532125.1 Saturnia pavonia
AGGCGTAAATCGCACTCGGCTTCGGAGGAAAATAAAATGCACTTTGGTCATTTTATCTACAGACAAATATTTTTTTCAGGTTTATGTTTTTCTTTCCTCTGAAGGTTCATGTAATTTTATGCATTGTTACTGACTCTCAAGGATTAGTTCTGCAAGGCTCTATTAATTCGGACGCCGACGCCCATGCTTACAGCGACGCCAACATTACGTCCAAACACGTGTTGGTCGCTAACGTTGCCAAACCGCTAGAGGCCACGAAAGGCCGCGTTACATAATCGGATGTGACCGGCAGCGGCACACTTACCCAGTTTCCGCGTTTGGACGACACTCTTGCGATTATAATATTTTACTATCGGAATGCGGTCAAGTGCGTTAAGAATTCTATTCTTATAGTTGCAAATCTTAATTTTTACAATGCGGTTTTGATAATGCCGGCGTATTCGTAACAACGTATTTAACGTCACACCAGAACTATGTTCCGTTCTGAAAAAAGTAGTAACTAATGAGTAGATAATTCACTTAACTTTAAATAATCACAGAGTTTGCAAATTTGTACCTTTGCCGTAAAGTGCAGATCTGTAATGGTCTTCCAGACAACGTCAACTTTGATATTGAACTATTCAAACGAGGCGTGTATATGCAGCTCAGTAGGTCAGCAGCACCGTGAGTCGCCATTGTTTTTTTTATCGTTATATGTTTGGTGTTGTGGCCAAAAACACACCTTATGTTAAGTGACGATGTGGCCTAAGATGATAATACGCTAAATCTATTGGAAGACCTATTGGAAGAACACACCTATTGTTGCTTGGCGACATATTTTCAACTTGAGGGTGGTAGCTAGCTACGCGGGCATAAGAAAAAGACCTACGCTATGGTTTCCTATACGCTATGCTATGGTTTCCTTACGATGTTTTCGTTCACCGAAAGCTCAGGCTCATTGCAGGGATTCGAACTCACGTCAATCGATGCGAAGTCGTACACGCTACCACTAAGCCATCAATGTTTCAAGTGGACTGTACCGTACTTACCATCAGGTGCTGTACAGTCATTTTGCAGTTAGTCTCAAAAAACATCCTACATAAAGTATCTAGGTGCTACCCGTAACGGTGTTGTGAGATTTTTGCGTACTGCGTCCATTGGATAAGGCGTGGGTCGGGCCCTGCATAAGCGGAATAATACCGTAAGCAAGCTGTAACAATTTAACGTTCAATCTATTTTCTTCCTCTCTTTCCACAACAGTACTACATGCGCTGGGCTCCGGTTTGTCTCAGTTTTACGGTAACCTTCATCTCAGCAAGAACTAAAAAGTTCTCTATATCCTATCCTTGCTGTACCGTGAAACTGTGTTAACCATCTCCGATGTATTCCCTTCTTTTTACGACATCCGGTCCTTTAAGCGTAACGTGAAGCAAAACTTGTGCAGGTCGGCATGACAGCGGCCACCGCTGAATTGTACTGTGCTTACCATCAGGAACAGTCTGGTCAATTTGCCGAGTAAAAAGAATCACACTGATAATAGAGATTTTTTAAATTTAATACATTGATTGGTGACGTAGAAAATACGTCGCAAACATACAATTATACGAGTAGATATACTGCATCGAACACCAAAAAAAGGGATTTTTAATACTTAACGTTTGTAAACAGAGCCTTTCTTTTCCCACGAGTAGACCGTTCATTCATTTACCTCGTACTGGATAGGCTCGATCGGTTCCGCTTCTTACATAACAATTAATGTCAGTACTTGTAAATACTTCTTAAAATTATTACATCGGATATGACTATCGGATACGGATGTTGGTTACGGATGTTGACGGCTGCGGCTATTGTACACTCTCATTGTTTATAATCACGGTTTTTTGGTAAGAACAGTACAGTCCGATAATAGTGGTGACTAGAGACCGGTAGTACATCGCTGGTCGCCGCTGTCATGCCGGCCTGGAAGCCTCCTAGAAGTTGGATATACACTGGCTGAACCCAAAACGTGATAAACCAAAAGAATGAATCACTGTAATGGATTTATCGCCATGTGCATTGTTGGTGGTACAGATCCATACCATCCCGCTTAATTACTGAATATAAGCCGATTGATCGCAGACTACGGACACGCTTAATTAAGGTGGCTACAATGTCGGGCGTTACGCCTGGTATGTGGTGGTCACGATCCCAGTGGACACAGTTATTGTATCCTAGCACCCAGCAAAAGTTTGTCTATTTTGATAGAATACAAATGGTTAGACCAGTGGTATGGACAGAGAGGTAGGGCACAGAGAAATTTCTTTGGAGATTTTTCTCTACTTGGGACAGCCCGACTGGTGGAACACCTCCACTTTACAGAAGAGCGCACTCAAATAGCCTAGTGTTGTCTTCCTACGGTGAGTAGGGTTTCCAGAGTTCCTTGGGAAGGGGGGTTTAAGGTGGTCAACGCGCTAGTGATACCTATCTATGGTATTACAAGCATCTATAGACTACGCTAGCATGGAGCCGCTTACCATCAGGCGGGTCTTATGCATGTTTGCCACCTTTGTTGTATATGAAAACAAACAGTGAATTTAAATATTTATTGACTAACTAATAAAAATATTCGTCTATGGTGAGTTCATCATAACGTACTAGTATGCCATATTTGCTCAATTTTATTTTTTAATGGACTGTCATCGTATAATACTTATTCCTCTAATGTGAAAGCATTCGATCAACACAACCTTTATGAAATTACACTTCTTTCGACGCAATATGAAAATGATCCATCCAGTTTTTCTCATATAGCCTTAAACACAAAAAATTGGATATACCACAATACAAAATCATTAGTTTTAAACCAATCTTGATATGTGGATCTTAGTCTGGTAGAGATGCCAATCGAAAAATGAATGTGGTGTAACTAGAATTAATGCAAATCAATAATGAGTATATCAAAGAAGGACTTAAAATAGCACCAGTCATAGAGAAGTTGAGCGGTTATAGGTTAGCGTGGTATGGACATGTCATGAGGAGGGATGAATGTCATATAACTAGGAGAATGTTAAGTATGAAGGTGAATGGATATATGAGTAGAGGAAGACTGAAGAAGGTATGGTTTTTTTATCGTTATATGTTTGGCGTTGTGTCTTCAATCTCACCTAATCTTAGTGATGATTTGACCGAAGATGATAGCCCGCTAAGCCTAGTGGAAGACTGGCTCTCAAGTGAAGCTGCCAGAACACACCTATTGATTCTTGGCGACAGATTTTCAACTTGAGGGTGGTAGCTAGCCAGGCGGACATTAGAAAATGTCCTACCACCATTATGATTTGATCACGATGTTTTCCTTAACTGAAAGTTCAGGGTTATAGTGTCAGGATTGTGTTAGGAATGACATGCGTATAAAAGGTGTGAATGCTGAGATGGCAATTAATAGAGGAAAGTGAAGATGAAGACATGTTGTGCCGAAACTACTTGTTTATTTATATATATAGTAGCTTTTATATATATATACATATATATATTTAGTTCGTGCCGAGGTGGAGGTTACGATAAAACTTTGACACCGAAGTCCAGCGCGCGAGGTTCTGTTGTGGAAAGGAGAAGAGGGAATTAGCTCTTCGGAACACTCACCATGATATAGACGGTAGAACACGCTCAGTGAGGCTATGTTCCTGCGCAGCTGAAGCGGATCGAAGTAAGTGGGATAAGGGTAAAGAAAAAAAGGGGCGCTATGAAAAAATGATGAGAGTTAACTTTTACGACGCACGCCACACATCGCATCAAAAACTCTACATCATGAAGTCGCTTGCTAAACCTCTTTTTGTATTGTGTTAAAGTTAGTCATGTGTTATGCGTCACATAGCATCGAGTGTGTCTATTCAAAGATAACTCGTTAAGAACTTAATAATAATAATCAAAACGGTTTTAAGTTTAATTCTAATAACAGTTATATAGGAAGGCTTCGAGATCTCGTCTCGATTGCGCAACGGAGCTGAATACTCCGCCGCTATGTGACATAATAGCTGTCGAAATACCTTACGTCACTGCACTATCAAACTTCGGAACTGGCGCGGTGTTTTTTTAATTATTTTCATTATAAGAGTATTATTAACATTAACGTTAATCTACAAGGAATTTGGTGTCCGCGCTTAAAGACATTTGAAATAAAATGAATAGAAAACACGGTATAAAGTTACAGTCAAGTTATAAAAACTAACAGCAATATTCGTTATTACACTTGTTCAAAATGCAGCGACACATTTTTGAAATTGTCTTGTTTAAGTGCATACAATGTTAAAAGTCAATTTTAATCTACTTCTAATTTTCGTCCCGAAATGAAACTTTGTATGTATATGTAGTTCAGATGACAACACTATAATTTGGCATCTTGGAGCTGATCTGATGATGGAGCCATGAGGCGGATAATGGAACACATCAGTGTACTAGTAAACCCCTCGAGTTTGGGCACATATGATTTGTTTTGACAAGTCCAATAGATTGGGCTTGGTAACGAGATGTTATTATAAGTCTCAAAAGCTTTATAATTCTTCGTACCTAGTTAAAGCGTGTTTTTAGTTTTTTTAAATATTTCAACTTATTAAGATCTACAATTATGTAGAACATTGATTTTGATATACCTCGTATGGTTTACTCAGCGATTAAGGCCATTTAAGCGCCGCAAATGCGTCTTTTTTCCGAATTGATTCACCATTATCGATACTGCTTATTTCGTATGTTACTTTATCTTACAAAATATATCCTATAACCAGGCCAGATAACATAGCTATGAATTAAAATAAAAAGTATGTAAATCGGATAAGTGGTTAAAGAACATAAACGGACAGAGAGCCGTTGAGTTTTATAATATGTACTAGCTGTTCCCCGCGGTTTCAGCCGCGTATAATTTAAAGGGAATCGCTGATTGATGATTTATAATGCTTTAGTATAGACAATATTTTTATCGGGCGACCATGGTGATGCGTCACAGCTCACACGCCTCGTTCGTGCCACTACACCTTTAGTCAAAGCCCCGAGCCGAGTGCTGAATTCATTTTTATTTTACCTTATCTTGCAAACTATTCGTCCAAATAACAAGCTATAAAGGGCAATGTTTATCTACATAAAATTATCTTGATGATGAAGTAAGTAAGAAGTTTTGTTCGTAAGGATTAATATGCTTTGCCTAGTAATAATGTCCAAAATTCAATTTTTAATAAAACTTAGACACATAATACCTTATTGTGGCTTATATATAAGAGATATATTGAGAGATATATTGAGAGATTGAGAGTCATATTGTATCCCGGACATTTTCTTAGATATACTAAGGAGCAATATTTCTGTAGAACATTGTATTTACGTGTCACTAACAGCACATGCCGATAAAGCAGTTAGGGTGCGCTGTTTCTTTCGACTTACTTAACAAAAATCACTATACCTATACTATTCCTCGTGAATCTGGCTATCATATACAAAAATAATTTTTCGAATCCAACTGGTAGTTTCAGAGATTAGCGTGTTTAAACAAACAAAAAACATTTTTCTATTTATTATATTAGTATAGATTGTTTACGTGAAAAAGGGCACACGGTCAGAGGAACATAGAGATCGACAACAAAGTAATCTTATAAGAGTCCCGTTTTTTCATTATTAGGAACGGAACCCTGACAACGACAAAAGATGCAAGTCTGATGCTTATATAAAGCTATTTCAAGATCACATATTTTCCCAGATACAATACGTGATATGAAGACATTATAAAAAATTGTTAATTGTGTATTTTTTGATACAATGGCAGTGAGTCAGCTAAGTCACGTCCGCTGTCTGTGCTAAATTATTTTATTTACATATACACTTTGTGTATTGTTGTGTACTTGCTGTGTCTCAGAGTTTCAATCGTCGCCGACGCACCCTTGTTGTCTATCGTTGTCCCCATTACCCGTACCTGCTTCAGATTTCTTGACGATCGTGGGTACTGATCCGCTCCTTAGAGTTGTATAGTGAAGTTATATAGCCTATAATCTCCCTGCATAATCAGACTACAAAATGCATTTTGGCATGAGCCGGCATGACAGCGGCGACCGCCGATGGATTTCGATCTCTCGGTGGTCGCCTTTGTATTTGGATTGGATTGTGCTTACCATCAGGGATAGTATAAATAAATATATATGCAATGTCTATTACTTATACTAATTTTTTTTTCAAATTTCTGTGGTAGTTTATTGTATTAGCGCGTAAACAAAAAAATCTCTTGAGCTTAATAATATTAGTATACAGGATTATTGGTTAATCGACCTATTCCTGTTAGGAGGTTGTAGAGAAGATCAATACCGATGAATAATCCATACAAGTCCCTGGGCAAAATTGACCCAGTAATGAGGAAAAAATAATTTTAGCTTAACATTCGGTAACTAAACGGTATTGGCGAAATTGCATACATAGACAGAAGCCATATTATTAAAAAAAAGTATTTCAAACGTATTCTTTTATGTTCCATTTTGTACTGAAAATGATTGCACAAATAATAATATTACTTGTAACGTCATAATAAAGAACTGAATGATTTTGGAAAGTTAAGCAAAATTCATTATGATCAATTAATCAATGAATGATGATAAAGTACTGAGATGACGTCATTTCCGTCAGTAGAAGTTATTTTAATGGTTGCTATTATAATGGATTATGTTGAGCAATTATATTTTCAAGTTTTTTTTTCTCGAGTATAATTATTTTGTGTTTTTATACCTATTTTTTACATGAAGACGTAATTATTTTTTAAAATTATTATTATCTTTAATAACTTCTTTTGTGAAATAATTATTTTGTAGTTTGAAAAAGGAAGATGACTTTTTCATTTGGTTAAAAAGGAAAGAAAAATTGAACCATGGATATGACCAATATAAAATGGAACCATGTTATTTTAATAGTACACAGTCTTCTATGATTTTTAATTCTTATACTTCTTCTTTTTTCCTAACTTGTAAACCGGTTCTCTTTATTGAAAACCATTACTGCCATTATCGAGTGAATATATTTTCCAGTGTTATGAAGATTTCAGTATCCTAACAAGGTGGTGGCTCCCTTGTTAGAACTTTCTAGGGAGTTTTTGTGGCATCACAGAATTCATGTTCCATGTCATTATTTTTAATCCACTTCACTTGTGCACAATAATCAAGCTTTATTATGCAAAATGCCACATTAGTTAGGGTAAATGTGGGATAGTTGCCCAACATTTTGAAATAATTGTATATATTAAAAAATAATAATTTTGAGCAGATTTTTCTTTTTAATGGAAACCAAGTATGTTAGCTACTATATGGATAATAGTAATTGGATATAACTATCACATATATTGAAAAAAAAAAGTACTAGTTTTGAGGATAGATGACCATTATATGGGTTAGATGCCTCGATGCTTTTAGTTGCCCTTAGGGATTAATCAAATAAAATAGATGATCAATACACGTTATTTTAACCTGTATGAATAACACATTGGATGCACTTTAATAATTAAATTATTATAAAAATGTTGTTTTCCTGACGTGCGAATGGTAAGCGGTTACCGTGGCATATGGACGCTTTTAACACCATAGGTATCACTAGAATTTTGTCAACCTTAAACTCCTCTACCCCAAGGAGCTGTGGAAACCCTAAGCATCGCAGGAACACAACACAAGGTTATTTGGTTTCTGTAGGGTAGAGGTAAACCTCTGATAAGAATGTATGTACGCAAATGTAAGTTTGCTTGAAGCTAAAATTAAACCATTCTGAGGCATGATTGCAATGCAAACGAAATCATCGAAGCGTCTCAAGTGTAGAGTTTCGTGCGCGGCCTCGAGTGCAGATGCACAGGTTTCCTTGCGCCGTAATATTGCTAGAGTCCGTGCGATAATGTATTTGAAGATGTTCATACATTATTTGCATGTCGTGTATTTACATATATTTGTGTGTTACATAGCTATTTTATATAATTATTTAATATGTAAGTACAAATAAAGACCCGGAATAATTTTGAATATGAATTATTAATACGCTTTTAGTTGTTAAAATAAAAACCTTTGTGGACATTAAATTTTTTACTTTGTCGGAGGGATGTTACTTTTTCTTATTAACAAAAATAATAAACTCAGGCTTTTCTTGTGTTGATGATCGTGGTTTAAGATCCTGTTGTCCTTCCTTAAATCTGGCCTTAATTTAGTTAGTCAGTAATATTTCTAAACTTTTCCTTTTATATATTTCTATTGAAAATCACTTTGCACATTCCACACTAGAATTGGGTGAATGAAAGCTCCTTTAAGCTTTTATTAATTTTATTAGATACTGTAATTATTCTGTATTGATGAGTATAAATTACTTAAATGTTAAAACGTACACGTGTGTTCTAAATGGAGTCCCGAATAAACAAAATGATATTTCTCTATCGAACTCTTGAACTTAAGTCGATGAAATTTTAGTTTGTGATTTTGTAGGGTAACCATGACCATACCCTAATATGAAGTCTAGATCCACGCCTCAATCCAATTATTTACAGTACGTCGAGATACATGTATGAAATATTTTTGCAACACAAACGAACGTGGACCGAGGAATTTCATCGTTGCCGATTCCGTACGCGTGCGCATTCGTTTTGACATATCGCTCACGGCCAACGTGGCGAAATAATTACGACTTAACAATTAGAATTATATCCGTCCCTTTCTGAAGAGACGCGGCCTTCGCGCGTACAACGTGATAGAGTGATTCAAGCCGTTTACTCGTATAGTTGATAGATAGACTTATTAATTGATTTAGTGCTTAGTCGAGGAATACGTGTTGTTACTTGTTATGTAAGAACTGTTACAAACAAAACAGATCGCGATTGATGCGAAATATTAAGATTTGTATGATTTGTAGTACCATGTGCGCAGTAAATCGCGACCACTATACACCAGGTGTAATACACACCTGGATTATGGTACGCTTAGGCGTGACGTGTTTCGAAAACAGTCGGTGTATATACAGTAATTAAGCGTGGTGATAAAAATCTTTACATTCTGTATCCGACTCGGTACTCTCTTTTGGTTTGGTTGGTGTTTGATTTCGGGATTAGCCAGTATATACCTATCCAGTTACCGAAAGGCTTGCAGGTGACCAGCGATAGATTGCAAATGTCTCGATGGTCGCTGTTGTTTGTAGATTGTACTGTGCCTATCATTAAGTACAGTGACGTCACATAGCCGTGCTCATTTAAACAAAAATGTTAGTTACATCTTTTTTCCTCGCTGGTCCACAATCTCATCTTACGTTGAATGATTATATAGTTGACGAAAGTAATACAACAGTATAATACCAGTGCGATTCCATTTTTGAAGTTTCATGAAAAGCCGTTTCCTTCTATATTAGGCCTGGAGTAAACGCTGAAAAACCAACCGGCTGGAGGCCCCTCATCACGTACTTCGCAATTTGATATTGATATGTTTCATGATTTGTTGTGATAAAATAATTGCTACGAAATAGCCATATCGTATTATGTAGCAACTATAATGTCCAAACACAATGTGATTTTGATATTTCGAAGCAGATATTTAGCGATTTCTGCTATCGCTTTTCTCTTGCCAAATACGTAATTAGGAGGCGAGACGTTTGTGATTGAAATGGAACCAAACCACACTTAGGTACATTTAGACGTTTTCAGTATCTTTTCTTTACCCATTTATATTTTTCTGAAGTTTAGCTTTAACTCCTTTTCACATAGTAAATTTTAAAATTATGTGAAGGTCATTTTATTAATTGTTAAATAGTTTATTTTCGAAGAAAGTATATCTTTAGCATGTCTAACTAAACTACCCAACCGAGATGCAATGCTTTAAACCGGGATATGTTCCGATATACCGGGACGTATGGCAACCCTAATCTAGACATAAGCAATACAGCACGGTTTGATATTTAATAAAAAATGATCTGTTAGGTGCCTTTTTAAATTTAAATGGCCAGTGGCCAATACACTAAGTTGAAATTAAAATTAAAATGATAAATGTAAATAAAAAAGTACATTTTACTCTTATGTGAGGTGATCTCACCGTCTTATAGTAAATGTGCGTTAGTTATGTACTAGGAATATTATTAATGCCAGACATTTTTTAACAGAAAAAAAAAACAGCTTTAGTTATCTTGAGGAGTTTTCGGGTGTATCTTCGAAGTCGAAGGTCCAATGCCAATGAAATTAAAATGGTACTATACTTGAGGTAACCCATAGACAAAGAAGTTATGGCTAAACATGAATTGAGAATCTCCTCCTTTTTTGAAGTCGGTTAAAAATATTTATTATGCTAAATCTTTTGATAATTATTGTTTTATTAAGTTTCCTTATTGTTAAGTGATGATGTGGCATAAGATAGTAGCAAGCTATGCCTGAACTCAAGTCCAGATGCCGGAACACATATCACATCTGTATATGCATGAGGACAGCTATTCAACTTGATAGGGTTGAAAAAGCTTAAAAAATGGCATAGTTAACATATAAAGATTAACTGGATGACTGAGCTAAGCTTGGTATCAGGGAAAAACCTGTTATCTAAATAAACTTGGTAAATAAAACTAACTAATTAGAAAATTTCATCCAAATCACGACAATTTTTGTTTATGTAAAATTATACCAATGTCGCTTGAATAGAATATTTTTGTAATATAAGATTGTTTTTTGTTAAAACTGTTCAGGGAGTTTTTATGGTAACTTAAAGTTCATGCTTCTATACACATTAAATTCAACGTCTCTCTGTCCGTTTATGTTCTTTTCACGCAAAAACCACTTATCCGATTTACATGTTTTGTATTTTAATTCATATGTATATTATCTGGCCAGGATATAGGATATATTTTGTAACATAAAGTAGAATACGAAATAAGCAGTGATAATAATGGTGAATTAATTCAGAAAAAGACGCATTTGGGGCGTATAAATGGCTTATGCTGAGTAAACAATACGAGATATATCAAATTAATGTTCTATATAATCGTAGATATTAAAAAGACCTACAAAAAAGTCAACGATAGTATATATCTATCTTCTAAGGATCACTCACAATAAGCATTTTTATCTCCACGCGAGCGGACCAGCGTGAACAGATAGTTATTTATAATTCACTTCATTTGCGCAGAACAACTAACTACATTACTAAAAATGCCACCAGTATTATGTAATATACAAAATTCAAACTAAAACGTGACAGATGAAGAACCCGTTAAAAACTCAATTGCTGACTAAATACAATTAAGATTATTTTAGATATATAAATGTACAGTCTCATGCGTCATGAGTAAAAAAAAAGTAATAAAAGGTCTACCTACGGCCGTGACCCGACCGCGACGCGACTGGTAGATACAACGCTTACAGCTTTTTTGCAAGCTGTTCTTTTATAAACACTAGGTATTTTCATAATATTACACAATTATTAAGCGGAATTTAGTTGTTATTTTTATAAAAAAATATTTCCTTGTATATTATTTGACCGGTTAATAAGTACGTTTACACCTGGCAAAAATTAACTATAAATTATTATATAAGTTCTTGGAAATGATATTTCTGCCTCATTCTTTATATTGAAATCGAAGGCTACAAAAAATAAAAAAGTGTACTTGAAAAGAGAAGGTTCCGTGTAAGAGACTTTTAACTTTTCCTTGTAATAATAGAAAGAAAAACAAAAGTAAATAAGGTCATTTCGAGGAGAGCTTGGAGGAGAGGTTGGACATGTACTGTTACTTTTTTTTAGTTACTTTTTAGTTTAGCTACGACTTTGTTTCTGTTATCTTCAAAATGAAATGACGCGAGCGGCATCTATATTAAAATGATTATATTAATACAGATACCTTCATGGGTGGGTGTACAACAACTGAAAAGTGTAAACCGAAGACAAAAACCGTTTTTTAATTGTAAATCTATTATTGCTCCATGGAAATTACATTCAAACTCACGAATGCTAAGGCGCCTATTTAAAAATGGTCCATCTACGAATCGAACTCGTGCATCGAGGGTTACGTCCCTGACAATAACTTTATTATACTAGAATTATGTATTAAAAATGACTTTTTTTTTCATTCATTTCATAAGTCTTAGTAGTAGCCTGACTCACGCTTGGCAGGATTTTATTACTGGTTCTTTTATTTTAGCGTTTGCACTTTTATCATATCAAACTTAACGTTTAAATATATAACCGTTGTACGTAAGAGTAAAACAAAAAGAAACCTTGAAACTTGTATTAACATTGGTTTTCCGCAACTTTGTGTAAATTATCCGGTTACCTATTACGGGTTAAAAGATAAGCTTTTTATATTAGGACGGATAGTGTAGACTTAGATTTCTGAGAACGGAACCTTAAAAGTAAACTTGGCAGGTTTTTACTTATGTTCTAACAGTTAATTATAATTATACCTAAGATTTAACCTCTTTGTCCGCTTGCTTATGCTTTCAAAGGTTATTGTATTGTGGAGTTCAACGTTCGAGAAGCTTCAAAGCTGCTTAGCTAACGAATATAAATGGTTTTAAATTCCTTATAAAGATTTATTCCGTAGATATGTTTTAAAATTACCTAAATTATAAAGTTTCAAAGAGTTACCGACCATGACGGTTTTTTTTACTCATTACAGTCCGATTTGATTATGACTTGACCTACAGAAGCGCCAAAATAATACCAACGGATCAACATTGTTTCTATCTGACTAAGGGAAAAAAACACCATTCTCGAAATCTCAAGAATAGTCTGGAATATGGCCAAAATATCATGTATTTATCATAGTACAGTCGTGTGTCGTGTAGTCATAGGTTCGACTACGCACACATAGAAAGCCTTATCGCTACAACTCTCAACAAACAATGGGCTATAAATCAAACGTTCCCGTCCTTTTGAAGCGATGACGTAAGTTGTGTACAACATGTTAAGAGTTATATAAAGTACACGAAGACCTATTATTAAACAAAAATCGTAAAACAGATAGCGAAGGGAGTCTAGCGAGAAAGGTTTTAGTCTTCATAGATTCTGTCTTCATAGATTTGTGAATTACAAAGCGTGTTAGAAGAAACAAAATCACAGTGCAGTATCTTATTTTCTAATTTTTGATTTGTTTGCAATTTTTATTAATCGTCCTTTAACAAAGTTGACTGGATAAGTGATCTATAGAAGTCGTAATAATGAAAAGGCGATAACTTCTGACGCACTTTTATTACGCAACCATTGATACCAGACTTTTTTATTCTCAATGCTGAATTGCTCGCGTTTCCATCTGTCAGCTTATTTTTACCGCCCCTTGAATTGAATAACTATTATTCTTTGACAGCAAACGAAAGTTATCTTTGGACAGCAACCAAACCACAATTACAATGGTGTTGGCATTTTTTATCTACACTGACCTTTTAACCGCCGTCTCGAGTTATTTATCTATTTTGCATTTTGTGATTCGCTATTGTAGTTCATCACGAATTGATGTACGGTTTAGGATAGCTATAACACCGTAACATTTGCAGGGCGTACCCGGCAGGATCGTGAACACCGTACACCAGATGTAACAGCCGTCATACAGCCACGGTTAGGCGTATTATATCCAGTAATCATGCAGGGTTCTAGGAATCTGTACTCGATAGGATCGAAGCCTACATGCACAAATGATAAACCCTTCACACTGACTTTCATTTGGATTGTTGCGTTTCGGGATCAGCCAGAGTATATCACTATATACTATAGAAACTTGCAGGCTGTCATCAGAGCGGCGACGGCAGTGATAACTCTTGTTTTTGTGTAGTGCCATCACATTCACGTACTACTATAACACAAAATAACATAGACATTATGCCTACTTGAAGCAATGATGGCTCAGTGGTAGCGTGTACGACTTCGCGTCGATTGACGTGAGTTCGAATTACTGCAATGAGCCTGAGCTTTCGGTGAAGGAAAACATCGTGATGAAACCATAGCATGGTGGTAGGGCTTTTTCTAATGCCCGCCTGGCTAGCTACCACCCTCGAGTTGAAAATGTGACGCCAAGCACAAATAGGTGTGTTCCGACAGATTCAATTGAGAGCCAGTCTTCCACTAGGTTTAGCGTGTTATCATCTTTGGCCACATCGTCACTTAACATCAGGTGAGATTGTGGCCACTATGCCAAATCTATAATTATAAAAAAAAGAAAAAAAAATACTACTTAAAAATAATGATTAAGAAACCTGTAATTCTCCATTAATACAGCGAAGGTTAATATATCTCTGATTGGTAACCGGTACAATTTAAGGTTTTAAAATCAAGATTTCCTTATACGTATACGTTGGCAACCCTGGCTTCCAAGTTTCGGTGATCTTCGCTTCGCAAGGTCTGTGATATAATATTACCCGGGGCGTGGGCGGGTCAAGGCACCGGCTTCCGATCAGCTTTCCATTCGCTGCATACGCATCCACGCGATCTTTTCCTTATACTTTTATAGCGTTACAAAATCAAACGTTAAGAATTTGTTGCCATAATATAAGTTACAAAATCATTTAGTACGTCACAAAGTATTTTCTTTCATTATCTTGCGGTTGTGTTTAAAACACAAACAGGTTTTGCTTTTTGCAATCAGAAAAACGATAATAAAAAGGAAGTTTTATATGTTTTAATTATTTTACTAAAATACATTTATTTTTAAAGTCAGTTTGGCGGTATAATTAAAACCGGTATGATATCAATTCCATGATCGTAGCTACGAGGTTCATCTTGTATCTACGCATTTTTGATATTCGAAGATAATAGTAAGGAAATCTGAATTCTAATTTATTTCTCGTAGTGTTTTTGCAGAGAATATATAGATAGAAACCTAATTACAGATTATTGGGTGTTTGAATGTCAATCGACGTATGCCTTTCCTCGGAAAAACGCGTTTGTTCCGTAGGGAGACATACATATATATATTGTTATATGATTTCACAGTTTATTTTTCTTTTGTCAACAGAGAGACCTCGCCTTCGTCGCCGATGGGCGACGAGAAGGAATCCAAAATGGGCCAGTTGCAATTCTCGACACCTTTCGATAAACAAGAAACGACGGTATGTCTACTCAATTTTTTAATATAACTTTTTGTTAATCAATTGGTTTAAACACGTATGTAATAAATAAAAGCCAAGAGAACAAGTAACAACATTTTATATCATGATCTTTTTTGAAGTGAAAACTTCTTTAGCCGCGTTGACCACTTTTTGGTAGGAGAAAATTTTATGGTTTCGCATCACCGACATGCTAATGTTAATTGTAAATATAAATTTCTTTAGCCGTGTTGAACGCTTTTTAATAGGGGAAAATCTTATGGGTTCGCGTCACCGACATGCTAATGTTAATTGTATATCTATTAGTATATATATCTATAACACGTACTGCCCTGATATCAGACTGGCGCATGCGCAGCGGCCTGTGTACACATATAACATATCGTATATCCCTGACCGTGTGATGTGCGCGTTAGACGCTTTTTGGATGGGTGAAATCTTGTGAGTTCGCGTCACCGACATGCGTAATAGCAGTATAGCTGTAGCTATACACGTGACGTATTGTGCAACATAAGTGCTGTGTATATCTTTACAAGTAAAATTGAATGGATTTAGTAAAAAGTTTAATGTGTATATTATTTATATAATTATTTAAAATATTCGTATTTATGTTGGCGTTTGAAAATAATTCTAAGTTATAAGTTTTCACTTTATCGGCAGTCCCTATGACTGCCATTTTTTTAAATTATAACTTGGTTAGGCGCAATGAGAGTAAAATTCGAAGACCGAGTTTTAGTGCAACGATTCTGACACAAAAAGGACGGAAAATAGGAACTTGGCTAAAGAGAGAAAGAGAAAGAACTATTTCATAATCTGAGAGAGACGAATGCAATACAAGTATAAGTACTATATGAACGAAATTAAACAACAAAGATTAGTATTGAGACGAGGTTTGTCTATAAGGTGTATTTATTAAGTGAACATTAAATATTAGTAGATAGTAAATGTTAAGCTTCAAAGTGCTAACTTTTGTTAGGGTCAGGTATCCCCCACCCCTTGCCAGCTAAATGGTTGTTTTTGGATATGTAAATTAGGATTTACAAGTTAACGAGTAATAATCGACCAACTTATAAAAGGTACTTGGATAAGAAAATAAAAAAGAAAATTTTGTTCAAAACCCATAACTTAAAGCCCCCTTCTAAGTCTGCATATTTTGACAGGCTACTACGGAATTTTACACTAATACGCATGGCCTGACGCACACTTGGCCGGTTTTCATTAATTTTTAAAGTAAGCCTAATAAGACTTGTACAACATTGACGACATTGTCGACATGATTATACATTACCACATTTAGATGAAATGGCAAAACCGATAAATTATGAATGCTAAAGCCTTAATTTTCTAAGGAGGCAAATATTACTTAAGCGGCTTGGGGGGATACATTTACTTTTGCTGACTAATGGAAAAGTAAAAAATTATAAATCTTATATAAGATGAAAAAATATGAAAACGTTTTCAAAACAATATTTATCATTAACATGTCTTTTTGGGATGTTTCGAAAATCGAATTACCTCTACATTACTAAGTAAAGAGTTTTCTTAAATGACTCACATGTTCAATGCGGGGAATTCCCGACATACTAGGACGGCTTGAAACCAATAAATATAACTGCGTTTATTTTATAAAAGTTTTGAAATAATTGTTACCTCTTATCATTTGGGGAGGGGAGAGTGCAAAATGTTCCTGAAGACCCCTCTTCCCTTGTAAATACGTGCTACTACTGTGTTTTCTCTCAAAAATGAGTATGAACTATTTTTTTACTAGTAAAGTTTATTTCAATGCGACTACTGGACTCGATGAATTTTATTAAAGTCATTAATATAAATGTATGCACAGTCATAGTAAATAATAAATCATTTACCTCGAAAGAGTAGCATCTTCGTTGTCTCTACTCGTTTCTTTTAACATGTGTCGTTTGGGCACGTGCCAGAAGGAAATAGTCGCTGATAAATAATAAAGGGAAAAATGTTTATTTTGTAAATGTCTTCGTAATCAAACAACTTGCGCGCCATCTATTGGCAACTTATTGTACTAGTACAGAACCTGCGCGGGTGTGCGCACAACTATTCACCATATTTACGGATTAGACACTTTAGGAACGCATAAATAAACAAGAAAACATTAATTTATATATATAGATTAAGTTTGTAGAATTAAAGGTAATTGATCGATATTTATTCAAGTGGACTACCGCTTTATTTAAACATTGAAATTACTTACGAAATATTAAATTTAATATATTCTAACTTCCAGACGCTTTAATTAATTACCTCTATGTGTAATTGTATAAATTATATGTTATGCATTACACCCGCGTGTGGTGTGAACACACTGAGAAACAATATGTAATTAATATTTTTTGTTATTCGACGTGAATAGTTTAATTTTTATGCTATTGACGTAATATCGCAGGCTTCCTACAATTTCATATCCAAAATAAACTCAATTTCACACATAAAAACAAACAATTAAAAATTCTACCTTCAAAAGTTAGTTCTTTTGTCCTAACCTAACCTACATTTTCCTGCCAACTACGTGGATGTTCCTATTTAATAAAAGGAACTAGGTTTTATAATTTATAATTAAAGATTAGTAAGACCTTTAAAAACTACTATTCTGTGTATCCTATTAAGGTAGACATACACGGCGAACCTCGACACATAGCACTCAGTCTATAGACCGAGTGTCGACATGGTGACATGTGTCGGTACACTACAGCGACACTGAGTTGCACTTTAAGTATCGCTATCGCTCAATGTCGCTGTTGCCATAGTACGCAGTGCTAGACGCTAGATTTAGGAATTTTGAAACGGTGCGACACTAGCTAGCGCATGGTCTACGCAGGAAACAAAAGAACTTAACTGCTTATTATGGCACACTGCCTATGCCACTATGGCGCATCACAAAAATCTTGAAAGTCACCAGCATATGTTGTCCCACACGAATAGCTAATCTCATATTCGTATCTTAGTTCCTGATCACATTTGAAATCTTGTTCAATAAATACTGATAATCTTAGTGTTTTATCCGAAGAAAGGTTTTGTTGGTATCTAGATCATCGTGTTTGAGTTCAGATGACAGATGATTACAGCCCCCTAGCTGTGTTTTTGTTTTAATCTAATCTTTAACGCAAATGTATGACCATCTCTATGACCTTATTAATTTAAATACATAAAGCTATGATCACGGCAGCACGTCGATTCGTGACAACTGAATGTACCAAACTAAATTAAAACCGATGTCGCAAGCATTCATATAGACAGCCATTACACTAATCCCGGACACTAACTCTATAAACTGATTGTGATACAAAAATTGCTTGTCGTTAAGACGCCATTGAAACTAATGTCGACATTTGTGTCCAGTGTCACTGTCGTCGTCTATGGTAGCTATTTAGACAAGTCATTTGCACAGCCTCGGTAGCGCAGTAGGCAGCGCGTAAGTCTCAAAAAAAAAGTCATTTGCTAGTATAACTTTGTCACTATATCTGTCACAAGTTACGGGGCTGCGTTGACTTATCATAAACTATAGAACCCTTCTTGTCACATACGTGCAAGGAGTATTTCAAGCTTAGACAATTATTACAGACTTGATACTCATTTTCTCGGTTCTAAATAGTTCGTCTATTGTAATATATGAGTTATTGGTTAAGTTAAGCTTTTTCTTTTTAATTTTAAAGCGAAGGAATTCTAAAATTTAATTCATTGATCCCTTCATTAATATGAAATCAAATGAAAGATAAGTGCAATTTCAAATAAGAATAAAAAGTTTTTATTTTAATTATTGCATTATTCCAAAATTATATTTAGCAGCCAAAGTAACTCAACGATTCAATGAGTGAAGTGATTCGCGCAACCCAGGTGACTCTTCCACGGAACCCCTTTTTAAGGTATCGCCTGTCTAAAGTAGGGCTATTACTTTTTAAACTAATATTGTTATGTTCCTAATTAGAAAAAAAGATGTAATTAAAGTATCAAGCAATTAGTATTGATGAAAGCAATATATTTCAGTAGTGCTTACACCTTTCACTGTTATGCAAAATGGACACTACATTGCTCGAGATGTAAAGACATTAAATACGATGCCTTCCTCTAACGTTCCTAAACGTTTACGATTGCCTTTTACGACTCGCAAGTGTCCATTGTGTTGTGTTTGTCTAAACCTTTGTTAACGTAAACTGTATTTGGTAACTCAAATATGTTAACTACATAAGAGATAAAAGATAATGATTCTTTGTCAATTTAAAATTAATTAAATATTTGTGCGTTGTTCCGTTTGAAGTGTTGTATTTTGAGATTTCCACTTTAAATAATTGTCACTTACCCTTCTCTGTATAGAATAATTTTCCAAAATCTTGTGGGTATACCCGGAATAATTTTACTTCGATTTTGTTAGTAACGCGCCGGCACAAAAGCCATTGTTTCTGCTTAGAGAAGATAACTTTATTGAACATTTATAGTTTTCATTTTTAATAACAAACTTGCGGTATTTTAGCATATTCTATAACTTCGGTAATAATGCGATATAGTTTCATTATTAAGTTTAAGTGAAGTGATCATGATAAGCAAAACGAAATGCTTTAGTTAGTTACAGTTTTAGTCTTATTTGCATTGAACATGTTGGATGTACTTGCACAGTGCCTCAGTCACCGAAGAAGATAAGAACGATGTCGAATTCAACTAGAATTATTTATTACCAAATTTGAAAACACTGACATCAAAAAATTCATTAGACACGCGACTTGAAAAAAAATCACGTAATCCTTTCGTTTGGAATATTTTTGAAGGTGCCCAATTAACATTAGGCTTACTGCATCCTGATTTAATATTCATTTAACATTACAAAATATTATAAAATTTATTTACTTGTTAACACAGGCATGGCAGAAACGCCAGCATGCGGTGTGCGTGAGGCACGCATTCAAACACTACGGGTCAAACAAGCGGCCGAATCACGTTCTAAGTAACCTCAACATGACCGTCGCCAAGGGAACCATGTAAGTACAACACATACTTAATTCTAATCTATTACTAATAGTACTATACTTAATTTAATTCTAATTATAAAGGACAAGAGATTGTTTGTTACGCGCTAATATATATAACATACTAGTCAAATTTGAAAAAAAAAAATTGCATTTTATTGAGGAAGCTTTTAAGCTGTATAACTTCATGCTGTGACCTTAAGGAGAGGAATAAGCCATGAACGTCAAGCAATCTGACAAGCTGTAGGCAAGTATGGTAAGCGAGACCAACGAGACTACAGCTACACGGGTGCGTAGGCGGCGCGGCGGCACGTTAGAGAGTTGATCGTAGGGGTAAAACTATACATCACGGAATCAAGTCTCGTACCGTTTCTTTTAAACATTTATCATTTAGTCGTGTGACAGAATTAGATAGATTGTGTTAGTCTTCCTGTAGAATGAAACAATTCTTTGAATACTATTAAGCTATTGAAACTCAACAGTCATATGTAATACCTGTTGTTAGTCATCAAAATGTATTTTTAGTTTAATATTACTCTCGGGATTGGGTAACTTAATAGTATCTATTAAAAGCGTGGTCTGTAATCTCAGTTCAATGGAAGAAAATGACTGTTCCGTTAGGCAAATGTGGTAGCTAATACATTGGTATCGTTGGTTGAAATGTAGATAATTGAACACAAGATAATCTTCATTCTATCGTTGTTCATTTCATCAAAATTTTGTATCATATTTTAAATCATTTAGTCTATATGTTAAGAATTTACAATGTTGTAACTTAGATTCAATTTTTGGATAAACATAAAGTCATGTGTATCGTGAACGTAATCCTAGATCTCAAAAACTAATAGGTAGAAAATATGTAAAAAAGATTGGTAGATGCTGATCTGGGATCCGAAATGGATCTGGAAAAATAGCTCTTTTATTTGGTAATGTTGGCGAAATGTTACCTTTTCTATTTTAAGTGATCGTACATCTGTATGACAACGAGGCTTTTGAACTTTTATGACGGTCCGACTGTGCGTGCGTATTAGATTTTATATATAAAAACAATTTGGGTATCCTGATCGGGTGCCTCCATTATCCGTCTTGTCAGAGCCATACTCATCCTATTTCGTGGAGGTCTTAAGTTCAGTTTGTAAATTCTGTCTGTTAAATTTGTAATTGACTCAGTTCAGTTAAGAATTAACAGATTAGGATTCTATGGGACTAAAACTCACTCGTCATCGACCGAGTCACACTGGTAAAAAATGTTCTTAGTGACTGGAATCGCTTTTTGACTTATTCTTAAATGATTTCCAGTTATACGTAAAGATTAATATCAGAATTTCACAAAAAAGGAATGAAAATATGATTATATGAATTTCAAATCATAAATGAATTACTTATAATGATTTGTTCCGGGTGTAATAATTACACCGAGAGACATCCAACGCTATGCTATTAGTCATTTAATTTACGTAGAAGGAAACCCATGGCACTCGGCCAGCACTGGACAAGGGCGACGAACAACAAAAGACTAATAACCTCTGACAAAATTAATTATATTGCAATAATAATCTATTGTCACACGCACGCTATGCGTTGTCCAAGAGCTTTGTTCATTGGTAGTTGCATTATTGTTTTTTTAAATTATTGTTTACCAATAATCGAGTAGTGTAAAATGATTATTGGAATTTATTGTTTTTATGAATTTTTATGTTTTTAATTTATGAAGTCAGTAAGTTACTGCAATCTCTACATCAGGAGTGCTCAAACAGTCGAATCGGAAAAGCTTTCTAAGTCGATAAGTAGAAAATACTTTGAAAGTCTTGCGGCGACTAACTAGATCCAAGGCACCTATTCAAAATTAGGTATCAAAATATACATATACTATTTATCAAAGGTGTTTTGTCCTGGCAAAGCTATATCTCCTTAAATTCTTCATCAAATTTAATGATTCAAACAAAATTTTAAAGCCTATGTTCCTCGCTATTGTCGAATCATATATTTATTATTTCAGTTTTCAATAAGATATTTTTTTGATGCTAATGAAAATATATTCAAGGCGACATCTATTAACAATCTGTTTAACTAATAAAGCTGTTAGATTGTTTACATTCTATAATGTGCCAATTATTTGCACGGATCAACTATTTGTATGTAATTTCTTAAATTTTGGTCATTTATATCTGAAGAAAAATAACTGCGTTTGAAAGAAAGAAAAATCTATTGTAGATATGATTGTACGTGTGCACTTTCTTGTGCGAGTCAATATTTTTAGATATGAAAATCTCAATATCGCCATCATCTAACTAAGGAACACTTGTCATCTTGATTGCTGTTGGCATTCAATCATTACGTGCCGTCCTATAAAACTACGTAGATGACATGAAATTTCATGCCTCGATATCCAATGATTTGTGATTCGCGAGTTCCTCTCATTATTACTGTGTACTTATTCCTATATACGGTAGATGTATGGTAACCCTAATGTTACGTTCTTCAGACCGTTTAAAATTGCTTGTAAGGAAATAATTAAAATAATGTTATTCAGATGAGTAAAGAAAACGATCACGTTGGACTTCGCACTTACTAGAAACACGTTATTTAACACTTCAAATGTGTTTTATGAATAATAATGAGATATTGTCGTATTTTTTCTAGAGGCCTTCGGTTTGATTCAAAGCACGTTTAAAATTAGCTCTTAAATTCGTAAGGCAATTTAAGTTTATGACGTGTTGCGGGATCGACGAATACATCGAAATCAAATATCAGTATATAATATAATATTAGATCTTACACGTGTCCCTTGAATTTATTATATGCGAAATCGAGAATTAAATTTGGAATTTTATGGTCAAACCCAACTAGGAAATACAGATTTTAGCGGGATCAGTAATACGACACTACACATACGGGATCTGCTAGATTTGCGGGACTGAAATAAAATGGCATTCGAAGAAAAATGGGCGCGGACGTTAAACATCAAGCAACTTTTTTCATGATTTTGTCTCCCTATACTAACTGGCCGATAAAATGTTTGATTTTGTATAGAATATTTTTTTTTAATTTTTGGCATGAGTTTTTTTAGAGAACGTTCTTGTATTTGAGCAGTAGAATCACCTGTTAATAAAACCGGGCCTTAATAGAGAAATAACGACAATGTTACAGAGTGATAATAAAGATTTACACCCTATGTAAGGTCGAATTTAAAAGATGAAACTTTAAATACTTCAACATTTCTTCGTAAATAATATCAAAAAAGTACATAAAAAGTTAAAGGCCTTTATTTCATATAACACTTCATAAATTCATGAACATAATATAACTCATGTAACAAAATGTAGATAATTTTTTTTGAGTTCCGTAAATACCTCGAAAGAGCTGGATTGATGACTTCGATTCCGCAACCTTGCGTTATTGGATTCCCTAAACCTAATCCTCTTACCAACATTTTTTTATTAAGTCCACATTAAGAATTTGCTAGTTTGTGTTTATATCCAGTTTTAAAATTATGCCGTTCTTTGATAACTTATCTACGACGCTGAGTGTCAATTGATCTCGTCATTCTCGGGTTGTTACTGTTCTCCGATTCTAATGAACTTACAATTGTTTACAAAGCAGTAAATTATCAAATCGTATAAAAAAGTATTAGTCAACAACACAATAATGAATATTTGAAATTTATCAAGAAACATTTGATTAAGATATCCAAGCTAATGCACGAGTTCATAAGCCAAAACCGGGTTATATTAATTATTTAGAACATTAATTATATAACAATCATTTAATTATTTAATATGTTAATTACCTGACTTTCGACATGTTTGCCTGCAGCGGATATACTTCCATAACTTACAGTAACACAAAAAAATTTGGAGAGAATATGATCGACTGCCAACCTACTACTACGAAAGATAGACGTTCGTTATTTAGCTGATTGAAATATTTTAATGTAATTATTTAAATTCGTGAAAATGATGACTCAAATTTGTAGATCTGATCAATCCTGTTAATCGAAGAGTTATTTTTATTTCAAACCTGGAGTTTTCTCTTACAAATAAATAAAATTGAAGTGGATGTTTGTTATATGAAAATAACGGCTTCATTACTAAATGCATATGAAAGTACGGTACTTATAACAAAAAAAAAACATTTATTTTTATTTATATTCTCGCAATCGACTGGGAAATCTCTTCCGATTAAGTTCAATCGCAGTGGGCTATTTGAAATAAATAATATTACAAATATATTTAATAACTTCTTAAAGTTTGTTATCGGACAGCGCACAGATTAAAAAAAGTTACGTAAGAGGTCCTTATTTAATGTAGGTGAACACTAAGTATCGCTAACTATGGGCCTCATACGAAAGCTCAAAGTCACTCAAAGGGCAATGGAGAGGGCTATGCTCGGAGTTTCTCTGCGTGATCGAATCAGAAATGAGGAGATCTGCAGGAGAACCAAAGTCACCGACATAGCCCGAAGAATAGCTACACTTAAGTGGCAGTGGGCTGGCCACGTAGCTCGTAGAACAGATGGCCGATGGGGTCAAAGAGTTCTCGAGTGGCGGCCACGTACCGGAAGACGCAGCGTGGGCAGACCCGCCACAAGGTGGACCGACGACCTGGTAAAGGTTGCGGGAAGCCGCTGGATACGGGCAGCACAGGACCGGTCGTTGTGGCGATCTTTGGGGGAGGCCTATGTCCAACAGTGGCCGTCTTTCGGCTGACATGATGATGATGATGATGAACACTAAGGATTTTTATAATTGACCATTAAGCCCTTAAGAAGGCTAAATGATTCCTGAGATGATGCCAATGAGAAATCTCATCGGGCACATGGCTAGTCTTAGTATAAATGTTTAATTAAATTATTGATTGTATAATGTATGTTAAAAGTTATAATACAATAAATTATTCGTAAAGACACGTTTAAATATATGAATGAAGGAACTATAGTAACCAGCCGCAATATTCGTATCGTTTGAAGACGGATGCTGCCAGCCTGTTATCGTTTACCATGGACTGCTATTTAGTTATCTTGTTTGAAGTAATTTAGCAGAGTGACATATCGTTACACGTAAATTTATAATTTAAAAAAAAGTCAACAGTTCCGAATATCCTCTTTTTGTAACTTACATAAATACGAGCTGCTAAACTATGTATAATGTACAGTCAAATCAAATATCTGTTATTTAACAGGGCAAAGACGTCACAATGAATTGTACGGTCCGGAAGAATCTTTATGGAGCGAGGTGATTGATGAGTGACGTCAAAGTATTCACGGCTCATTTATGTTGAATGTAAAACGTATTGATTATAGGTCATTATAACATATAAAATCCAATGACGCGGCTAAAAACAATATCGGAAATTTTTTGCTTGTTATCAACTGAATGTAGAGTCCAGGTAGGTCTGGCTTTGGTGCCTGATATGTTATTGAATAACTCTTATAAAATTACAACTCAAAATACAAAACCTAAATGGTGAGGCGATTGTTTAAAACAAATTGTTGGGAATCCTAATTTCATACTTATGTATTTCGAACATATTCGCAAAGAAACTTTTAATAAGATTAATTACTCAACATTTGCAAATCTGTAAACCAGAATGACCTTAGCTTTCAATGAAGAAAAAATAGCGATATAGCCATAGCATGGTGGTAAGTCATTTTGTAATGGCCGCTTGGCAAGCAAGCTACCAAGGATGTTCTTTAACTCAGTGACCGTTACCAAAACTATTAGATATTCGAGGAAAGAAAAACCGAAATCGTAAATATATTTCGAATAGGAAGCTGTCGAATACAAGAAATGACTTAAAATGTAACTAATAATATTATTTATAATGTGAAAGTGTTCACATAATACCATTTTTTTTATTATTTGGGCTTCCACAGCAAATTTACATTTCAATTGTTATAATACATTTTTATATGAAAAAAGTACAGCCAATTATAGGTTGCCCCGAATTATATTATATATAATATTACGACTTAAACTAAAGCATTTTAATGTTATTATTATTAATGTGGTCTCACACGCTTCACATTCAATTCACCCAATTTCATACTAATTAACTTTTTAAACTATGTCTTACGTAAATGTTGAAATATATCTATATCTTGAAAAAGCTCATTGTATTCTCGAGATGCCCTAGTCAAGAATTCGTTGCAAGCGTAATTTCGTTGGTAAAATTTTTGTTGTAGTAGTGGTGTGTGACGCGTTCGCCGTTTAGGAGCACAAAAACTCAACTCTGAAAGTAGGTCTGGACAATCCAATCGACAGTTTATAATATCGTACAAGAAAATAGTGTCTAGAACTATTCTTCTGCTTTCTAACGATAACAATTTGTAGTTATGACAACTATCTTCATATGATGAAAAAGATTTACGTACTCGATAATTTAAATAATTTATGAATTTTATTTGACTTCTTTTTTTCTTTCTTACCTTTCTTTAATTCTAAAAACAATTTTTTGAATAAAATTAATATCTAAAACTGAATTTATCCGAAACTATCGGAGATCTGAAATAATTTGATATTTATATCAATAACCGAACCCGGTTAAATATTGTTACGATATCATATTATTGGATTACTGGATTATCATATCCAGATCCGAAATCTCATATCCGTAATATTCCTACTAGCTAAACACTAAGGATGGCGATTCTTTCCGAAACTATTGATTTTTAAATCGATTCAAATGTAATATTATGAACGATTCACGAAATATCGTGGTCTAAAAGATCGATTACTCAAAAATCGATCGTTGTTCGATTTGCTTTATTGTTTGTATTTACAGTATAAACATAAATGCCTGTTATGGAAAACAAAAAGGATACCTTAATAATCGATCTTTTATCATTTTTAACGAATAAAAGTTGTTTTTACAAACATACTACAGTATCAGGTATAAAAAAAACAAAAAGGAATGTAGGAAGATATAGAGAAAAAGAATAGATTTTGATTCATTAAGTGAAAACCTGTAATTTCTTTACATGTATTTGGGACATTTAACTAATAGTAAATAATTTTATAGCTCTTATTAAAACGGAAAAATCGATAAGATTTTCTTGGGTGAAGTATTGATTAACTGGATCGAATCAGTACTATTATCGATTTAAAATATATTTTTTGGCCCAAGAAATCGATTCTTCGATTAATCAATTCAAATCACCGGGCCTAGGTAACATTCTCAAGCACCTATGAGTGTGTATATTATCGAGAATTCTCGATAATTCGCGTCTAGCCATGGAGTGGTCTGTGTATAACGAAGTCAATTTGTAACGTGAATGTAAAAAATAATACTTGTTTCTTGACTGGCAATATGTACTAATTATCATCAAACAATTTAACATCCATCTAATTGCTATTTGATGTATTGAGTATTTTTTATTCAATAATTAAAAAACAAGGTCATGTTATCAATTTTCCTTTTTAATTGGATAATTTGTTCACATAATTGAAAGATTATCTGAAATATCTGAAAATAATGTGAGTTTTTTAACTGTATAATTTGATATTGTTTGACATAATTTAATTTTGCCACAATCGTTCTTTGCAAAGGTGTATGTATATACACCGTGTTATTTTTTCTTCAATATTATGACCAGTATTGTACTGGCGAATATAGAGCCCATTTCAATTCTAGAAGAAGGTGGATCGGTGCGGAGTTTCGTTTCAAAACTTCAATACATTACATAAGATTATTGTATATAGTAGTCCGTTTTTTTTATCGTTATAGGTTTGGCGTATTGTCCACAATCTCACCTGATGTTGAGTGACGATGTGGCCCAAGATTATAACACGCTAAATTTAGTGGAAGACTGGCTCTCAACTGCAGCTGCCGGAACACACCTATTGGTGCTTGGCGACAGATTTTCAACTTGAGGGTAGCTAGCCAGGCGGGCATTAGAAAATGCTCTACCACCATGCTATGGTTTCCTCACGATGTTTTCCTTCACCGAAAGCTCAAGCTCATTGTAGGGATTCGAACTCATGTCAATCGACGCGAAGTCGTACACGATACCACTGAGCCATCGCTTTGTGATAAATCTGGGTTTTACGGAGGATGGGGTGAAACTTTTACCCCGGGCTGTATGAGCGGCGCGTTATTTTTTTGAAAAAGAATGCCACGGACACCGTTCCTTGGTCGCTCGCTATTCAACTCCCCGAAAGCTTGAGGCAGACAAACTTCGCAATACAATACCATTCACGGCTGCACAGCTAATATTATTGTAGAATAGATATATAAAATCCTATATAAATCCTCCTTGTAATGGTAGTTATAGTTATAAATTTAGATTGAACGTTAGAATAGAAGTTTTATAAAAGTAATTATTAGCACATCCAATTAAAAAGCCGTAATTAAAACACTATAATTAAAATGTATATACACGCTTTAAAGGACAAAGTTAATATTTCGGTCGCATTCAGAGCTGCTCGAGTGAGTAGAATGTAAGCGATACGAATTTCGCAATAGAATCGTCCTCGTAGGAACAAGCGAGTGCTGTCACTACTGGGCGCTGCCACCAAGCCGCGGCCACGCTGGCGCAAGCGATCATCGGCCCGTTACGATCTCGGACGATTATCGTGTTCATATAATAATGGGGTAACAACACCACTCGACCTTATTTTTCTTTATTCTATGTATTATTGACAAGAGATATCTGTGCGCTTTTATATCCTCGTGGCGCAATAATATGAATAATACTACTAAGAAGGTTCGCTGTTTTGTCTCGCGACCAAAGGGCTAGCTGATAACTGGGTCTAAAAATAAGCATTGCCATGCAACGTGGAAATGCGGCCGGCCTTCTGGGTATGTTTCCTTCTGGCGGCGAGTTGAATGCCATCCACTATTTGCAGTGCTTGATTTTTTTTTATTTAATTATTGTTCACTTATATATAGTAAGTTATTTAAATTTATAATAAGCTACGTATATATTATCTTAGAGCTAATTTTATTTTAATGTACATAGAATTATTTTTACTACATTGTAATTAACGTGTTAGGCAGCATATTTCAAAAGAGAACGCTCTTACGTAACTTAATAATATAATGTATACAAACCTGGCCAAAGAACATGTCTATAAGTTTAAAACAGAATTACGTAAATCGGATAAATCGTTCTCGAAGTATAAGCACAACAACATACGGACATAGAGACGTTGTTTTATAATATTTCAGTATAATCAGTTGTTTGTTTGGCACACTACTTAATTTTTCTAGTTCAGAGGCAAGTCTAAGATTGTCTCCTTTATTCTTCTTACCATTAATCTAACTCAAACACGGTCGGGATACCAAGTTCTCCTCTTCCTTACTGTTTTACTCTCAACAAATGATATTATAATAAGTATTACCAATCTACTCACTCACTGTAGTGATTGCTCTCCTCTATTAACTGTATCTCATTATTCACACCTTCTATACACGAATCATTCTTTATAGAATCCATCCATACCTTCTTCGGTCTTCTTTCCAGGGTTGTCTCCTAAATATTATAACATTACTAAATTGGTGTTAATGATACTGAGTATACTTATTACGTACCTACTATTATGTATTAAATATTATCGAGTTGGATGACATACCCTACTTGTCGTTTTAGTTTAATTTAATTGAATCGTAATAAATATGTGTTTTCTATATAAATAAAAATAAAATGCTGTTCGTTGGTAAGCGCATCACTTGAGTACGGCTCGACCGAGTTGGTAATTTTTTTTTAATATTAGTTAGTTCGAATAAGGTTTTAAGGAAAGAAAAAATTTAAAATATATCTGGAAAATTGTAAAAACTTTGTTACTATCGTTTTTTATTTTTACGATCTCAAGACCATAAATCACGATTACAACGATGGGCTACGTTACGTGCTACTAATGATCATGGGCTACGGGATAGGTGGCGCTGTGGTCTTGGAAAGAACAGAACAATGTTTTAATATTTGTTAATAAGTAAATTCAATTAATATACCACGATCTACTTTATTGCTAAATCCTAAACATTTAAACATACAATCTAAATATAGTTTGCATTATGTTAAGCGTTTAATAAATAACGAACTGTAATATTATCAAACTGATATTACTAAATACATTATATTTTCTTACAGATATGGATTACTTGGTGCGTCAGGTTGCGGGAAGACGACGCTACTATCTTGCATCGTCGGGAGACGGAAGCTGAACAGTGGAGAAATTTGGGTTCTAGGAGGAAAACCTGGTACTAAAGGTAAACTGATTTTTATAATATTGGAGTAGGTAATGAATAGTCATCCAGCACATTTGATATGTGGTCACTGAAACATACATATAAAAGCAACCTGTATTTCATCATGAGTTCGAATCCTTGCAATGAACCTTAGTGCTTATCTATTTGGTGCAGTGTGCAAAATTTTATCCTAAGCCCGGTGAAGCTGACAAAGCTTCTAATGGCTCCCGGGCCCTTAAGGCTAAAACATAGGCAGTTTTAAAAAAAATGCTACTAGACCCACTTAACTGTGCGTTGTCCGTCGGTCAGTCAGTGTTAGATTTTTACTAAGTAGGTATTATCGTGTTCCTAAAGGATCGGGAGTACCAGGCAAGCGCGTGGGGTACATGCCTCAAGAGATAGCACTGTACGGCGAGTTTACAATCAAAGAGACAATGATGTACTTCGGCTGGATCTTCGGCATGGAAACCAAGGAAATTGTGGATCGGCTTAGATTCCTCCTGGACTTTCTCGACCTGCCCAGCGAAAATCGAATGGTGAAGAATTTAAGGTAAGCTTAAAAACTGTAGTAGGTACTAATACCTATAAATTATATCTCAAAGGCGTTTTTTTTTTGTGGCAACGCTATAACTCCCTTAATTCTTCATCAAATTTAATTATTAGAAGATCGTTTTAAAGCTTGTGTTATTCGCTATTGACTGAACATAGACAAACAGTAGTATCGAATTAATGCTTTCGTTAAAAAAACATGCAAATATATTCAACTAACATCTTGAATTCTAAATGTGTGAAATGTTCACACAGTTCAACTAGTTTTAATATATTTCGATTACGATTAAACGTCTCGAATCGTATACTCAAACTTTAGTTCAACCGAGTTTCCGCTAGGGGCTGCTAGTAGCTATATTCGAAACTGCAACTATTCGAAAATAATCGAAACTCCCATTTTGTCGATAAGTGTTGGTGTGCTCCAAGATATTAATCCCATATCCTTTATATATATCCTACTTGCATTTGTCTACGACTTAGTTTTTATGTACAACTGCTCGTGTGCTATCTATCGTAAACTGGTTGTATTAATACAAAACTATCACGGGTGCGAATAACAACATTGTAAAGTTTCATCACAATTAATTGAATGAATTAGGAATGCAATACAAACAAACAAATAACTAAACATAATTTTTTATATACAGATACTGTATTTTAAGCGTAGAAAAAGATTCGATTTGAAAAATTGCTATCGGGGACCAGAGAGAGCCAAATGCCTTAAAAGACTGTTTCATTTAAGTGCAATGTGTATAATTTAAGAACATAATATGATTGTATTATTTAAAAGTATTTAATTACGCTTCTATACAATACTAATTAAAGCTAGTGAGTTTCTTTATTCTCTACCACGCTGCCGCCGACGCACATCCGTGTAGCATGACGTTGTTTTCATTTCACATACTTGCCCACAGCTTAGATTGTTTAACGTTTCTGGTTAATGATTCGTTCTTTAGGGACGCAGCGTGAAATTATATAGTCTGTAATCTTCCTCAATAAATAGGCTATAAAAAACCAAAAGGAGTTTTTGGCGGGATCTCAGACTTATGACATACGAAAGTAGTGGTTTTTGTTTTTTATTCATAAATTTGTGATATTGGGCCCTATATTGTATAATACAGGTGGCATTTTGCATAATAAAGCTTAGTTATTGTGCACAAGTGAAGTGGATTGGAAATAATAACATGGATCATGAATTCTGATATGCAACAAAAACTCCCTAGGAAGTTTCACAAGGGAGCCACCATCTTGTTAGGATACACAAATCGTCATAAGACTAGAAACTATATTCCCTCGATAATGGCAGTCATGGTTTTCAATAAATAGGCCTGGTTGCCAAGTTGGGAAGAAAAAATGTTAGTATAGTTTTTTTATACTACAAACAAGCTTACGGCCCTCATGATGGTAAGCGGCTACCGTAGTCTATTGACGCTTGTAATATTATAGGTATCACTAGCGCGTTGTAACCCCCCTATTCTAAGGAGCTCTGGAAACCCTACTCACCGCAGGAACACAACAAATGGTTATTTGGCTGCGATCTTCTGTAGGGCGGAGGTATTCCACCAGTCGGGCTGTCCCAAGTAGTGAGAAATCTCTAATTACTTTGCGACCTACCTCTCTATTTATTATTTTTCTCTGTATTTGTATAACTCTGATGTATATTATTTAAATACAATAAAATGAATATTTTGCACGAAGTAAAAGTACGTTACTTACAAATACATTACCAAACTTTATATTGATAATTGGAAAATCCATACGGATTTCTTTAAAGTTATTTTCCTTAAAAAGTGGGTCACGACGAGCACAGTATAGAGTATAAGCGTTTCGCACGCAAAAAGTGTTTCTAGGTGGACGGTAACTTAAAGGCATAACGTAGGCGATACAAAAATTTTGTCGAATTGAATCGTGACCACCATATACCAGGTGTAACAACACTTTGTATAGTGGTACGCTTGGGCGTATATCCAGTAATCAAACGAGGTGTTAGGGATATGTACCCGACTGGTAGACGACTACGATTCAGGTGGTGACCCATGACAGTAACTCTCACTTGGCTTGTCGTGTTTTAGAATCAGCCCGTGAATATCCATCTGCCGCGATAACTGCGATGGTTTACCGATCCTTCGATGGTCGCCATTCTTTTAGGATTGTACTGTGTTTACCACCACGCATAGATTTCAACTAAGCAACAGGCATACAGTCCACATGATGTTAACTGTTTACTGCAGCATGTAGCTATATAGCCAACCTCAAAAAAGACCAGTCTTGAGTCCATCTACACCTGTGAACCGAGTTTAGGCTGACTTAAAAGGCTCGAGATGTTATCCGAATAATTTGGGATGTTAACAAAACTTTGCCGAGTAAAGATATCTTTATCCAACCACTAGCTATGCCCTACGGTTTCATCCGTGTTAAATTGATTCGACCAACTATCCACCGCACCTCAGCCGACGCACCCGTAGAGCCCCCAGTCCTGTTTACTTGACCTGCATAGTTACTTCCGCTTCCCGCTTCTTAAGTTTGTAACGGGAAGTTATATAGCCTACCTTCCTCAAAAAATTGGCTATAAAATGATTGAAAAGGAATTTTTCTAATCTGTCTGGTAGTTCCAAAGATTAGAACGTTCACAAAAAAAAAACTTATTACATACTTATTATACTTAATACAGATATGTTGTAACTTTGAATGACAATAGTTTTAAAGGTTTAATGATATGGCAAAAATCGTTAAATTTCATTCGTGAAATGAAGATGTAACAATCATTTAACTGAGCGAAAGTTAACGTTCATTTATATAACTTAGAAGATGACTCTGCAATGATATTTAATAATAGTTATTAATTCGGATATAGTAGTTGCAAAACATGCGACTTTGCTCAATCGATAACAATATATAAGAAAAAACTTTTTAAAATCAAGCTTTTTCTTATTTTGTATTCTTCTCCAGAAACCCTTTCATCTGATACCCATATCATGGAGGTGCATAAAATTACTAGTCGGTCCTATCTTTGGGAGTCCGCCATATTGGCGCAATGACGTCACTTAACTAACCATGCATTGTTATCCAAACTAAACGTGTACGCCAAATTACAGCTCATTCGGTCGGGGATAATATTTTAAAATTCGGTTGCAAGATTTGACCCATAATAACAAGGCAAGTTAAATAAAAGCTTTTAATAAAAGATTCTTTTTTGTTTGAATCTTGCGCCACTAAACCATTCATCCGATTACAATGAATCTTTACTGAGTTGTTGTGTGCACACCCGTCAAGGTTCTATATTAGTATAGTCGCATTAAAATAGATGGCGCGCGGGTTGTTTCATTTCGAAGACAACGGGAAAAAAAGTTAAAAAGCTAGTATTATATATAGAAATAAACTACTTTTAAGAACGTAAACCTATACGATAATATTTTCATGTCTATATCCCTCGATATATATTTTTAGAATCAGTAATTAGTTTTATTGTTATTCATCTTCATAAACCCTCAGTACTTGAATATAAAGTAGTTGTGCTCAAAAGATGGAAGACAAAAATTCGTATTAGAGATGATCCTCAGAAGACAGATATATGCTGTCTCTGAATTTTTGTAGGGCTTTTTAAGATCTGCAATTATGTAAGTAGTAGTACCTATGTAGTTATTTCAAAGCGATCAATAATAACAAAGTCTTAGGGCCATTAAAATTAAATATAATAAGGTATGTACAGTAGGGAATAGAATAGGAACCTATTCAGACATTAACAAGCTCTCTGTGAATTGTGAACAGAACTATGAATAAATTAAATCGGTTACACTTCTTTGTTTGAAAATGACCGTTGTAACCACTATGCATTTGTTTCTTTACCGCGCATTATACGGCTCTTTGGAAGTTAATTTATTTGTTTAAATTCATTCAAACAAGACTATTTTATGTTGACTAAACAATTATTATTTACTACGTGTTTCAACCGTGTTCAATTTGTTTGACCAATACTCCACCGAGCCGCGCTGCTATCAACGTTCCTGTGTAGAATATTGTTGTTCTCACTACCCGTACTTGCCTACAGCTTTCCAGATAGTTTTAAGTTCATGGTTGCTGCTCCGCTCCTTTATTAGCTATATCACGCAAAAAAAATCTTCAAATATCACAAGTACTTCCATAGATTAGCGCTTCCAGACAAACTATCTTTTGAGCCTTATAATATTATAGTACATTTTTTATATATGTTACGGCCAAACACAAGGGTTTTTTTAAACCCCGCCTGACTATCCACCACCCTCAGGATGAAAACAAGTATCATACGCTAGGTTTTTTTTATATCACAACGGTGACAAGCAAGTGTACGCCTCGCCTGATGGTAAGCTGCTACCGTAGTCTATGGACGTTTGTAATACCATAGGTATGACAAGCACGTCGCCAACCTCCCTCCCGCCAGCTTCTCAAAAATTAATTAGGCAACCTTGCTTTAAAGTATTAAAAAATATAGGTAAGCGACATCGAAAAACATCTGGCCTTAATTAAATCGTTATCCTAAAACTTTTATAAAATTTGAATTAAATATTATCAAATACATTATACAGTATTAATAAATAATTACCTAATGAGTTATACATAGCATAATGATTTGATATATTTTAATAATTACTGTCAGTTAAATTATACAATTATTTAACCGGATACAGGATAAAGGTCAAATATGATATACCTATATAATTGGTTAAAAATGCATTAGATAGTAATCAAAGTTTTCGAAACAGTTTACCTACCTACCATCTTCAAGGGTATCAACATTTAATAATATATATTTATCTACAAATATAAACAAAATAAGCAAGAAACGGTTCCCTTGAATGTTACGGTGACGATTTTATATTGGAATAACTAGCTGTACTAAAATCAACTCCATATGGCTTAATATATGCCACTTAGGCAATATTTACTATACAGTATACATAGTCCGTTTATTTAATTAATCAGTACGGCCAGTAGCCAATAAACCAGATACATAATTTTTATATTTTATGAAGGTAAGATCTTCAGCTTCAAGTGCATTAACCTTTGAAGGCTGTCATAGTATGGACTATACGGTAAACAATTCTACATAATAAATTAACTAACAAATAAATAATTATACTAACTAAGAATAATATGATATACAGAAGAACGCGTAGTGCCTATAAAAATCGTAGTTTCTTAAAAAAAAAAAAACTTTTTATTGAATGAATATATCGTGATATTGTTTTTTGATAAGGATCAAGTATCTTAGAAGTCAAACAAAAAATAAATTGATAAAAATCTATTCAGTATTTTTTGTGAGATGCTCGCACAATTAACAACATATTATAAACATTACTTGTAAAAATATAAATACATTCGGTAAGGAATTAAGTTATATTAAATAAAAATATCAGGGCGACAGAGTTCCTGTCGGTATATTACATAAAAAAAACCTACCTAGGTAAAGTTAAAAAGTAAAATATTATTTACAACAAAATGTCATACAAACCCGGCCTCTTCCTCTTATTTGTTTACTTTTCTTAATTATTATTATCATATTTTCATTCATTCATTTACACATTTTTTAATTAACAAATTTATTTTCTTTTCAAACGTTTTATGTTGTAGGAAGGCGAAACTACTATTAATCTATTGCAGGCGAAAGTTGCAAAGAAATTTCGGATTACGATGGAATTCAGCAAAGTAACGCCTCCGTCAGTCAAATATATGTTAAAAGAACCAATCATATTTTCTGAACATTTTTTGTATTTGTCATTTGATTTTGTGAGGTAATTGAATGTATGCATTGTTTATTTCTCCAGCGGTGGACAACAACGACGTGTTTCCTTCGCCGTAGCTCTGATGCACGACCCGGAACTCCTGATCTTGGACGAGCCGACGGTCGGTGTGGATCCGCTTCTCCGGCAGTCCATCTGGACGCATCTAGTCCGCATCACTAGCTCTGGAGACAAGACTGTTATCATCACGACACACTATATCGAGGAAGCTAGGCAGGCGCATTGCGTGAGTGCTTTCACAACTTACCTTTTTTTGAAGCAATGATGGCTCAGTTGTGTCATGTACGGACATCGCATCGATGAAGGAATGTGCTTGAGCTTTCGGCGAAGTAAAACATCGTGATGAAACTTAGGATTAGGCTTAGCGTGTTACGATGAAACTTTGCATTGGTAGCTCTAGTCGGGACAATTTAATAAGTCGTATTTGCCATCTGTTAAAACACACTTCGTAAGGATGTGACAAAGAAATTAGTTTCGACGTTAACCGATTGTCGAGATGTTTTGATATAGTGTTATTAAGAATTTGAAGTCTTGAAGTATTTTACTTTAAGTTGTAATTCCACTGTACTTAGATGATATAATAAAATGATGGAAATCGTTGGAATACGCCATAAACAAGAATTATTCAATGCGGAAACAAATAATTAATAGTAATTTTAAACATATATATTTGACTAGCTTCGATTTTGTAGAGTATTCTTAGTATTACACATGAAATAAGAATTATAATTACAATAATTCATTTGATACGATAATAATAATCGATTACACTCGGTCTCAAAGTGTTTATAAACAGTCCCAAACCTACAGTAACACAGCGGTTACAACGTCGAGACATAACATTGTACTATCATCAAATCCAAATATTAATGTTAAAATAATTCATGTTTTTGGTACTGATTTACTAAAATAAAATTAAATATCATAATTTTATATAATACTTACTTTTAACATGTTTAGTATACGAGTACTTAGTAATTTTACAAAATAGATAAGTATCTATTTTGTGGTTATTTTTCGCATTATGTGGTTTGCTGTTTATCGTCGTGTATAGCATAAGCGTGCGACCAAGGTTATCGCATTGAGAAATATCAAAAACATCAAAAGCGTCCTATTAAATTGTCTCTGTATGCTGATGGCTAGTCCTATATATAATATTTTAATATTACATACTTGTACTATAATCAAGTCTTTTTTTTTGTAAAAAATAAGCATAAGTGCATATTGAAGAAAAATCAAAAGACAAGTAACGCGAATGTTTGTTAAACCTTGAATTTGTTTTTGTACGAATGAGTAAATTGCCTGGTCGTTCAAGGAAACTGTATAAATAGACTCTCGGCATATACAAACACCATTATATTACCATGTTTAGTGTTTTATTCTATAAAGTTTTTTTTTTTTTGCATAATACCAACTAATATCACAACCCTGCTTATAAATATGAATCAGTTCGCCCGATCCTAACATATAGATAGCTACGCTGCATTCGCACATATATACAAGAATAATTTTAGTCAGCTCCAAAGAGTCCAAAACAGATTACGTAAGCTTGTCCATACCCCATGGTTCGTTCAGAACGTAAACCTCCATAGAGATATGGAATTTCCTTCGATCGAATCCTATTTTAAAGTTCTCGCGAGATCCTATTTCTATTACTATGGTGGTAGGGCTTTTTCTAATGCGCCCTGGCTAGCTACCACCTTAAACCAAGTTAAAAATCTGTCGCCAAGCATCAATAGTGATGTGTGAGCAGCTGCACTTGAGAGCCAGTCTTCCACTAGGCTTAGCGTGTTACCTTATTGGGGCATATCATCACTTAAGAACAGGTGAGATTTTGGCCTTAACGTTCTAAGCTAAAAGTTACCATAAAAATTAAGAAAACATATTGCATATATTATATATAACATATAAACTTTTTTAAACGATGTCTATAAAACGTATGATCGCTAGTTTGTGCTCCTAGCATATTTAGGTTTAGATGGTGTGGCTCTTTGTATAAGTGATATCATTTTTTCCAGATTGGTCTTATGCGGAGTGGACGATTACTGGCCGAGGAGTCACCTCAAGCTCTTCTCACGATGTACAGCTGTATCTCACTGGAAGACGTCTTTCTAAAACTATCAAGGAAACAAGGTCAGTAGTTAATTTATTATATTACTTTTTTTTATTTATAGTGAAAGAAAAAAAAGGTCCCTTACTGAACCTAGGTACCTGAGTGGCATACATGTGTGTACGATTCAGTGTAATGAGTGTGTGTTGGTAGCTAGTGGTACAGTGTCACTGTATCGCGCGAGCGGCTGCTTGAGTCAATGGTTCCATGACGATGGATCGGACCTAGGCTTGAGTTGCGCGGGGCCACTCGCTCTTTGTTTTTTTTTTTCGTACTGACTATACTGTTAGCCATAAGGGCCCTGAAGCCTCGAACTGCTTTTACAGCTTCACCCGAGCACCGCTCTCTCTTTGTGCCATACCTCTCTACTCAGTCCGAGCAGTAGGGTAGTTATTAAAATCGAATATATATTTACTAGTGAGTAATTACTTTGAAGTTTTCAAACAATCTTCAAAAGCCTCAAACGTTAGTTGTAAGTACAGCAGATACTTACATAATATTGAATTTTTGTGTTCTTATCGACGAGCAGTAACGGTAACTTGATATAGTTAATAGTTAAATACATATTACATATTTTATAGGCTATTAAAACCTTTTTTGGCCGTCCATAGGTATTATAAATAGATTCATTAAATAAAACCTCCGAACATTGCTTGAGTCCTCATAGGTATTTTATTTTATTAAAAACTGGTTTTGGTATTAAATACTCGCCTCGTACCTTCCTACCTGTGTTTTGTAATGTATTGTACTTAATTTAAATAAATTCCTCATAAAAATATATACAAATCTGACGCTTATGATGATCTTTTTTTACTCGGATAAAAATTATTTATCTGACCTATGAACTTTCGAATAGGTTCTTCTAAAGTAAAATAGTCATTTAAATTTATAACCAATAGCTATATAAAAATATATGGACATAGCGCGTAGAAAATAATTAACCAAACCAGCACTAGTACATTTGCAGGCCCGGTGGTACAATGGTAGTTTGCCCTACTACTGACAGGGCTAAACTACAACAGGTAAATAAGTTCCACCTGCTCGTGTTCCAGATAAATAACACTTTCAATAACATGTTCCAAAATAACAGCCTGCAACATAATGTTATTTCTTTCTATTACTCTAATTTAAAAGAGTAAAGAGCGTGTTATAAGTCATATTTGTTTGTATCTCTCTCTAACAAAAGTGTATACCTTACGCTTGAATAGAGAAGAGCATGTTCCTAAACGAAACAGTTTACTTTTGTGTCACACACTAGTCTGCGGAACAGGTACACAGTAACAGCTTATTCAGTTTACAGATGCTTGTAAATATCTATCCATTTAAAATGTTCCGATAAATATTCCGATAATAAATTCGAATAATCCGATAAATCCTTAAGATCATGGGTTCGATCTCCGCACATGAGTAACTTATATGTGATAAGCATAATTGTCAGTTATGACTTGTATTGTTCAATATCTACATATATAAATACGTATATCGGTTATTTCGTTAACATAGTACAAGCTATGCTTAGTTTGGAATTCAATAGAGCTGCGTGTGAAATTGCGACTCCAAATTTATTTATTCTATTTATACATTTAATTACATTTACGATATATCTTGGGGGTGTAAAGGGTGTCAAATTACATCTTTAGTACTGAGACGCCCACGCCAACCTCACCTGCACGTGGTGCACGTTGCTGAGCAACGAAGGAGAAAATGTCGATAGCGGGGTGGTAGGGTTTTTTTTGCCCGATTGGGCCGCGACCACCGTGCATGTGGTGAAAAGCACGTCATAGTCACAAGCTTTTACGTGTCGCGTTTCGGAGTCATCCTATGCATATCCAGTTAACGAGTAACTTTCAGCTTGTCATGGATGCTGGTGAGATTCCCCAATGGCTCACTGCCTGAGAGAACTACATTGATTCGGCTGCCAGGGAGACCAGTAGAAACGGTTGTCCCACTGGCCGTCCACGGTATAGTATCGGGGCCCAATCATGAATAACCACCATGAGAGGCTGCCTCACCTGTGAATAATTTCGAGTAGGTTCGTCGTGCCGGTAGGTGACCGGATTGGGTCCCGGTCACCTATTCCAGGAGGGTACGAGGGCCCTTCCGTCCGCCGGATAAATGTATTTCTCTCATGTATTATAATGAGTCGGTGATTCACGCTGGTTAACTCAAAGCTCAAAGAGATGGGCTGTTCGCATTGTTAATGGTGCAGACGTTACCAAATGTATCGAGCCGCTTCAGCAGCGCAGGAACATCGCCTCGCTGAGCGTGTTTTATGTATCATGCTGAGTGTTCTGAAGAGCTGTTGGATCCAGTTCCAGCTGATCTCAAGTGATACGCTTGTCAACGAACAGCATATAAATTTAATTTATATGGATAACATTTTATATTACAGTTATATTTATTTATAGAATATTTTTTATAATAATGTTAGTTCTGTCGGTATATGACGTCGGTTATGGACAGATTTTCGCTAAAAGGAGATCTGTGACAAGCAAACTAAATAACATATTACTAAAATATTACATTAATAACGGAAACATCTTGCAATAGGAGGGCAAAGGGCGTAATGAAACAAAGGCGGTACGTCTAAGGGCCCTGTGATTTTGTCGACGTGAGTCAATCGTCCATTCTATGGTAATACGCTCGCGTGCGGACACTGCGGACTACCAAGGCGATGCGAAAGAATGCAAGGTTGATTTGATGAAACTATTCAATACTCTGACTCGACGTTAACCTATTGCATATGGTGGGATTGCAGCATTCATGTGACGACTCATGGGTTATATCTTTTTTCTCACGATTTTTTGGTAGAGTGCGATAAAAAATTTGCCACTATCACTTTTTTTAAATTATACAAATGCATCATGTTTAACAAATCACATATGAAATCAAATGATGATTGACAATATGTCTGAAGATGGCAACACACTACTATGAAAAAAAATTAACCTGCATATACCATAATAATGTTTTTGAAATGTAGAAAATGTTTGCAATCCCAGAAGGCCATAAAAAAGTTTGTCCTCTTGGAAGGTTACAACACATATTTTATCTTTCCTTCCTTAGCCACCCCTAAAAGCGCGATAAATTGGCAGCTAGCCAGACGAGCATTTAATATTATTTCCACCATTATGTGATTACACCACTTCATTTCACATATAGACGGTTCCAACTCCTTCGAACTGGTGTTTGAACATTTGCCAGCTGAGCAATCATAGTTCAACCGTCGCGTCGCTTATGGTCAACAAACTTGTTTTTTTTTTTATATACTTCCTCGTACATACTCTACAAAGTCGCTAGCTTCCTCAAATCAATAAGCCATTCAAACGCTTAACCATCTGCAAATACTATTAAATACTTCATTAGTGGTCGTTAATATTCGCGTGTCAAGGTTTACGAGCTAATTTGTACTACTAATGAATACAACTGAATAATTTAGTAGAAATCTTTTTTCTTCTTTTTTCCTTTTAATATTTCATAAAACTTGTGAATACTGTGGAACTTTGTGATAGTTTCAAACAAGCTTCGTCTCCATGCGTTTTTTTTTTCAATTCAAACATCATGTATGTGTCTGTCATAGGGGTTCTGTGTCTGACGCCCACCCCAGGATGTTTTGCTACAAACGTCACAATTGGGATTAAGCTTTTATGGTATTTATACACAAGTGACACCTAACCTATAGTCCAACCACATCTTTCGTTTATTATTAAGTACTGATTAGCTTAATACTGTTTTTGTAATTTAAATAAATATTATTTATCTAATTAATTACCTTTAAACTAGTTTGTACTAGGCTAACCTAGTACCTATATCCTATGTCCTAGGACGAACTAGTATGGCCTGAATACGGGTTTGACCGGTCACATTAAACATCGTAGGATGACGTCACGTTTTCGGATTGCGTTTCCAATCACGTTACTTCCAGACAAACAATCTCAATTTTCCCAAAAGAAATTTAAATAAATGAAAAATTACTTTTTCAACTTTTATTTTACAGGCTTTTTATCAATATACCAATATTCACATTAAATAGATATAAAACATGTTATAAGCTCGCGAATTACAATATTAATTAATATTAATATTTAATAAGAAAATAGCCCGCGTCACTCAGGGATAATACAGTTTCCTATTAGTGAAATAATATTTAGAATCGGATTAAGAGTAGTTTCGGAGGTTATAAGCATAAAAACTTCACCTGTTTTTTTATATAGCTGTTTATTTCCAGTGTCACTATGCGTGAAACCAGAACAATTGAAATCAATCAATTCAAAATTAGTAATTAGTGTAGGAGATTAATAAGTACTCATTTCGCGGTCTGTAACTCTTTTTATTCTGACATTTTTAACGCGGCCTCGAAGTTTACACCGGTTTGTAAATATATCGACAGGTCAAGCGAACCAAGTGGTGGAATTGAATGTCTCGGGCGGAGCCTTGGGTTTGAACAAGATGGCCAAACGCGAGGAGGCACCCTACGCGGCTGAAGATGCTCAGGTGGTCGGCCTCAACTTCCACCAGAGCAAGGAGGTGCTGATCGTCGACCCTGGCGCTGGTTCCAATGGCGATGTCAGTAGATTATTTTATTTTATATTACTTGAATATTAAAAGAAATCTCTTTGTTGGACATTCTCTCACTTGGGGCAGTCCGACTGATGAAATATCTTTACGCTACAGAAGATCGTAGCTAAATAACTTTGTGTTATGTTCCTGTGGTGAGTATGGTTACCCGAGCTCTTTGGGGAAGGAGGGTTCAAGGTCGACAACGCGCTAGTGATATCCATAGGCTACGGTAACCGCTTACCATCAGGCGGCCCGTACGCTTATTTGCCACCATAATTTTATATTTAAACAACATACTGATATAAATAACAATATCTACCTATAACTATAAAATCCATCTATAACTCTACAATTATTTTTTTTCGACAATTATTCGATATTTCTTTGATGTTTTTCTACTTTTTTCTTTTCTTAACCAATCTACTTATGCTGAAAACTTTGTTGTTCTAGATTCCTGCAAAGATGACCTCTGTTGTTACTCCAGAATGTGACGATTGCAGTGGTTGCCTTAATGTAAGTTTATTTTTTAAATATTACTCGTTCTTGGAATTTTGGTCCTTGATATATTCCAAAATTAAGGCTTACTTATACTATTTATTGGTACTTAAATGATTATTTATCATTTAAAAGTAAAGTAGATCATAAATATTATAATTTTAAACCGTATTAGATGTATCCGACTGGATTGCGACCACCATACACCAGCACAGTGGCACGCTTAGGCGTTCGCGTTCAGGGATTAGTTAGTGTATATCCATTAACTAACTGTGCCCCGCGGTTTCATCCGCGTATAATTTAAAATAAATCGTTGATTGATGGTTTATAACACTCCGTATAGACAAAAATTTTATCAGGCGGCTAGGGTTATACATCGTAACTCACACAGCTCGTTTGCACCACTACCACTATCTACATAAAATTGTCTTGATGATGAAGTAACTTTCGTTCGTAAGGATTAACTTGCCATGCCTAATCACTTTTCAATAAAACTTTGTCACAAAATACCTTATTGTGGCTTATGTATAATTAGAAATAGGCGTATGGTATATATATAATGCACACCCGCGGATAATATATAATGCACTCTGTGCGCGGATAAAGCAGTTAGGGTTCCCTCTTTCCTGTGATATTTGGTTCTTAACGAAGCGTAAAGAGACATTTCGACTGAAAAAATAACCGAGATTGCTTTGGTCTATTGTCTGTCTTTTTATTTTATCAAATGCTCCGTCTAGCAGTCACCCAATAGCATGCTTCTAAATTTGACATACGTTTCACTCGTTTAGATTAGTGTTAAATTAAAAATATTTTTCAGTTAACGTCCAAAGGCAAAATAAAAGCATTGATCCAGAAGAACTTCCTGAGGATGTGGAGAAATATTGGCGTGATGCTTTTCATCTTCGTCCTACCCGTCATGCAAGTCATACTGTTCTGCCTCGCCATTGGACGAGACCCGAGCGGATTGAAACTGGTGAGTTACACGCTTTTTATAGTAGAAAAGTTATGTTTTTTTTCTATAAATTCTCCTACAAATCATGTTTAAGACCTAGAGCTTACTACGTAACTAAAACTGACACACAGATTAACAAATGAACCTATGTATCTTAAATCACTATAAACTGGTCATTATTTCAAGGATTCCTAGTGAAAGAAACAATTTTAGTCAAAAATGGGCCTTTCTACGTTTGACTGTACAGTCGTTTTTGATGTTACCTATTTTATAAATACCAGCTGTGTCCTACGGTTACAATCGTGTCTATCGATCAACTTGCTTTGATTGCTTGAAGTTAATGGTAACTGCTCCGCTCCTTAGGGTCGTGGCATGAAGTTATATAGATTATGAAGTTATAGTTATATAGAGTGATATTTATAATCTTCCTCAATAAATTGGCTATAACATTTAAAAATAATGTTCCAAATCTGTGTAGTTCCAGAGTTTAGCGCGTTCAAACAAATAATCTCTTGAACTTTATAATATGAATTATTTTTCTCTTTGTGTGGTCCTTTCATACATTAATACTTTGCTTTTCAACAGGCCATAGTGAACGCAGATGTGAACGTACTAGACGGATACTGCCCGTACAATCATTCATGTTCGATGAAAAACCTCTCTTGCCGATATTTAGACCATTTAGATAATCACACGGTGAAGCAGTATTATGTAGATCTGTCGTCTGCATTGGATGCTGTACGCCAAGGCGAGGCCTGGGGGGCCTTGTACTTCAACGAGAACTACACTGACTCGCTCGTCGCCAGGCTTGCTCTAGGTAACTTATATATCAAACGGAAAGAATACGTCTTTACAGCATATCGACTAAAGATAGGAAACATTATCTTATAATCCCAGTTTGTTTGAAACTACCAAAAACATCTAAAACATGTTATCAATTGAATATTCAAGTGGATGACGTTTTTGAACCATTTGTATCAGAAATAATACCAGGAACTTCTAGTAAAGTTAAATCTCAGTTTACTTAGTTACAAAAAGGTTGACAGAACAAAGAAAGGTCACGTAGTCTTACGGCCTTCAGAAAACCAGATAAGTTGACTAAGAATTGTACTTAGTTAAAACTGTTTTCATTTAGAATAATATAGTCTTATTACATAACATTCTTATTTCGTTTATGTTGAAATTTCATAGCAAACATTAGGATAGGTATTAAAAACGGTGTAAAGGCAATTTTAGGTAAGTACTTGAGACTACTCTATTATCTAATGAGCCCTTTTTGCGGTACTAGTTGTGACACGGAATGTGGGTACTACGTCTTCTATCTATATAAATAACTATCTGATCCCCGCCATTTCACCTGCATGTAATTTAAAATAAATCCCTGTTTGATGATTTATAATACTTCAGTATAGACAATATTTTTATCAGGCGGCCAGGGTTATACGTCATACTGAGACGCATACAGCTCGTTCGCGCCACTACGTCTATAGTCATAGACCCGAGCCAAGTGTTGAATTATTTTAATATTACATAATCTTCCAAACTATTCGTCCAAATAACATGCTGTAAAGGGCAAAGTTATCTACAAGTAAGGATTAATATGCTGTACGTAATAATAATGCTTAGAAATCATTCTTCAATTATCAATAAAACTTTGTCACAAAATACCTTATTGTGGTTTATGTATAAGAAAAGTCATATGGATGCATATTTTAGATGTAGTAAAGAACAATATTTTTATATAACATTTACGTATCACTAACCACTACGCCAGCGCACGCGGATAAAGCAGTTAGGGTGCGCTATTTGTTCCGACTTGCTTAACAAAAATCAATATTTAAGCCTATCTGAGAGGCGAATACTAGAGAGCCTATACTATTCCTCATGAATCTGACTATCATATACAAAAATATTTTTTCTAATACGACCGGTAGTTCCAGAGATTAGCGAGCTTAAACAAACAAACAAAAAAACTCTTCCGCTTTATTATATTAGTATAGATATGATTGAGGTTTGCTGTCAGACGCATGACGTAAAAGCTACTGAATAGATTCAGATCAATTTGTTTTTTTTTACTCCTTACATACTTGGCCCTTATCAAAAAGAAAAATTATCACGATATCTTCATAAACAATAATTCTGTAGTCCACGCGAGCGAAGCCGCGGGCACAGCCAGTTTACAATAAAACAATTAGATTAAATAAGTGATTAGTAACGGCGGAATATCGATTCGATATTCACAGGTTCAAGTCTCGGTATGTACCAAAGAAGTCTTGGGAATTCGGGTACATTTACTAATTTGACTATCGGCTGACGGTCAAGGAAAACATCGTGAGGAAACCTGAACGCTTGATAAATTTTCTTTTAGTACCTACCACTGTATGTGGGAAAATATAGAAGAGGTTAAGCCCGTGTATTCCCTAGGTAAGAGGCATCATGGTCCAACAGTGGGCACATACAGGCTGATATTATTATTAATACTCGTATGTAAGCTAGCTCTTACCACTTACCAGCGCTATTGGTTCACGACTTTGTATATCATTGCAGCCGACACGGCCGACAACGAAACGATAACGTCCTCCGAAGTCCAAGTGTGGCTCGACATGTCCAACCAGCAGATCGGGCTTATGCTGAACAGGGATATACAGTTCTCATACAGGGACTTTGCTAAGGTAAACTTTTAAATTTCATATTTTATATAAATGACAGTCGCTCGGCCACAATCTCATCACAACGTGATGAAAGTAAACCAAGGAAAATGATTTTAGATTTTTAGATTTTAGTTACCTACAGCTACCGAAACACATTAATTCTTTTAGCAACATAGGCAACTTCAAAATGGTAGGCATCAGGCGAGGATAACTATGCCATGGTTCCATCGTAATGTTTTCCTTCACTTAAAGTTCTATGACATCATCGCATTCCATCATATCATCGCATCATCTCTCAGTTACCCTTTTCCTTAACTTGGTAAGCTTTAATTGTTACTAAAGTACACTCACTAGTCGCACACTTATCCTTCTAACTCAATTCTCAGGAGTAGCAAACTGATTGATCTCGGCTAGGGCCTCAGACCAGTTTAGGAGTTTAAAAAAAAAAAAAAGTGTCAAATAAGCATACAGCCCGCCTCATGGTAAGCGTTTACCGTAGCTTATAGACGTTTGTAACACTGGCGTCTTGCCGACCTTGACCTCCCCTTCCCTAAGAAGCTTTGAAACCCTACTCACCGCAGGAACAAGGCAAGGTTATTTGGCTGCGATATTCTGTAGGGTATAGGTATTTCACCAGTCGGACTGCCCCAAATAGATTTCTCTGAACGTTTTTTTTCTTATCTATATTAGATCTAATAATACTACAATATGGGACTGCATGTATATACTTACCATTTTTTGTTTTGAATTAATTTCAGGATTTGCTCGAGACTTGCCACTACAACCCTAAGCTGGGAGACATCCCAATAGACTTCATGGACCCCATCTACGGCAGCAAGAACCCTTCGTTCACGGACTTTGTTGCGCCCGGAGTTATACTCACGTAAGTGTATAATATACATATATATATATATATATATATATATATATATATATATATATATATGCTACAAGTTTGGCAATATTATACTTCTAACAATGTAAAATGATTTTGTGAACAATTTTCACATTCATTCTTCAGATTGAAGTTTCACTTCTATCGTGTGTGAATCGCACACACACCTTTTTTTTAAAACAAACGTCATTTAGCCCGTAGGTCCCATTAGGCCCTTAGACGTTGGTGTAAATGAAATCTCCTAAGTGATCACTTAAATGTACTTTAAGCGTACCTTAAAAGTACATCAAGTCTTACGTTGGTGAAAACGGGCATTAAGTTCCGAAAAATGTTTCGTTATTTTAAAGATGATTGTTATATTTTTTGATCGATCATATCAGAAGTGGTAAGAGAGTAGAGGCAAATATTTTAACAACATAAACGTTTTTGTCGTTTTTCAGGATCGTGTTCTTCCTAGCCGTAGCACTAACGTCGTCTGCGCTGATAGTGGAGCGGATGGAGGGGCTGCTGGACCGGTCCTGGGTCGCCGGGGTCTCGCCCGGGGAGATCCTGTTCTCGCACGTTGTCACGCAGTTCGTGGTGATGTGCGGACAGACCGCTCTCGTCTTGATCTTTATGATCTCCGTTTTCGGAGTCAAGAATAACGGGAACATCATCTATGTCGTCATGTTGACTCTTTTGCAAGGTTACGATACAACTTAATTAATAAAAAAAATCTTATCTATTCCCTTAATACCCGTAACTTAACAAAACCTAAAAATTGGTTGTCAGATATAAACTACCTGGATACTGAAATTTTACTCCATATTGTTAAATAATATTAATTTTATGTACAAATATTTTGCTAAGCATTATTTATATTTTTCATTGTATGTTTGGTACTTTTTTGGTATTCCGAAGCACTCTATTAATTGTCACACACACACGCACACACACACACACACACACTCGCACACACACACACACACACACACACACACACACACACACACACACACACATAGTGGCTTAGTTTTTAAAACGATTTAAGAGTGGCGCGGGCGCACTCGTCTGTGCATCAAGTACGTAATGCAGTCAGTATGTACACTAAATGGTATTGTACGTGTCCAGGGCTGTGCGGCATGTGCTTCGGCTTCGTGATATCGGCGGCCTGCGAACTGGAACGAAACGCTATACAACTGGCCCTCGGATCCTTCTACCCGACTCTGCTGCTCAGCGGGGTCATCTGGCCCATAGAGGGCATGCCCTGGATCCTCAGATACGTCTCCCTCTGCTTACCGCTGACGCTAGCCACCAACTCCTTGAGGTCGATACTGACGCGGGGCTGGCCCTTCACCGACTCCGAGGTCTACATGGGCTTCGTTTCCACGTTAGCCTGGATAGCAGTCTTCCTGCTCGTCACTCTCTTGATTTTAAAATTCAAACGGAATTAGTTCAGTTGCCATTTTGATCGCTCGGTTTAAGATTAGGTTGGGTTGACCTTCTGTCGATATCTCTACTCAATATTATCAATTTGAAAAATCAAAATTCATTTTATTTATACACGCAAAAAGAAAATATCAGACCCGTGTAACTTTTACACATTTTATACGCCCTTATTTTGTTAGCGCCAATAAATACAATAATATCCAAATACTTGCGTTAAAGAAAAGGTAAAAAAAAATACTTTAAATAAATTGAATTTGTAACAACTTACCTATACACTTACTTGTATTTACCCATAAGTGTAGTTATCCATAAATGTATTTATCCATATTTGAAAAATAGTTCGTTATAAGCAAGAAGTTGCGTTGCAATTTTTAAAAATGTCAACACAATATAATGTTAAACGACATTTAAATATCGACAGACGCGTCAGTTCCCGTCCAACAAAGAAAGCTTTACGAACTTATTATATCAAGTCATATATCCATCGAAATGGTATAATCATTAAGTACAGATATTAGATTAAACTGAACTAACCGATTCATTATAATTGATATTAATGTACCTTATATTAAAATTCATGAAGTCATTCATTAATTTTATCGTTCTTTTGATCTAAAAATAAGATATTATAAAAAATAAAAACGAATAAAATTTAATTTCAAGGGAACCCAGTAGTTGTTTGTTTTATATTCAAAGCTTTTTGCTATTTTGAAGCAATTATCATGTTTTCAGATTTTCTTTATTATTTTGTTTTTTGCCAAAAATAGACTTTGTTATTTAAAAATAAATAAGTCAAAATTTCATAAATTATACAAAACACTACAAGATTTTAAATCATTAGTCTAAAATTCAAGTATTTCTATAAAAACCGGTTTCATAGTAATAATTTGCTCAACTATTGCAAAATAAACCCAGTCGAAATATCGATATTACAAATCATATCCACTGCATTAATAAAAATATAATAGATCGTAAGATCATTGATTATACATAAAAATACTTAAATTTTGTCAGTGGTAATAATAATCTATGATAACCGGACCGAAACAACCATTTAGTTCATTCAAGTGATGGTAATTTGTATATCGATATTTCGATAGTTTAGTGTAGCTAAATGACTGTTAGTCGTGATGTATATAGTAGGTTTTATATTTATATTAACGGGTACACGTGCACCCGATAGGGTTTTAGGGGATGTTAGCAATTATGATTGGTCGAACGCTTTTTAGTGTTAGAATGTTTGTTTTAAAGATAAAATTAACAAGAAACGCAAACATTTAGCATTTCTGCTGACAATATTTGAGTACCTATACTAATATACAATCATCAAAAATCAAAACGACTTATGAATGAATTTGTATACTTTTTGAATTTACCCGATTTTAGTAGTCTACAATCGATATCGTAATTAAATCGATATACGACACCAATGTATTCCTGTACGTCGACAATTTTTTTATAAAATGTACACTGAACGCACTTAACGCTTAAATGCATAGTGATGTATTTCTACATGAATAAGTATTATGTAAATATATATATACACATATATTTACAAGCTTTAAGGTTTTTTTATTAAAAGATATTCTTATTTTCATTAAAAAAATAATGAATGGTAAAAAGTGTAAATAAAGGTCATAGCTTAATTTTCTTATTCCATAAAAAAATATTACTATGCATTTTAGCTTTAAACTGTAATGATATTTTGCATATAAATTGAGGCACATTTTTAATCATGTATATGAGAACTTGTATCTTCACATTGTGTTTTCTTTCATTATTGAATCATAGAAAATATATTTGTAACACAAAAAAGCATAACCAAATCAGTACACGTGTCAAAAATGACATAGATAAACTAATTTTCTTGTCTTATTCTAATCCTACACTCGCCTTTGTGACTTGATTTCGCGTTTGCGTAAACTCTATTACGTACATCTATCTCTCTCGGTTTTATCATTATTCTTTATTCTATCTCTTTCTCTGTAATATCAAGTCTCTATTTTCCGTCATTTTTGCGTCAGACACATTGCATAAACGCTGCAATATTCTACTGTTAAGAAGATTCATTTTAAATATTGATATTTTCTTGTTAATTTTGTCTTAAAGCGGACAAACTTTTATGATATATTTTATTGGTAATGGACTTTATGAAATAAGACATGATTTTCACATAAAATGTTGAAAAGTACGATACCTGAATATGAGTTACCATAGAATAAGATGGTGCCATAAGCAAATAATGGATTTAACTGTTATTGTTTGGCAAATAACTTTATACAACATTAATTAAAAATTTACTAAAATTATAGTAGACCCAAAATAGTAGATAGTTCTTCTTGTGGGCCTAATTACTGATGTAGGTACTCAGTTCTCTATGAAAACTCTTAAAGTAATGTTAGGGCAAGAATATTCATAGCATCAGATTAACTTACGTTATTTCAACATAAATCACATGGGTTATTATATGGGTAAAACTATCTAATTATGACACAAATGATGTAAACGTGATGTCAAATCAAGGTAACATATTCACTGGGTATGTGGGTTTTAGTTATAGATCCACTATTTATTATTCAGGTAGACGAGTTGGTTGATCTATAACACAGCTTGTTAGATTTAACAAATACAAATTGATCCCATTCCACATTCCTCGATATTAGTCGATATAGATATATTATATGGAATTGGTAGTTTTTTTTTTTTTTCGAACTGACTATACTGTTAGCCTTAGGGGCCCTGGAGCCTTTACGGCTTTTACAGCTTTACCGGGCTTGGGGAATTGGTAGCTTCATAAACAGTTAATAGGACGATTTTTTTTTATTAGTGCACCATCTTGTTGAAACTAATCATTATATGCAATGTTTATTTAAAAATAGTTAATAATTGAATTTTGGATGTTTTTTGATGGTAAAATTATTTGCACTTAGTGACTTGTCAAAATGTAAGACCCTTTGGTTATTCGTTTATTTATAAAAGACGACGACACACTGCGCGATTGATATTGTGGCTGCTAGCAACAAACTAAGCTGTATTGTCTATTGTCCTTTAATTATAATGCTTGTACAGTAAGTAAATTAGGTAGGTACTTAACGTGTGGATTTGAATTGTGGTTATTAGTATAATTTAGTTTTAAGATGTGTTTATGGCCTATAAATTATAGTTATTATGAGAAAACGGTGTCTAATTATGTAGCAAAATTATGGAACTCTCTTGTAGTTTCAAAGGAGTGGAGTTGTATTATCGATATTATCGAGAAGTTTTGTGTATTCATATCGACAGACTTGAATTCTGGTTTTGGTAAATTGACAATCTTTTGTCGATAAGTTAGTCCATATATGCGTCTGCACATACATATAGTTAGTTGTATTCGGAAGTGTCGAACTGTGATTATTATTGCTAACATTGACATCTTGTAATGACAATTATATGATATTATTGTACCAAGTAAATTGTTTTATTTTTTAAATAACCAATAGGTATATTTATTTAATATTTTCCTCTAGTATAAAGAAAATATCTATTTTTAGGCAATGCATTGTTTATTAGATTAAGCAATCGGAGCGATAAGCTTTGACTGTGTGAGTAAATGTAATATCTTTTCGAACCTACGAATATATACTTGACGTTTCGAGTAAATTCTAGAAATTTCCATATAATTCGAGATAGCGATTTGTTGTTTTCATTCAGATCGTAACAATGATATTTATATGGAAATAGTTTATCAGCTGTTCACCTGCCGTAGTGGCAGCAATACTTAGTTGAAAATCAACTGACCATCATAAGATCGATTTTCAATTGAAGTAAGAAAACAAACAAATAGACTAAAAATATTTAATGGGTTACTCAGAAAACTAACTTATAATGTTAAACATTATTTATTATCACACTCATTTTGATAATATCTCACTCAACATCTTTTTTTTCTTCTGGCCCTTATCGAACTTGTGTTTCTGAAAGAGACAATATACATTATTTATTTTAATAAAAAGTGTCTTACGCGAAACAAGGGAAGCTTACAATTCATTGTTTTGTAAATAAAATAATATACTGGAATACTTCTGGATGAATTTAAGGATTGAAGACACGCTCAGTGAGACAATGTCCCTTTGTAGTAAGATCTCTGTGATATCTGCAATATTCACAATATGGAATTTTGAAGCAATGATGGTCCAGCGGTAGAGTGTACGGGCATCGCGTCGATTGACGTGAGTTCGAATCGAAGTGAAAACAATAAGCGATATAAAAACATCTACAACAGCACCATAGAGTATGATACTGCAATTAAATTCGAAGAACGATTTGTGAGTTTGTTTTTAAATTGTATTTGGAAGTTCGAATAAATTGTACACGTGAAATATAATGATTGTTAATCATGAAATGTTCCCTGCAACATGGACAGTGGATACGCATCCAGTGATGCAATATTGGGCAATTGACACTGTTTGTAATCACCTGTAGGAGGAAATGAGAGTTATCTGTTAGACTAAATTCATAAATGTATCAAAATTAAATCACCTTTTTCTTCTCAGCGGTCATTCCAACAAACTCCTTCCTTGATTTCTTCTCTTTGCGCGGTTGGTTAGTGTTCTGTCGCTTATTCGCCGGACCCTCACTGCCGCCCTCCTGTTTTAATAATTTTTAATTAATTTTTGTCTTGCAACGAAGCAATAAGTCACGTCAATTCTGTTCGACTGCATTGCGATCACCATACACATGGCTATAAATCCGTCCCCGTGACTCTCTTTTGGAGGAGGACCTTACAGAAGATAACAATCAAATAACATTGTGTTGTGTTCCTTAGGAGAGTAGCGTTTCCAGAGCTACTTGGGGTAAAGGGGTTCAAGGTCGGCAACGCGCTAGTGATACCTATGCTGCTGCTTATCGTCAGATGGGCCGTATGCTTGTTTGCCACCTTAATTGTATAAAAAAGCCAGTGTATATTCAGCTGCCAAGAGACTTGTGGGGCAGCATTTAGTGGTGGCCGTGGGTGGAGTGCTTATATCACCATTTGGTCACCATTGTTTTTGGGATTGTTCGGTGGATGTAGATACCGTTAGGTACTGTGCCCTCACATTAGCATTCTACTGTAGTGACGTAACAGATTTATCACCATGTGCATGACTGTCGCGTATCATCACCTCGCTTGATACCAGTTGACACCAGCTGATTACCAGTTGACACCAGTTGATTACCAGTTGACACCAGTTGACACCAGTTGACACCAGTTGATTACCAGTTGACACCAGTAGATTACCAGTTGACACCAGTTGATTACCAGTTGACACCAGTTGTTTACCAGTTGACACCAGTTGATTACCAGTTGACACCAGTTGATTACCAGTTGACACCAGTTGATCCCAAAACTCGATACTACTGAGCGTGCTACTATAGGGTACTATACCTGGTGTATAGTGATCGTAATCCAGTCAGAGTTGCCGTATCCTAACCAGCAAATAATGCTAGTTTCTGGAACCCTTGCATCAGAAATACTCCCGATCAGAAGCTAGCAGTAAAAACACGTGAAGTTTAATATTAAAAGAAAACATACTTGATATTTCCTCTTGTTCATAACTCTTCTGTGAGCTCCGTCAGTTTCATTACGTGCTTGTCCACCAAAGTTACCCACTTGTCTGTAGTTCCCTCGGTCCCTCCCGAAGGGTTTGTTGCCGCGTTGGTTAAACCGGTTGCCTTGTTTCTGGCCACCTTGAGTACACCTCTTCACCCTCAATATCCTGTTCTTGATCGTCAAATCCTCTTCGGAGAGCGCAAGGGCGAGCTCAACACCGTCTTTCGATTTGAAGTTTACGTAGCCAAAACCTGAAAATGATGGAAATTATAAATAGCTAACTGTCTCGTACCGAATATTTTGCACATTAGAGAATGTAAACCATATCACTAATAACTTTCATGTTTGTTAAACAGATTGTTAATAGATGTCACTTCCTACGTGTTATTTGAATATATTATATAACATCTGTCTTTAGCATTCTTAATGAATAAGGTTTTACTACTTGTAACTTGTACTTGTACTTACTACTTGTGTATTTATTGTCAATAGCGGGGACCGTATATTAAAAATAACATTTGCATATATTAATTTTGATGACGAATTAAGAGAGAGATATAGCATTTCCACAAAAAACACCTCATACTTTCATATTACATAAAATGATATATCTGGGAGAAGATAACAATATAATTTGGTTTTCGACAAGAAATACAATATACAAATGATTGAGGAAATGAACAAGAGCCTCAATTAAAAGAAATCAGAAACACCTTGCTACACCATGGACTCTTCTGGAGGTTGTTAATAATATCAGACGACAAGTAGAGTTTCTGGAAGAATAGGCATCATGACTATAACAAAGAATCACTGAAATATTCATTTTAAATATGTAATGAAATGTCACAAAGACTAAAAAAAATTATTTATATTTATATTAAAAGCAAAATTAACATAAATCTGTTAAAATAAAAACAAAAATATTAGCAATCTGCCATGTTTTGTGAAACACCAATCAGAGCGAATGACGTCACTGCACCATTTTTCTATTATTTTACGGTTCCAACCTATTAAATTGTCTAGTTTTATGTTATCACAACCAAAAACCCAGGAGATATTAGCAACTGAATAGTGATTTATTAAGGCTCATAGCTTTAATTTGTCTAAAATTGTTTTTCTGATATTGGGAATGGTTTTTGAGTCAAACAAAACTTTTGTTCAGTGGAATTTCTATTTATCTAAATTTACATGTAAGTAGTAACTTACATGAATTTTCTATATATTAAAAAAATACAATGTAGAACTCAAAACGTCATAATAACGGAACTATTTATTTATTAGTTTAAGGTTATGTTAACAAACTGTTATGTCGTAAACATAACCTACAAGCTTACTAATTGATTCTATTTATTTTAGGTGCAGCTTAAATGTGATTGACAAATGTGCTTAGTGAAATATACATGTAAAATAGTATGCAGTCATATTAATGCCTAGTAAACAAAGAACAAGTAGCAATTATTTCCGTAGCATGCCATGTGTTGCTTCTCAAGGGTATTATTAAACTAGGTAAAAATATTGAGAACAGTGCTCTAATGTTGTCAAAAAACTCCCTGTCATATCAGGATAACTATACCCTATTCACTATTACGTGAGATTTTATGTAAACAAACCATAAAATGGGTTCTTTTATATAGAAACTTTTAAGTTTCATAAGTTCCTATCTTCTTGTTAAAGAAATGTTCGTATAACATTAACATAATTGTGAAATACTATACAAACGCTTTTACTATTTTATTTTTTAATATTAATGTGATGCTTCAAATCTCTGCACATAAAAGACCTGAAATGACAATAACATGAAACCTTTCAAAGCTTTAAAATGATACTAAATAAAGTGGTACCGTAATCTAACACACAATGCAAAAAGTCGTGCGTTTTTAAATTCCGCCGGGTTTTGGTCGCCATTGATCGCATTCGAGTTGTGTTGAATCTTTCCAAATAATCTCCTTGTTAATTTTGTTGTTTATGTTCTTTTTTTTGTTTTGTTGTTATCGCGGTTTTATTAAAGTTTTTTGTAAGTATGGATAAGCCGGGTCCAAGCAACCAAGCTTATATCCTATGTGATTCTTTATCGCCGAAGAAAAAACGCCCAAAAAAGTCTGTGCTGTGTGCCGTGGATAAAGAAATAGTTTTAAATTGTTATAAACATATGCATGAGATGTGGCCGAAGGACACTTATCTTCGTCAGCATGAAATTGTTGACAAAACCGCGGTTGCGGGAGTTTCAAGGGCCTCTGTTTACAGAATTTTAAAAGAAAAGGCAACAACCAGTCGCCTACAATCTCCTCCACCAAAAGCGTCAAAACAGAAAGTTTTTTCCCACTTGGACGATCTTGAAAAAGGAGCAATAAGGCGTAAGGTATTCTTTTTATTTTAATAATGAATTGCCAACAATAGATAAAGTGCTGCAAGTCTTCAACAGTCAAACAGTCAAACACTCAAACAGTCTTCCAAACTTTAAAAGGACAACACTTTATAAAATATTGAAGTTACTGCAGTTTAAATTTGTCAAAGGGAGCCGAAAGGGTGCATTCATTGATAAAGATGAGATTGTGTTGTGGCACATTAAATACTTATCAACATAACCAACATGGGGCGTGAAGGGAGAAAGGAAGGGGAAGGAGTAAGGCTTCCACCTTACCACTGTGAATTGAATTCCATAGAATTAATATGGGCCCGAGTCAAAGAGTATGTAGCAAGACATAACTAAGCATTTAAGCTGCAAGAAATTAAATCATTGTTAAGAGATGCATTACACATTATAACAGTGGACATGTGGCAGAAGTGCATTAATCATGTAATAAAAGAAGAGCAAAGAATGGCAAAAATTGATGGTATTATTAATAATCTAGTAGACAGTTTTGTTATAAGTGTAACAGATGATACTACCTCAAGTGATAATTCAGAATCTAATTAGTAAATAAATAAATAAATAATTGACAAAATGATGTTTTATTTCCTTACATGTACATAACTAATTATGACAACATTTTAGGCATAAACTAAAATATAATAATTTAAATTACTGTGAATTTGCAATCTGATAAGTAAAGTCATATGAGACTACTAGTGACAGGTGTCTAAGTTTGAGAAACACTGTATTTTTGTTCACATAAAATCTCACGTAATAGTGAATAGGGTATAGATGGGATTTGTCAAGGTGGCTTTATTGAAATCAAGTGACCTACAAATTATATTAGGGAAGTTAAACTTACTTTTGTGTATTTTATTGTAACTATAGAATAAATAAAAATGTTGAAATTTTAATGTTTTATTGTCACTATGGAAATCTAAATCTGTATATTTTTTCATACAACTAAGGTGGCCTGATGGCAAGCGGCAAGCGTAGTCTATAAACGCTTGTAATACCATACGTATTATTACTAGCGTTTAGCCGACCCAGAACATCCCTTCCCCAAGGAGCTCTACAAGCATATGGCCTGTATTCTTTATTGTACACACTGTTTGAAACATAAATAACATTTTGGGAGTTTTTGTTGTGTTTATGGCGGACAGCACACTACTTATACTTTTATAGAATTTAATTTTACAACACAACATAATTACATTATTGTTTGAACACTGCATGTTGACTATATACGGCAAGTATATAGTCCTTGATGTTTACTATTGTTGAAATGGCGCGTCGCTTGCGGTCCCGTGACGTCACGCAGACGCCATGACACTTTCGTGCGTTAAGGCGTCAATTTAAAAATTAATATAAATAACTAATTTCATTTTTCAAAATTAGTCATCATGCCTATAGGGCTGGTACATTGAAGCCCGCCAAAATCACGCAAAATAGGCGCACATGGATGTTCAGTTGCGGAAACTAAGCCTAAGTACTAATAACTGAACTAAGAGTAAATGAAATCAAAATTATGAGAAGAGCTTTCCAATACACGTCACCATTATAATCTTACCTTTCCCAGCATTCGTTTTCTTGTCCCTTATGATTCTTACGGATACAATTTCTCCACAGTTTTCGAATTTGGCTCTTAGTGCTTCGTCCTCCAATGCAAAGGGCAGGTTGCCAACAAAAACTGAACAATGAGGATCATGTTCAGCTCCTGTATTGTTGCTACGGGAGACACGGAGGTGATGATCATTTAATACTGTGTTGTTCTCAACAAGAGCCTGAAAGGAAATAATTTATTTATTTAAATACTAAATTTAAACAGAGTCTGGTTTTGACTATGGTAGCACCCACACAAAATTGTTACACTGAAGAAATGTGCCTACTCATTTTTGAGTTACAACTAAGTGCTCTAATTACAACTTAATATGATCCTGTTACATGTTAGTCAATTTGCTTTTCCACCATCGAATGAAGCCCACATATTGAATGACTTCCATTACATTAAAACACTTTTGTATCTAAGCTATATTTATTCCTGTAGTATAAGGAACTCTTACAAGGAACTACACAAAATTTGTTTTTTTTTTTTTTTTTTCGATCTGACTATACTGTTAGCCTTAAGGGCCCAGGAGCCTCGAACGGCTTTTACAGCTTCACCGGACTTGGGGGCGAGCGCTTAAGGCACTCAGCCACGAAAGCTTTGCAACAACATCCGAGGGTGCCAAAGTGGCCCAACCTCGGCTCGGACTGTTGCGCGTTATGCAAATAAGTCGCGAACTGACTAATGCCCTAGCACACTATCTAACTAACTATACATATATACATGTCGCTATCCTCTGGGAGGAGGGTAAGAGACAAGCATATATGTATTTAGTAATCTGTCAATTTTTGAACTAGACTAACTAGCCTCAAAAAAAGAAAATCCCTTACAGAACCTATGTACCTAAGTGTAGTGCATGTCTGTAAAAAGTGTAATGCATGTATGTAGGTAGCTAGTAAATACAGTGTCACTGAATCGCGCGAGCGGCTGCTAGACTCAAGGGCTCCATGCCGGAGGATCGGACCTAAGCTTGAGTGGCTGCAGGAGAGGGTGGACGTGGCAGGTGTACGGGAACGAAGTTCACCGTCCGTCCCCTGCGAAGGGAACGGTGATTTCGCGGGCGTGGGCGCAAACACGCAACTTGTACGGGGTCGGACGCGTAAAATTGATTCTTTTTCTCGATATCGTCATCGGGATCGATAAAGAAATTTCGCGGCCTACGTTTGTAGCGGAATTTAATATCTGTAATTACACTCGGTGTGTAATTCGCGGCGAATCAATTCGCGGCGACAAAATTTAACTTGGAAGGCATAATTTATATCTTTTCAATGCTCGCCTGGCTAGCCAACACCCTCCAGTTCAAAATCTATTGCAGAGTTCTTATCTGTGTATTCTAGCAGTTGTACTTGGGTGTCTGTACCATTTCTGGGTTTGGTGTGTTGGGTTTAGCAACAATGTAATTTTTAATTTACTAATATTACAGTATATTATATTCAGTCACTATGATTGATTTCCTATAATTGAGGTAACACAACAATTTACTACAACTTGTGTTTGTTAAACTATAAGTTTATTATTTGTAGTTGAAATCCTGATAAATAAATAAACATCCAGTTATTTTGTAGTATTGTTGGACAATGCTATTCACCAACGTGTGTAGTTAGCCGTAAACGGCTATCTTAAAAAGGATTTAAAAAATAGTTTTTATTGACAGTTACTATCCTCAAGAAAGTTTAAAAACTTACCCTTGGCAAAAGTTATTATATAACAATCACATTAAGCAGTGGAATCAGGAGAACCAATGTTTAGACAGTATCATTAAATTTCCTAAGACTTCAAATTTTCTTTTAATAAAATAGTGGTACAATGTTACCTGTTCAACAGATTCTTCATTTACAAATTTGACATAAACATTAACAGTAGATCTGTCAGGGTGGAGTTCATTTTTGATGACTGCTAGTTTTGGTGTGTCACGAGCATCCTTTACTGGCACTGTACGAATTCTGAAAAATAACCAATTACTATTTGAGTAAACACGGAAATTGTAGTTATTCAATGTTAACAGTAAAATCTATTAAGGGTTTTCCTTAATAGTTTATTAATATTGCAATGTAATAATCAATCTTCTTAAAACTTTATCCTAAAAGAAACCACCTTTAGGTTATGATTTTGAAAATGACTAGGTCTCAAGCAGCATAAACCTAGTCTTAACAGCATGAAATAATGTTTAATAATGCTGTAAAATCCAACAGCATATGATATCTAGAAATTAATCAATGTTCTTAAGCAATCTATCCATGCGTAGCCATGATTTGCCTCTGCTCAGATCTCTAGATAGATCTAGATATATCTCTCTAGATATAATATAATATTCAGTAACATATTATCTAACCTCATATGAGGTATTGACAAGCATATTTTCTTAGACCTTTATGAAGTTAAAAGCGGATCTGTACATTATATATATATATATATATATATATATAATATACAGTATAGTACAGTAGTACTGTATATTTCACACATTATAGAATGTCAAACTAATAGTGTTCATGTTAGTTAAACAGAATGTTAATAGATGGCTGTTGCCTTAAATATATTTTCAATGGCATCAAAAGAAGACAGAAGGCATTCCTAATATAAGTTTTTTTTTTAACAAAAGCATTCATTTTCGTCTATACGAGGGAACATTAAAAAGATGCTTTAATCAATGCTTTAATCGTTGATTTAGATGAAGAATAAACAGAAATATGGCTTTGCCTGAAACAAAAAAACCTTTGAGAAATTATCTATGTGGTATTCTCTATGAAATACATATATTCCTATTAATTTAGGAAATTTATTGAAAGTTACATGTGCCAGAAAACCGATATACCCAATCTCCTGTTTTATTTTGAACTAGCGATCCGCCCTTGCTTCGCATAGGTGCTATGCTGATACTAAATATACCTACCTACTACAGAATGTCCTTATAAACAACCTTTACAGCTTTTTGACATTAGACAATACAAACATGTTTTGTTTAGAGGTTACTCTTGAAAGAGTGACATATAATTAACCATGGTATATAGGGCCAGTACTGCCTCACCGCTATGTCCCTGCATTTTAAATCTGTAATATCTTCAGAAATATTCATTTAAATTACATGCTGTAAAGGACCATATTGATCTAGATTAACTTGACAATGTATTTAAGGTACTTAATTGGATAAGGATTAATGCTGTATTGGTTAAAATCACTTCGTAAATAAGCCATTTTTTCCCGTAAAATGTAAAGGATAAAAAATGGTTATTGTGGGTTACCCTTAAGAGACATATGCCATATGCCATCGCGGACTTCTTTGTTGACCTTTTACAATACCATTTACAATACTGTGGTACACTATTTTGATTTATCTCGTGGGATTCAGCCAGCGTTTGCAATGAAGCACAAAAAATGTGTTTATTTACGACATCACATTAGAAACCTCTAAATTGATCAGTGTTTCTCTACAATATTATGCACGCATATACATATAAACCTTCCTCTTGAATCACTCTATCTATTAAAAAAAACTGCTTCAAAATGCATAGTTGTATTTTGATAAGGGCCAAAAAAATAAATTACCTGACAGTTTCAATTTGCCCATATTTACTAAATATCCTCTTGATCTCTTTTTTACATTTCTTACTAAAAGGGACATTTCCTACAAACAAAGTTCTTTTAACTTCATTAGGATCATTTATAGTTTTATCTGGTGACTCTATTTCTTTTTTTACAGGCTGTTTCGATTCATTCTCTTCTTCTTCATCAGATGTAGAATCAGTTGGATCTTTTTCTAGTAATTTTTTATTAATTTCCTCACTCTCTGACTCTATTTCGTCATCAGAACCATGTTCAGATTCAGAATCTTTATCAGTTACTGCATTGGGATTTACTGTTGCTTTCTTGTTCTTTGATCTTTTTTTTCTTATTTTATCTTTATCAACAATTTCTTTATGAGATGCTTCAACAGGAACATTGGTTTCGTTAATTTCTGAATCACCTTTAATATTATTTAATTGCATCTCACTGTCTTGTTTGATTTGATCAGTTTCCACACATTTTGTTTCATTATTTGTAGTTTTTAGTTTACTGTTTCGTTTTTTATTTTTCTTTTTTAATTTTGGATTATTCTGTAGTGTAACATTTTCATCTTGATTTTCCAACTCCTCTTGCTGATTTGTATGATTTACATCATCAAATTCTTGTGTATTGTTTGTATCATTCAGTTTTGCCTTTGCCTTACATTTTTTACTTTTCTTTTTGTTAGGATTTTGTTCTGGATCTTTTATATCCTGTGTGATTTGTTGATTATTATTGTCAATGTTTTTGTTCTGATCACTGTTATTATTATCATTAATTGATTCTGAAGTTTCAATATTACCTATGAGTGACTTACGCCTTTGTTTCATTTTCTTAGGCGACTTACTTGCAGTAGTATTATTATCATCTTGCAATATATCTGATTCAGTTCGATTTTTATTAATTACATCTCTTATTGTGGTACTTAAATCTTTGTTTTTCTTTTTCTTTGTAGGTGTGTTTTCATTACTAAGTTGTGTATTTTCTGTCACACTGTCAATTTTGGTCCTTTTCAAAGGATTAATATCGTTAGTTTTTAGTTTTAAAGAAATATTTTTGTTATCCGCTTCTAAATCATCTTTCAAGTGTTTCTTAGCTTTATCTGCTTTAGGGCTGACAAGGGGTGAATCGTCATTGCCTGTTATGTCCAGATCGGGGTTTTGAAATATCCTTTTCGGTGATTTCTTTACTATAGCTTTCTTTTTCTGTAGTGTCGGCGACAGAAATATAGATCGGTCGTCCACTAATTCACTTTTTGGAGTAACGTTTGGGGATGGTTGATGTTTTGTTGGGGTTAAAGCTTTTTTTACTCTTTTCGGTCTGTTTGGTGTTACATTACCAGTGATTAATGCTGCGACACCGCCTAACACGTAATCCATAGTTAAATAAAATTGTAGAAATCTTAAAACTTTGTATTGTCAGTAAAACGCACATGGCCCGACAACCAGGTTATTTTGACATGTTTTGATATTTCATTTTGACAAATTTGATATTTATGACTGTACAACAGACCACAGAACTATACGGATGACTACAGACAACTACAATCTATATAGTAAGTTAAGGCTTGCTAAAGATTGTCCGTTAAAAGCGGGTAGCATCTAAAAAAAACTTTACATTCTATTTAAATATTCAAGTTATTACAGCACTAAGTAATAGATTTTTAAATAAAAAAAGGTACTTATTTTTCAATTACTTAAAATGAATTTATATTTTTGTTATAGTTAATTGCATAGAGTACATACTTTATGTCATGTTAATTGCCACTATATCGGCATCAATGCCGCATTGGCAACACACATTGTTCAGAAAAACGATGTATGGTTACGACGCTTTCTCGCGAAATATAATTTTATTTTGATGTTAACTAACTGATTTTGGTGATAATTACGTATAGTGTTATCTGATCAAGAGGACGGATTATATACCATCAATTGCGTAAGTAATTGTTTACTTTGTTTGTGTGTTTTATAAACTAAAAATCGCGCCATTGTGCCGCCCGCCATTATTTCAATTATCGTTATCTCTCAATCTAAATTGAAGTGTTAGGAGGTATAAACAATAATGTTTTTTTTTCTAAATATAGTAATGAAATAATATTTTAATTTTCAAAGTATGTACTGTACTTTATAAATCCAATTAGAATATGAAATGTGTAGGTTATGAATTTGTCACACTATAATATACAATCGTAAAAAAGCAAACTCTTGCTGGGAACAAGAATTGAGCGGCGTATAAAAAAACACAAGCGTCGTAATTTACAAAATCTGGTCTTATTTCAGAGTGCTATCGATATTTAAGCATTATAAAATAATGCTCTAATGGAAATATCTTAGTTATATTAATCAGGAAGTATTAATGTTTTTGTTAACAAAAAAATAATTGCATTGCATCCGACACGAATATAAACTTCGGAAACTTGTTTGAGCGCCTCTAACCCGACTTTTTTTGCCTTTTGTTAAACTCATGGAAATTTATACAAAATATACCAATAAAAATTTATAGATAATATTATAAAAGTCGTCTTCTCAGCTTTTGTGTTTATAAAGTGACCTAAAACTAAGCATTATCATTTGTGTGGGGGTTGTCTTGTTTTGTTTTTGTTATATTAATAGATTTCTTTTTATAGGTAATGCAATTTTAAATGCTAAATTCAAATATAAATAATAAAAATGTTACATTTTTTAATAATTTATCAGATTTCTTGTATTTTCTAATTTTATGAAACCAGTTTTCTTCTGCTAATAAAGTGCTAGTACCAAATTGTGCTTTAATTAATTTCAACTTAAAATTGTCTTTAAGTGAAGTAGTAAATATGTTATTTAAGAACTCAATGTTTTTAGGTACTCTGAGTTTGGGCTCAAGACTCTTTTTACTATCACACAATATTATCATAAAGTTGTATTTAAACTATGAAAATAGTTTTATCTATTGGGATGTAAGAACAATCTTTTACTTAATAGTTCAAAATAACTATTAAAAGTAAGAAGAAGTAAGAAGAACTATTAAAAATGTAATAATTTTCAAATTTAATTTTATACATTGACTAGCTGTGCCCACGGCTTCGCTCACATGGACTACTAAAAACCTTTTTTATTTTTTGTGCAGACCCCTAATAATTTTTCTGTAAGTCTACAGAAAGACAAAAATTTCAAAAATTGTTTTTGTTATATGTAGTGTGTATACTTTCATATTCATTTAGTAACAATGTGTTATTTTTAACTTACAGACACTTCAATTTTATTATATATATAGATTATAAAATACAAAATTCATCATTACTTTTCACTTAATCACCTTTTGGTTATTGGCATTTGGCAATACATTTTATTGAATCAGCCTAATTATTAAGTTTATTTTGCCTTCATGGGTCGAGTTGACCAAACAGTAAATTTGGTGATAACTACACACTATCTCGGCCACACCTGTGTCGACCTTGTTATCGGTACGCATTGAACCAAATGTTTATATGTTTGCAGCCAGATAACACATTTAGATCATGTCAGTTAATTTCTGAAATTATTTATGATCAATTTCTTTGGACCAGCGGCTGCCTAAACTTTTCTAGTCAATGGAACTTGTTATAAATTTATTTTATTTTAAGAATCCCTTTGGAAATAAAAAAATAAAAACAATGCCATTTCAAATAAGAGTGTTATTGAGTTATTGTAGAATAATATTTATTATATTGGAATTATTTAACAGTCAAAATAATTCAGGCATTCCATGCCAAATGGAACTGATTCATAGATCTTAGGTAATTTTTACACAGAACTCACTTTAGAAATTGCCACCTTAGGCAACTAGCTTTTTCTACCACTTGTAGAAATGGGTATCACCAAAACCAACTAACCAATGTCTGCATATCACTTCATTTGACCTAAAGAAAAGAGCAGTTTAAAAACAATGATGTGGATTAATCATCTGTCACTGTTGTCATTTCAAACTTTAATCCTACCTTGGTGAGAGCCTCCGAATAGCTGGACTTATTACAAGATGCACTGAAGTAAGGGCTTCATATCTTCTTTTTGTTTTACTCTTTAGACCCAAGTGTCTAAGGTCTAAGGTCTTACCAACACAATAAAAAAACGATATCTTCATTAAATAAAAAGTTAGTGAAGTTTAAAGAAATTGCTGTCATCCACGAGTGTGAAGCTGCAGATACAGCTAGTTACAATTTAAAAATAAATTTAATAACAATAGAATATTGCCTATAACTATTACTGGCCCAAACTTACAAAGCTGGCATGACAGTGACGACCGATAGCCGGTCAATCTCTCGGTGGTCGCCGTTGTTTTGGATTGTACTGTGCTTACCATCAGGCAAAACGCCGTCAATTTGCCGTGTTACTATAAAAAAACATCGTGACACACTTCACCTCTAAGTTCCGAGGTCAACTAGGTGTGTCTATCCATCCACCTATCTAGTGGTTTTCTTCGTATTAATTTTGTCGATAAATTCTTATCTTTCGGTAGATGAAGAGTATTCATTATTCTGGTCAAGGACTTCAGTTTCCATAAAAAAAATCCAAACGTTCCCGGAATGTTCGTCTCTAGGTGCGTTCTATTCGATTTCAAAAATAGTATAATATAATATAAAATGGTATCGAGCAAGGCCGACCGCTACTATCCTTTTGGTTGCCGGTGGCGAGGCCCTTAATCTCATTAGGCCGAACGAGCTGATCCGTGACGAGCACTGGTCCGTGCGACCGCATTCCCTCGAGCTCCTGTATGTAAACCATCGCATCATGTTTCACGCCTATATTCTCTTAGTTACAATTTGAAATTAAATATTAATTTATACAGTGCTTTTTCTGTACAATGAATGTATACCTAATTATGGTTCGTAAAAAATGGCTATCAAATGCGCCTACCCGAACATTACAATATGTCATTGCTGATAGATTTTGTTCGAATAACTAGCAAGATGGCTGACTAATAGGGCTGCCGACATGTTTACGTTTACTTATAGTATTTTTAAGTACACTATTTAAAAAAAAACGTAAAACATACAATACTTAAAAATAGAAAATAGCAAATGTTAATGTTACTTATACAACTAAAATATAGTGTTGGTATTTTTTACCTACTATATATGATAGTAAGTCGTCTCAACCAGGACCACGTTGACAGACGATCTGCACTTGGGCTGAAGTTAGCTGCATAATTGCAGCTTAGATGCGGTTTTGGTGCACAAATCAAAACAAAAAATACTATATTCAATTTATGCCCTAAGAAGCCACTTATAAACGTCACACACTACTATACTACCACCACCGGTTCGGAAAACATCATAGTCATCGAGAAGTCAGCCATCGATCAAGAAACTCGATCGGGCTTATCAATAATCATATTATCATATTTATAATTTAGTGGATGCACAGAGAGAGTGTCATTCCAGACATCACTTTCATTCACATAATGATCCACTCTATAATAACCTTTTGACAGTAAAACCGGCTTGACATGGTCCTTGAACTCATTGTCCGGCAAATCAGAAATTTGCGTTGGGATCTTATTATAGAACCTAACACTATTAGCTAAAAAACTTACATGTGTCTTAGTCTTAGTCTAAAGCACGGTACGACTAATTTATGTCTATTTCTAGTATTAAAGCTGTGTTGGTGTTTGACAAAATCAAGCTTATCAAAGTATTTACGAATATACAGCAAACTATCAAGAATATATTGGGTGCGCAAAGTCAAGATACCAAACTCCTGGAACTTGTTCATTAGTGATTCGCGCGGTCTCATGTTGTACATTGCTCGAACTGCTCGCTTTTGTAATATGAATATGGTGTCTACCTCAGCTGCTGAACCCCACAGCAAAATACCGTAAAACATTATGCTATGGAAGTAAGCGAAGTAGAGTTAACCTATTTGACATAACTGCATCGTAACTGTCAACCGTGTAATGCAGATCAGGTTTTATCACGATTTTATGCGGCAGCGATAGATCAGCGCGCTCGGACACCGCGTGCCAACTATTGCTAAAACAAAAGATCGTAATTCCACTGCTACCAACTTAAACCGCCCATCGTGTATTACCATAATTGCATTCCAAAGTCAATGGCATTTCTAAACTTATCATCTTCTACCCTATCGTTCAAACGTTAATCTTTGACAAGATTGAACAGCTTAAAAACCATTTTGTAAACCCGTTACCGAATGAATCACTTGTTACATTGAAACTTTAGCTGCGTAACTACCTAGTCTGTGCTATTCAGTTACTAGAAGCTTTTCACTAAATACGTTTCTTCATATAGGTCAAATATAATTTGTATACAATATACCTATGCATTTCACTTGCAAATTCGTTTTCTAGACACGAATAGAACAACTGTATTTGAATTTGCATGCATTCTAGAGATATTTACTAATCGGATGGTCTTCTAAAACGCTTAGAAGACAAAAATGCTTAGTGTGGGTTATCCTGAGAAGGCATCGCTAGCTTCTTTGGAGATATTTTTCAAATATACAATTATGTAAAACATTCATTTGATATATCTCGTGGCTTTACTCAGAATAAGCCATTTAAGCGCTTCAAATGCGTCTTTTTCCGAATTGATTCTACCATTATCGTCGCTGCTTATTTCGTATATTACTTTATCTTACAAAATATATGCTATAACCTGGCCAGATAACATAGCTATGAATTAAAATAAAATGCAAGTATACCGGATAATTTGTTTTCGCGTGAAAAGAACATAAACGGACATACAGACAGAGAGACGTTGAGTTTTATAATATGTATCTATAGATAGATAGATGTGATCGTTTTGTCACTAAGCCCGGTGAAGCTGTCAACGCCTCTAATGGCTTCAGAGTCCTTAAGGCTAACAGTGTAGTCAGTTAGAAAAAGAGGTTGTTTTCGTCAAGATTCTAGCAGACAACCACCGTTTCGATTAATAGACTTTTAATGGTTTTCTCATGTAGTCACACAAACAACTGATTCACATTTAAAAATACTATTAACTGCTATTAAGAACATGTTCAATAAGGGCTAAATATCATTCTGAAACAGGAAATAAGACAAATAAGTATTCATTCAATCGAACCGACCCGGTCTGCCGCGCGTAGAATCCCAATCAGTTGTGATGTACGTTTATGTGAAGGCAATTGTGTTTTTGGCCAGATGTATAAATTGTTAGTAGTTGTCAATAGAGGTAGGTGTTAGGAAATCGCTTCAAATTACTATGATTGAAATTTTTCTTCAGCTACGAAAGTGACTATTAGTGAACTATGACAGAAAAATATATCAGTTCTTTATTAATTGTAATATGACACAAGATTGTCAGGGAAAATCCAAGTAATTGATTAGCAAGCAAAACAAAATTTAAATAAAGATGAGTAGAAGTTTTGTTATTAAAAAGACAATTATTTAAAAAGTTCCGTAGAAAAAACTCGATGTCAACCATTTGTCCGGGGATTTTCAACTTATTGTCCGGCGTCAACGATTTACGTGTTGACAGCCATAATTATCGTATATCATGTCGTGTTTATTCTGATGATTTTGTGGGCAGTCCTGTAGTTAATATTTTAACAAGAACATAGTTTCGATATATAGGTTTGTGACTGTATAGTGCATTGCCCCCTGCGACGTGGCTTTCATCCAAAACGTGCTTCAAAGATAATTATATTGTTTCGAATGGTTACAACATGACTGCTAATACCTGTGTCCGCTAGTAGGCGAATAAACAGTCATTAGGCTTTCAAACTAAGATTTGAAATAATATAAGTGTCGCCTGGTTATCGGATATGGTCGTGTGTTTTTATTAAAATTATATGGAATCATTATGAAAAAGTCAATTTAAACGTTCTATTAATTTCTGGTGGATTTAGTAGAGGGTAAAATTTAGAGCTTGCCATGAAGTTTGCCATCAAAATAAAAAATAAAACTTTATTCAATTTAAGCCCTGAGAAGGCAATTATGAACGTAAAACACTACTAGCGGTTCGGAAATATCTCCGTCATCGAGAAGAACCGGCAAGAAATTGATCAGACTTACCTTTTTGGTCCATGATCTGTGAATTCATTGTCTGGCAAATTAGTAATGTATTTCGGGGTCGTATTATACAACCTAACACTATTACCTAAAAAACTTTTATTAGTCTTACTAAGTCTAAAAATTAAAACTGTGCTGCTCTTTGACAAAATCTAGTTTTTCAGTTTTTCCGAATTTATATTATCAAAAATGTATTGGGAGGGCAAAGTTAGGATATTAAATTAATTGATAATAATGTAAATATATTTTACTGATTCCTCCTATCCACAATATAATCTACTTCTTTGACATATTTCATTCGAATCCGTCTAACAGCTTAATCGCGATTGATGGACAAACATTGAAATAATATTCGAGATGCCTCAAGATTGCTCGATAAAGTTTTAATAAAGTAGGCACTACTTAAGACCTTGCCCAGAAAGAGCGGTATCGCTGTGAATCATATGTGCGAATTCATACGTGCGTCGGCGAGGTACTTGGTGCTATGCATCGCGTCCACAAGCATCGTGTACAGTACGCTAGACTCGACTCGCGCGCATAACGCGAGCGTTTTGCACGAGCCGTTAAGTCCAGTTTACGCGCGAACTTCTAGCGAGCGACAATTTTTTTTACGTCATTTTAATAGATGAATTAGAAAATAAAACCGTTTAAAAAGACTGCCAACATGAGATATGGACTCTTTTGCATACGGAATAAGATGACTGCGAAAAAAAAGGAATTCGTTGAGTAGCTCCTCATGTTATTTTAAATTTGGATACAAAGTTACAAACATAGACATTATTTGTCATTCTAAAGAATTGTATGTAAGTACTAAGTATTTTTAGTACTCTCCCTTCGTTTTCGTCTTTACCAGCGACAGTAAGTTAGTCACAATTCGACCGATTCGTTTAACTCCATGTTAAATACAGTCTGAATCCATAGTCAAATGTTGATATGTTAAACGCTCCTTCTGGTCACGACATATGCGCGATTACGCGAGTATGATTTGCGGCGAACTTGTTCCTTCTGGACAAGGTCTTACCATACCGTGGCGTGGCATTGCCGCGTTTAATCTACTTACGCAATGACTTTGGCATTGAATACAATGAAAATGTTAGTGAATTGAACTCTGATTACATAATACTTTCATGTGAATAAGACACGGACACTGGCAAATGCTTCCGCGACGCTAACTGAGGAAAAAGAAGATTATGTATAAAGCATCGACATCTGCTTATACAGTGATCTATTTCACGTGCCTGACACAGTTTACACGCATAGTCTTTAACAAATTATCAACTCTGAGCGTGTTCAAACGTCATTATAACAAACACATTGTTGTGTTTTTGTGTTACATAATTATAACTAGGTTATTCCCGCGACTTCGTCTGCGCGTTTTTCGTACTATGCCCTTCTCCAGGCTGCGATCGGTTCGGAAATTCAGTCGTGACAGTATTACTTTCGCATTTACAAATATGTCGGAGATACCATCAGTAGCAGGATTGAAAAGATCTTCATCCGACGACTCGAGCGAGGCTGTTCCTCAAGCCGGTCGATTCCTGCTTATATTATGTGTGCGTGCGAACACACGCAACTTCCGACTGTCGCACACCTGTTGCTATAGCGCCTAGTCAAATAGTACTAGGTCATTAGTACAGAGACACGGTTCTACGACATATACATATAATACAGTTGAAGTGTCTGTTTGTAATGTTAAAATAACATCTTTTTACTAAATGCATATGAAAGTACATACGGTAACAGTAAAAAAAAAATTGTGAGTCTTATTGGTTCCGGCTAATCTCCGAAACGGTTGGACCGGTTTTGGCGGAACTTTCACTGGCAGATCGCTGATGTCATAAGGAGTAACTTAGGCTACTTTAATTTTAGAAAAATAATTAGGTCCGCGCAAATACAATAATAATAAGTCTTTTTAGTTGTCCACGCGAACGGAACCGCGGACACAGCTAGTTTATAATAATTTGTGCAAAACCTATTCTGTTGCGAATATTCTTTTGTTCTAAGGAAATATTATTAGTAATAATCGTGATGGTTAAATAGTTAAAACGAACTGTGCGCGTCTTTTTAATTAATTGGCTTTTTAAGTAACCACATCTAGTTTTTAGAACGAAGACAGTAATTAATTTTGAAATTCAATTTTAAGATAGAGACATGCGAATTAAAATTTAACTGACTTGAATTTAATTAGTTGCTACTGGCTAAATGTTGAGAAAAACATCGTGAGAAAACTCGAACGGTTAATATTCGATAGTATTCTTGTAGTAAATGTTTGTATGAGAAATGATTGTGTTGTAGATTTTATGGTTTCTGAAATCACCTATATGTTTAAGTATACCGTGGTTTTCTTTGACAAGAGTCATTTACCTAGTAGTCACATATGACGGAGAGTATGGGATTGACTTGACATTTCAAGAGGCGACTTTTTAACGCAGAAGATGATAGTAAAAAAGCACTAGACGAAATAAGGATCGTCTTTGACTTTACACATTAAATGCGTGAGAGTTAAAAACGAAGAGGTTTTTAAGTGTGTCCGATTGTAGGAACTCACGTAGGCGTTGCGAATATTTGTATGTCAGTGGCTCTCAACCCAAGTGATGTCTCCTTCAAGCGTCAGGCCTGTTAAACTCCCACTTATGATTAAAAAAAAACACTTTTTATCCATTACATATTTCAGCATAGTGGATAATTACACCATTGTTACTTGAATTCTAATAGCTCTTAAAAGATATCATTTATCATGTTATTGTCACAATTTTTAAATTAATATTTCTCGTATTAATTATCGTTATTCACGCTCTTTCTTTCTTTAAATCGTTAGCCTAATGAACTATGGTTTAAAATTTAAGAAATTTTTAAATTTTTTTAGACATATCTTTTTTATTTTAAATGTGGTAGTAACCAGAGAGCAGTGGAAAATACGATATCAGTAGTGAGTTTTCGTCACGTCTTTGGGCTTTTGTTATTTAGCTTGGCTAATTAACACGCTGAAGTTGAAAATCTGTCGCCAAACAACTAAAGTCATGTTTCGAGAATCTGTATTTATGGGGGCTCCCATTGTCGTAAAGGTAACAATATTTTTATTAATGTTATTTATGTTTTATTATAAATATTTTATATGTTAATAAAATATGTATTAATAAAATGATGATTATTATTTAATCATATAAAAATAAATATAAACTAACGTTAATTCCGTCTCTAACGATCTGAGTTACTCTACAAGTAACGGATAAAAATGATTAATTAAAAAAAAACTAATTGAAACCGAGAGCGTTGAACTAAGTTTGAGAATACCAGAATGTATTGTATTGTAGAGTAGACGTGTAGGCGCGCAACAATTGCCGCGGAGAATGGATCTACATTTCCTTAACTTGAAGTATATTGTAGTGTACATATTTGTAAATTGACGCAAGGTTATCCACGGAACACCGTATACGTTATGTTTTTATGAAACCATATTATGTAAATATATATTAGTATAATAGGTACCAGAGCTACTTGACTTTTGGCTTTTTACTTTTTATTTGACATTTAAGCGGATGCACGACGGATGAAGTTATCTTAGTTTTGCAAATAGTAATCATTTCACCTGTTATAAATAAAACATTTATTGATGACATCATTTCAGACATGGCCTTTTAAGTCCAATGTAAGCATAGCTTATATTATGGTAACTAAACAGCTTATGTACATACACATACATATATAAATATTTAACACCCATACACATAACCGATAATTCGCGAATTGGCAAAATATTTAAAAATTAGATTAATTAATTGATCATATATTATTGACAAAAAGCTTAAAATATAATGTTAAAAAATATAGTTCAGTTAAAGCTCATATATTTAATTTTTCTTGATAATTATGTTATTTTGCGTGATTGCAAACGCCAATCGGAAAACGTGACGTAATCGTACAACATTTATTATACATAGTTGAATGTTAATCTTATTAGGTTATCTAATTATGGTTTTAATAGTGAATTTAAATTATATTTGTGCTGAAGAAATTACATAAGTTTGAACTGAAATTCTAGTAAACTCAACTTTGTAAATAATACCTTTAACCGTAGTTTTATTTATTGAACGATGACGTCATGCGCGTCAATAAATATTAATTCACGGGTATTATCAGTATATAAAGTGTTTAGATCAACTTTTCAAAAGTTATCTACTCCCGAATTATGCTCGTCACACAACAGTCAGTTATGTGCGGAAATCGAACCCGCGAGTTCTTGGCTTACTACCACAGCGTCATGACGTCTGACAAATTTGGCTGGTTGGAAAATTTATTTTGATTGCTCAATATCATATCATGTTCCATTATTGGAGGTAATAAAATCATTGCAGTTTTATTTGATTGGCTTTCGAGGATACAGGTGGAGTTATAAGTGATTGTAATTTGTATAGGTGTAAGGTATTTGTGTTTTACACAGGTGGTATTATATTGGTTTAGATGTATAGGCGAGGACACGCGCCAAGGCGCCACGCGTGTCCGCTCCGGTGGAAGGACATTTGACAAGGCTCTTGACAGTATCGATTTACCACCTAACTTTAAAATTTTATAAAACTTTAAAAATTGTTCTTACATAATTTCTTCTTCCAGTTCTTTCGCTTTACAAAATTTTTCAGTAATAGTTTTTAAATCGTAAAATGAGAATTGTAAAATTGTTTTTAAGCAATTTTGCTGAAGTTTTAGGATATATTTTGTTAGATAAAGTAACACGAAATAAGCAGTGACGATAGTGGTGAATCAATTCGTGGAAGATTTTTTTTGGCGATTAATTGACTTTGAACTGAATTGACTTTAAACGCTGAGTAAACGTTAAGAGATATATCAAATTAATGTACTGCATAATTGTAGGTATTAAAAAGACTTACGAAAAAGTCTGCGACAGCGTATATCTATCTTCTACGGATCATCCACAATAAGCATTTTTGAGGCAGCACATTTGCCGCGTGTCCTAGACGGAGCGGAGCCGCGGGCACAGCTAGTATATTATACAATTTTTACTTGAACGATATTATGTAATGATTTTCGTGTACTATACGTTAAAGTATAATTAATTTACCTTGAACTCTGAATACGTTGTTGTAATGGGATGTACACATCATTAAACTATTAAATAATAAGGGCCCTCGCTGGCTGCTGATACGCCTTTCAGAACGCTCGAGTGTTTTTGTCTGAGCGTTTGTATTATGGTCTACATGGAAAACCGAAAGCGATTTAATTTTTATTTTAGTGGAATTTTAAGTCTGGTCATGTGTGGTGCATCGTTATCATTTTTACTATTTATGTTAGACGCAAAGGTCCTACCACGCTTTTAGTATTTTCTCGTTTGCTAAGCCGGGTGTAAGATAAAGTGGGTAGCCTGCATATTGATATATTATCCCGTGCATAACAATTCATACAAAACAATATACATTGAAAGGCACGATACAGAGAGACTTTACTTCCAATCTCCAGTAGCTGGAGAGTTGTTGTTCTTTATAGAATTATTTTTTAATATTCAACCTTGTTAGAACTTTGCAAGGCGTTTGTGAAATAAAACTCACTACGTCACAAGATTGGATGATGAAGATTGCGGTTATTATGAAAATATGTGAGTTTCGGAATGTAAAAATAGATTAATATTTTAATATATATGAATATTCGTAAAACTATTTAATTTAAATAGTGGGTATAGCGCATTACTGATAATAATATCGCACCGTCTAAGGTTACACTTAAAATAACAATTTACATTTAAATAAAACTCTAGTTTTTAGGGTTTTGGTTTTCTGCCGGAACCCTAATGCTAAGTTTATGTTTTTCTTTAAAGGATTTTATCGTTTGAACCGTAATAAGCAGCCGGTTTGAATGTTTCCCAAAATAAGTCTTATTATGGGTTATATTTATTTATTTATGTAGGATTAACAATTATCATTCAATAAAAAATAATACATCTTAAGAAATAGTAAAAATAGTAATATATTCGTCATACTGGTGATGGAACGGAGCCCGTCGTACAGGACCTTATACCATATACGGCACCGTTGAAAGACTTAAAAAAAATAACTTAGAATTAAGTCAAGTGGCCTCTTCAACGGAATGGACGCGAGTTATTAGCAGGGGTTATAAGGATAATAGCTAGGCATAACTCCATACAACTAAGGAGTATGTATTTCAGTACGTGAGTCCATTTGCATTGGGCCGATTGTTTATAAACGCTCGAAGTTAATACTTACGCCGCGTAGTTTGAGCTTGACGAGCGTGTTGTGTCAGAGAGTTCATTCAACCGTGTGCATCTATATTTATACATGCACGGGTTGTCTTAGTTCCTGACAACTTTTTGATAAGGCATTTTTAATCTTGCGTCACTAGTGTGACAAATTTCGGTGTGTTTAATTAGTTCACGACCGATCAATTCTATAGTATATGTAGGTACGTACTGAGAATGTATGCGTAGATTTACAGACGATTGTCGTAACTTCAAGTAGTCACTAGCACGTTACACGACCAGAAAGGTTCTTAGTGTTGTGGCAATGTCTACATCGCACTCAAAAGACTGTTAATTTCGTTTTATTTGATATTATAATCATCGAAGTAATTAAAAGCATACCGTCTTGTTCACATGATTTAAACTTTATGTAAATGAATACTTAGCTGGGCTAGTAATCGTTATTCCGCCTTCTAATGCCTTTTAATTTGAGCCCTTTAATGGTTCGACCGCAGCGCTACCTGTCGGATACTAAGGTAGCTATGAACTATCGTCTCGATAAAACAAATATGTGTGAGCTCAATCGGTCAAGTCGTTTAAAATTTACACGATCATGAACAGACGCACACAAGATTGTTTTTTTTTTATATTTTTTACTAAATTACATTTATTGTAAACTAGCTTTGCCGCGACGTTCCGGTTGTCTTGATTTATAAGAATAAATTTAATATCTGTACTATAATATTATAAAGCTTAAAACAAGAGATTGTTTGTTTCTTTGAACGCGTTAAGCTTTGTAATTACAAGTCAGATATGAAAAATTATTTTTAAATCTTATAGTACATTTATTGTGGAAGGTTACAGGCTATATAACTTCATGTTATGCCCCAAAGGAGCGGAGCAGTAACCATGTACATCAAGAAATCTAACAAGCTGTTAGCAAGTAGGAGAAGTGAGAACATCAATAAGTTTTACATGGTTTTGCACGGTGGATAGTTGGTCGATAAAATTTAAAAAGGGTGAAACCGTGGTACATAGTTAGTAGCTTATAACCATCAGGCTGAGGGTACCTTTCTATCAGCGACAAATTTTTAGAATCTGAACTGAAGTTCTAGAGATTACCACCTACAAACATTCAAAAATTTGCTCTTACGTAAAGGTGTCTTAACGTCTTGACTGGAATGCCACTGTAGTTGTTTTTTTTTTCTAGTATGATGTATAAAACTATTGAGATCCTAGTCAAGTGAATAACCCGGCCACAGCGACTGCAAAAACGTTTGTATTACGTAAAAAAAAGTCAATTTGTTCAGACAAAATAGACGTGGTTTTGAAAGACTTTGTGCCGTCTGGATTTATAAGTGGTACAGTTATACTGATCAGTCTCTTGAAAAACTGGTTACCGGCAAAAACTATTATTATGTATCGGTTGTTGTCGAAAACTACTAGTTCGCGATAAGTTTTAAATGTCTTGAGGTTACTCATTTTGGGGAAAGGTGATAACGGTTTTGTTCTTATTAGAATAGTTTAAGTGTGTTATTTTTACGTTTTCTTTTTTATTTTAGCATTGACATCGGTAGTAATTTTGTTTGTAGTCGTTTTACATTTGTTTTTGTCACCAATACAAAATTTAAATCTGGTGACGCGCTAAAAGTGCCTTACTGTTATTGATAATAAAATAAGTATTAGTACATAGACGTTTCAACTCAGTTCCCTGGAGTAACTGTGACTAGCCTAAATTAGAATTGCTAACCTATTTTACAAAGATCAAATTTGTTGTGATAATTATACTATTTTTGTCCTTTTCAGATAAATCATGAGTCAAAAGGTGTCGCGCAAGAGTTATGTGAACGAAGAAAAAGAAAAGGTACGTACATTGTATTGTAGTAATAAAACTATTTCTTTAAATAGGTATAAAGAGTTCCGATCACAATACATGTCAATAGTATATTCACGATATTGCTACTAATTTATTAAAAATAATAATTAATTGCAGAGACAAACAGACAGTCCAGCTAAAGATGTAAAGAAAAAAATGACCACTGATAAAGAAAAACAGGTGATCGATAAAACAGATAAACCGGAGAAACAAACTGATAAACCTGAGAAACAAACAGACAAAAAACAGCCCGAGAAATCCGAGAAACAGCCCGATAAGAGTACAGAGAAGAGTATGGATAAAAAGGAGAAGATTACAGAGAAAAAAGATACGCCGGGGGAGAAATCAAAAGACGATGGAGCTAAAGAAGAAAAGATTGCAAAGGTAGGTGATTTATGGATAATATCATTATTATGTAAACTTTGTGTTTGAGATTTTCAAAAATTTCACTCTTGTATTTAAGTTTCTGTGTGGCAATCGAGTATGCGCTTTTACTAAAGACGAATTTCGCGGATTATCGAATTAATACATTTTAAACTATCGGTTATCGTAGTTTAAAATTTTTAAGTAGGGTAGTTCTGGCCATTGTTTAGACTTGCCCAAAATGTCTGTATTAACTTCATGTTTATTATTCTTGATAAAATATTACATCTTAATATATGCAAGTATCACAGTTTTAAAAAGCAAATCACTAAAATGCTTTTAGTTTATTTTAACATTACAATGTAATTTTATTTATTAATTATGTAGCTATATTTATTTAAATTTAATTATTGTGTATATAATTAAATTATACATTGCATCTCCAGTTTAGTAAATACCTAAAGAAATATACGGTTTAATCACTTTTCAGGTTTCAAAACTAAATTTTCATTTACGTTTGGTGCTGGTTCTAATATTTCTTTCTATCTCGAGTAAACAAGGGGCTTACTTTTATAACTTTATTTTCCTAATTTATGTAGCTATAGTTCAATACTTCCTCTCAGGGTCCTCCGACTTTACATATGGGATTTTTTTTGTTATTGTTAGGGCTAGTAAGCTCTCTAAACAACATATTGAAATTTCTATTGTTGTGTAAATTAACTACATTAGTTGGTAGTTCCGAAGTATGAAACATACACGTAGTTGCCCAGATAAAGCTAATCACAAATATAGTATGTGTATTTACCACCGTAAACTTCATAAAACCAAATAATAGCATTATTAAGGGACCAGATAAAAGCAGAGATTTTTAATTACTAAAATATTCTCCATGTAAATTCTAAATAAATAATACTTTTAAATGAAGGCACGAATTCTTGAAAAATGTCGTCCTTGTGTAATACGCCTGCAGCTTTTAGATATTAAAACTTAGTTCTTTTTATGATACATAGTAGGAAACTAGGTAATGAATGCCTTTGGTAATTCCCAATCAACCCCCAATAAACTTGTACTTAAAAAACCCAGCTTGACGTCATCGATTACAGAACGATCTCCAAGATGAGAAGGAGAGACCACAACAGAATGGTACCGCGATAGTGCAGAACGGCGTCCCTGACGTCACGAACGGCACGGCGTCCGAGCCTAACGGAACGGTGAGTGGGGATTCGGATGACGATGACGTCACGTTGGTCATTGATGACGAGCATGAACAGGACGAGATGTTCCCCGAGCTGACATACGACGACACCTCGGATACCGAAGGGTTTGAGCTCCCAGCAACGGACAGCGCGCCCTCTAGGAGCCTGACGAGGAGATCGCAGGTACCTAACCCTGGTACCTGTATTTTAAATTTTTTTCGTATCCTCTAGTCGTAGAATGGGCGTAGCCAACTATTTACAGGGTCGTGCGTTGTTTAATATAAATTTTGTTAGTTGTAATAATTACCCATTGTACTGGGTTTAATTTCTTTCTGTTTTGATGTAATATTAAAAATATTATGATCTCTAGTTCTTAATAGGACAACATTTTTAAAAATATGATGAACTTGATGGAGTCTGTTGTCTAGTTGTTAATGGGACAACATTTTTAATTTATTCTAAAATATAATGACGTTTGAAGACCTTGTTGAAATATGATTATCCTCTGCTGAATTTTTTAATCTCCTTTTATTTGATTCTAATATTTACCTCAATGAGTAGGGCAATAATAGAAAAAGCTAAAATCAAGTTCGATAATATGTAGTTTTGGGCCAATTAAATATCTGACAAAATATATAAATGTGTGGCGTGTAGTAAGTAAGCTTTATTAAATTTCTAATCGTGTTATCAAAAGCATCCCATGTCCTATGTCTCGACATATTGGAGTTGGAGTTTGAATTGAAGAATGATTGAACAACAAACAAATAAACTTTCACATTTATAAATAACATTATTTAGAAATAAGATCCTATAGAAGTGACATTCAAATGTTGAGTTTTCATTTTTAATAACTGTTTTTGCTACACTTTTTTCTTTTTTCATTAACAGATTTTGATTTCTAATGAGTGGGTCCCAGGTTTTTGCATCGAAGTTTATTATAGGTAGAACGATTAATTCTTTCACAAGATTAGCGTAGGCGCCATTAGTCTAAATTGTCCATTTCGTGGCCTTTTGTCTGGTTAGTCCACATTTTTTAATTGAATTTAAGGTAGAAATTATAGGTATTAGTAAAACGGTGGGCAATCATGACAAAATTTTGAGCAAGAGTTCCCTAGAAACTTGAGATTTTTTGTAAGTCTGTCATCATGTTATTTTTTTGTTATTGTGAAAGTAACTGACTGTATTTGTAAACGTGAGGCCCTGTATATAGATTTAATTTTACTAATCGGTGTGTCGGTGTTCGTGGTGATTATCAAAGCTTTATTTCATTGGGACATATCATTTAAGTAATTCCTTGTTCTTATTATTCCATTTTCCAATCGTACATCATATTTTCATTTGTTTCATATCACAGAATAATCATTATAAAATGGCAATTGTTATTTATGTATGTGTTTGGTATATAAAGTTATGTGTTATATATTATACGTACAATATATATTACGCAGAACATTTTGCTGCCTTCGCAGTGTGTAAGATTTACCAGTTAACAGCTATTGTTACTGCTCGGTTATAGTCAACTTCGTTTTTAGTTTTAAAGACCTGTAGTATTTTGCTGTGGAGCCTACACAAACGGTCAGTTCGAGTAATTTATGACATGAGATCTCGCGAACAAATTTCAAGAATTTAGTATCTTAACTATTCCCTCCAAATATATCCTAGAAAATGGTATGTAGTAAATTTTAGATGTATTTGAACTTGTAAACGACACGCTCAATTTGAATACTAGGAACATAATATATGAAAAATTAATCCCATATTTTAGACTAAGTAAGACAAATAAAGGTTTTTTAGGTAATTGTGTCAGATTCTACAATAAACTTCCTAAGCACTATGACATTACCGATTTGCCGGATAATAAGTTTAAGAATCATGTAAATCATTTATATTCTTGGAAGGGATAGATAGTAGGGTACTATTAGTTAGATCATTATGTGAATGATATTGATGTTTGATAGTGAAACCGTCTCTGTAATATACACTAAAATATATAATAGCTGTAAACAATACATATAGTTTAAAAAATATTGATAAACTTCTCGATAACTAAGATGTGTTCCGAACCGATACTAGGGTTTCAACATTCTTAAGTACTTTCTTAGGGCCTAAATCTAATAAAGTATTTGAGTTGTTTTTTTTTTATTGGGGTTGTTTAGGAATTATGTGACTTTGGCTTTGATACGAAGTTTCATATTGTTTAAAAGTGATAGTTTAAATTAAAGCGCTTACTTACTAGAGTTGTACTTGTGTTAGTTGCAGCCTCAGTTATCGACTATTGCCACACCTCTCTATTTAAATACATATTTTGGAACCACAATTTCACGTGATATGATTTTTTTCTGTATTTGTAAAATATATACATTGAATACAATGTTGGGAGTATGTCAGTATTGAGTATATCTTTTTGCTTTATGCATGTGTTTCTGGTTTCCTTCATAATGTCGTGTTAGTGGTATACAGACCGCTATGTAGTATTCATTAAACATAGGTTGTCTATCAATTAACCGAAAGTCATGTGCACTATCGTACAACGATAGTCTGGCTTAAATTATCGATAAAAGCATGATGGAAACACAAAATACCTCATGGCGATCGCCAATATTAATTATGTAAATTGGTAGGTGTAGAATAAAAAAAAAATGATAATTGACCTCTAAGGCAACAATAAACATAAGGACTTTGAAATGTAAAAATTTTAAGGCTTATTTCCTTGAACACGTGGTTATCGAATGAAATACGTCCAAATTCCTAAAACGTTCGTAGCGACTTCAAAATCCATCAGTAACACAGTCGATTTTAACGAGTGTATACTAATAACAATAATCATTTGTGACGTGTCCGTCCGTTACTAACTCAACTAAAAATTGTGTTGCGGTGAAGGTGAAGGTGACACGCACCCCGGAGACCCCCCGTCCCGCATCTGAGAAACAGACCGCCAAGGATTCCGATGCTGATGTGAGTGTCCCGCCTGTACTAACTGGAGTATGTTGTAGAGAATCTATTTTTGAACTTATACTACGTAAGGCGCGTTTTGAAAAATTAAGAATTAAGAGAGTGAATTGTTAAGATGCGCGCGCATATGTAACAAATGGTCTACACTATGAAGTTGCTCGTAAAAATTCTTGTTATTGCGTCATAAGTGTATCTTGTAATTCGCGCATATATACACGCGTTCACTTTAATGAATATAAATTATTGCTAAATCTATTCATATTTTTATATTATATTCATTGTTGTTAATATTAAATTTATCGATATCCCAGCAGTTTTAGTCATCTCTAAGTGTTCTTAATTCAAGGATTTAAATGGTGGCATTTTTATTATGAATTAATATTTTAAATACGCCACTAAAAGCGTGCAGTTCTATGTTAAGGTAAAAACCTTAACACCTTACAATTTTTAGTATGATAAACAGTTTGATGATAATTTAAGTAATTGATTTATTCGATTTTATGATCCATTCTGCACAACATTTACTAATAAGAAATATGATATAGGTAGCCATTACAAATGTTGATCGTCTTTTCAGTTTGTAGAAGCATGCCAGCCTTATCTTAATTCTATTTTATTTTGTCGTACTAACTGATCAACATATATCCTTATTTACAGGTAAACTCTAAAATATAATTTGCATGTCTAATAAAAAACCGGATAGATACTTCGATTTATAATCACACACGAAAACAACAACACTTTCTCTATAGTAATTTTTAATATAATATTTTTTTTGTTCCCATTAACAGTATGAGTTATACTAGAGAGAATAATGTCAGTTCGAAAAATAATCATTCCCTGATTGATCTTTTTAACCCTTTGGCTCTCAACGGCGGAATAAATGTACGTAAAATTGGCATTAATGCCATCCATGGGAGTCGAGTTATACCAGAGACTAATCCGCGCAAAAATGAAACAATATTAATTGTTTGTATAATTAATTACAATAACTGCGTTACGTATGCGTATACCATTTAATATTATTTTGTAACTTATATTCCTTTATTGGTAATGGCTCGGTTTGCATGCACATACTGTAATCGATTCCTTATTTTTTACTCTTGTTATTTAATTCGAGACACAATTTATATATTTGTTCCAGGTGTAAAATATGTTTGTAATATTTATATGTAATGTATAATGTATATATTTTGTTCCTTACTAACTCAGAATGCGCAACATAATGCTTTGTAGTGTCTAACTCGCTTACTTCTCTAAATGATGTAATAACTGTAAAAATAAACCAAAATACAATGTATTATTTGAAATTCAATATTCCAGCCAAAAGATTCGAAAGTACTCAAGTTAAAGGAGGATGCTCCTCCAGCTTCAGACCGTAAATTGCGTTCGTCAGACTCACCCAAACCCCAGGAAGTTAAAAAGACACAGGAAGCAACGAAGAAGCATGAGATATCACTTGAACCTGTCATAGAGAAAGAGCCTTCAGAGAAGGAACCAGAGAAATCAGAACCAGAAATGAGGAAGGAACTAGATAACATTGAACAGGCGGTTAAAGAACAGACTACAGTAACGCAAACTAAAGAAGAGTCAGTTGTAAAAGTTATAGAAATCGTTGAGGAAGTGAAAAATGATGAGAAAGGCATTGTAGAGAAGATTGCTGAAGAGTTGGTAGAGGTAGAAGTGGTTGTTGAAGTGGAACCTGATGCTGAAGGTGAGTTTACAGTTAATTTTTATTTTAGTAACTTTTTGCAACTGGGTCACCTCTTCTTAAGAAAAGACACGGATTCAGTAATAGAGCTCTTAAGTTCTTTGAGTTAAAGTTAGTGTTGTTCTACTTGTTCAATATTCGTGACATGACTTTTTCAGTGGTTACTGGGGTTCTTATTGGTTACTTTTTACTTCGTTCAAGGCTGAAATCTGAATGGAATGTCTGGCTAACGAGTGCGCTTTATATACATATCGTGTTATTCCCTTAACAGCTTTCTGCTTCACTCCTTCTGACTACATTTTTATTCATAATAATCCATTATACTATTTGTAAAAAACCAAAAAGTTGTCGATACTTCATAGAAACTGTGTTCAATTCAATTCAATATATAAGATTTAAATTATTGTTTCTTTAATTTAATAATGTTGTTGTAGAGGAGAAGGAAGAACCGCGCAAGCTAGATACAAACTATTCCAAATCGAGGGTGAAGGTGTCCCCGTACAGGCGCAGCAGCAGGATCGCTGACCAGACCGCGTCTTCAATGCTTGCCAATTATACTGGTAAGTAGGTTGATTTAATATTTACCTTGGAATACATACTATGTTACCAGGCAGCTGTATTACATACATACGTACAAAGGTAAGTAAAAATAACTCCATATTCACAGCTCTTTCTTAGTCACAGACCTCTTGCATTTTAATTTTCTTTCAGTTGTCACTTGTAGCATTTGATTCTATATCTAAACTAGAACTGTTTCTGTCCCGACTGTGGCTCGTTTATATAACCGTTTAAAATGAGTTTACGTGAATAACTTCTTGAAGTTTCGAGAAAATTGTTTGTTTGCTTACGATACTTGGATCGATAATATTCCTTGTAAAAATGAATGCGTTTTGGGAATCGAGACGCGACAGCGGTTTTATTGTTTTTTCTACGAATTTATACACGGTGTTTTTATTCACTATTAAGAATACTAGATTTTGCCAGAAATGTCTGTACTGATGAAAATTAATTCATTTTTACACAGGTCGTATAATACTAAAAAACCGGACACAACTTATTTATGTTCAATATACTGAAATCCGTGTATTCAACTTTTTTGTAACATAGAGAAATCCGTCCTGGGTTAGTAAATAGGCGACACGGGATCGCGTTAGCATTTCACCGTGTCCCCCCAGCGACTGGCTCGGCTGAACGCCAGTTCGGTACAACCCGAACAGTTTCCCAAAGAGCCGAACCAGTGCAATGGGAATACGGGACCCGACCCGAAGGAGGTGAGCGAATTGCCCCCGCCTGCCGGCTGGCCGTCTATGTCGGAGAGGGCCGCACAAAGGATCCCCCTCGCAAGCCCTCTGCGTTCTCCCGCGACATCACTCCCTCTCAGAAGGAGACCATTGCCGCCTATGACTTCTCACTGTCTAGCATGATTTTTATAAACTCGGTAGTGAGGAGAGGTCCTCTCCTATCACCGTGCGAGCACAGGGCTGCCCCTCCCACGTAGCATAGTGTGCTGGTGCGTGAATCCAGTTCAATATTTCTTAATATAGTTAACCAAAAATATCACAATCAATTGAACTATGTTCAATTTAGTTCCTGAAATACCTCGATCTCTCAACAACATCAACGAGAAGAAACGGCAACGCACCCAGTAATGGAACTTTTTTTATTAGATAGCCCAACAACCTTAGAAATCAAATATTCATAAATAATAATATTGTTATAATTCTAGGTATGTCGTGTATCCGACTATATGTCTCTAATAGGAATACATTTTATTTATTTTACTAATGTTATTATTAAAAATACCCCAAGCTCATTCATGTCTATTCGTCGTCATATAATTAATTTATAGAAAAAATCCCATTGATATTTACAAAATATATGTAAAAGTTATTTTTGAAATGTTTCGGGATGTGTTTTTGCCAGGAGCATACTTTGTATAATCGTGTGCGTGTGAACAGGCAACAACACGACGATGGAGATGGACATATCGGATACATCGTTCGCGTCGGAGCGGGAGGAGCGCTCGCCGCCGCCGGAGGACAGCTCGTACCTGCGCGGGCTGCGCACCATCCGAGCGCGCAACTCCTACAAGAAGCTCGCGCACTTGCCGCTCACCAACCTCGCCAACAGGAGTGCTCGCTCGCTCGGGGCCACGCCCGGTACTTATATCGCTACTTCTCTACTCTCTACTCCTGACGACTGAGTTAGAACGGCTTGTGTTCAAACCCACTCTTGTTCTGCGACAGAAAGTTGTGATAGTGGTGTTCTTGCGATTCAACTTATTTTTTGTTAAATTCTACAACAAAGTGCTATTTAATTTTCCTAAATCTTAAAGATACACATATTTCAGGCGTTCGTGCAAATACTACTGTTGCACACAGTTGGTCCTTCGAGCCGGATTTTATTATGAATAATATTACATGTACTTAAAAAAAATGAGTTACCTAGGACCAGTAAAATATGAATTGCGTCTCGAAGAAGAAAAAATTATCAGTTTGACTGTGAGTGTATTTATGATGTGCGAGCAGGCGGCGAGTCCCGGCCGACCGCGCCGGTGGTGGGACGCAAGCGGCGGCCGGACGCGGACCGGGACCAGCACCAGCACCAGCACCAGCACCAGTCCCAGCAGGCGGGCGTGGGCTGCAAGCGCATGCGCCTGCTGGAGCGCATCGCGCACCCGTTCCGCCGGCACCTGCCGCACGCGCTGCCGACCGCCGCGCCCGACGTAACTATACACACATAACTCTGCCCATAAATATTACTACAACTTCAAAACTTTCAAGTTTTAATAAATACATGCATATAAGTTTTATTAAGATCACTTCAAATTAAAAAAAAAACAAAAAAAAACATTTTTGTTTGTAACAACAATTATGGTCAGTCCTTGGTACACCTATACTATGTTCATATGAGAGGTTGCACGGCGTATCCGTAGCACGTTGATTGTTACGTCGTGCGAATTTCGATGTAACCTAAAAATATGCATTGTGACAATCAATTATGATTATAAATAAAATGATGATACTGATGAGCGTTATAGATATACGTCTCACGACAAAATCCACTTCTTTTCACAATGTTTTCTGAGAATTACTATATTTTTCACTATGTTCAGTGTTACGTTCTATGTTACTTAAACTAGACGGAACATAAAAACACTAAGCTGAATTAATTGAACGCCGCTGTATATTTATTTCATTAGTGGCTTTATTTTAATGTCGAATGTTTCGTATATTAGTACTGAAACAACATGGGTCGAGCAGAGATGTCGACCTCTCGTTGCTGAGGCCAGGCAGTCAGTACGTCAACTGTTCTAGATACCGATCTCAATTGTTGTCTACCTTATATTTGTCTGTTACTCAGATTATACGACCCTCAATTATTGTTTTAAAGCATAACCGTATTATAAATAACTAGCAACCTTCCCCGGCTTCGCTCGGGTGCAAAAATATTTCATTCTTCAGTACTGCCTTTAGCTAATAGATTTCATTTTTAACTATCTTCCTTCTTCTCTAACTTCTTCTTTAAATATCATCTTTTACACGCTTAAGTATTGAATTCGAAAAAAACTATACAGCACGTCTTTTTTACTTTCTAATTGAATTGCTAAATATCAATTTTCATTGAACTATTTTCAAAAATCACGGATTTCCATATAAACTTTCATCTTCTTTTTTACTAAGTAAGTTCAGTAAGACTAATAAAAGTTTTTTAGGTAATAGTGTTAGGTTCTATTATAAGATCCCGGGCCACATTAGTGATTCACCAGATAATGAGTTCAAGGACCATGTCAAGCCGGTTTGTGCCAGATATCTAAAATAAAAATTAGACATCTATCATGCGACTTTTCTTATGACGAACGTTTATATTCAAGATAATGAGAATTTCAAAGGAAGGCCATGCCATCTAATGTTAAGTGTTCGCTGCAACCTGTAGCTATTTACAATCAACTCCAAAAAGAGTGCAGTTCTGAAGCCACTTATAATAGATTGTTACATTTGGGGACAGTGGGTTGGAACAGCTCGTGCGTCAGTGCCTGTTGCCAAACGAAACCCTCGGAGACCTCATGCAGGCTCTACTGCTCTTCCAACTTGACGACGTTTACTCAGGAGTTTTAACGGGATCTTGCTTTGTCATAAATTTTGGTATATTGTGCAGAGTAAATGCATATTATATGCAAGTGAAGTGGATTATTAATAATAAGTAGGGACATGTGTTTTGAGTTGTCACAGAAACTCCCTGGAAAGTTTTACAAGGGAGCAATGATGGCTCAGCGGTAGCGTGTACGGATATGGCCTCGACCGTAGTGAGTTCGAATCCCTGCAATGAGCCTGAGCTTTCGACGAAGGAAAACATCGTGAGGAAACCATAGCATGATGGTAGGGCATTTTCTAATGCCCGTCTGGCTAGCTACCACCCTCAAGTTGAAAATCTGGCGCCAAGCACCAATAGGTGTGTTCCAACAGCTGCACCTGAGAGCCAGTCTTCCAATAGCAGATGAGATTGTAACCACAACGCTAAGCATACAAAGAGAAAACCGCCATATTGGCAGTGCTTTATTTGAAAATTACAAGAACAATAAAAAAAGTATTCCGTTTACATGAGTTGGCAGAAATGTGGATGAATGCTGTTGCCATTTATTAAAAAGCCAAAAAACGTTGACTTAATATATGTTTTGTGTTATAATAGATTGTTGGCATCAATACGGACCTGCCGCTGACCGCTCCCGTCGCTTCCGCGGACACGTTCGACCCTGAGACGCTGAAGGCGCAGCCCGGCCCCGCCCCCGCAGCCCCCGCCCGCGCCGCAGGCCCCGCCCCCACGGAGCCGCTGGCCACGCCCCTCGGCGCCCACCACCACGCCGACAGCAAGCGGTGCGCCATCGTGTAAACATTGCTAGTGGGATGGACCTAGTTCTGCCGGGAGGGGAGACTCCGCCTCCACAGGTACCGTCTGCAGCAACGCATTCATCAATATAATCTTTTAGGGGAGGCTAAAATCAATTTGCCTTGAATATTGTTAAGTTTATTAGACATTAACATATATTCAACCGATAGACAAGAACGTTCATAGAAACGATTTGTTCAAATACCGTTAAACAACATAGCGGTCGTTCCTATAGATTTTACATCGCAGAAGAGACATAGCTTTTTCCTACAGTGATTCATTAGTATTCATACTCTGTATCAATATTTATTAATAGTTAAATAAATAAGAAAATCAAAGTAGCAAAGAAACTAAATTGTTATGCGTTTATTTAAGCTTATATACGCAGGTCTTCATATTTTCTGTACTTTCACAAATATTACTTAATATTATATAGTAAAAAGTAATAACACAAACTGGATATAAAACAGTTAAACAAATTAAAACACCGTGAAACTTGTTTTCTTTTTATCTTTTAATACTAATGGTATGATTTCTTCCCGTCTCACCTGATAATGTAACCACAAGGGTGGAAAGGGATAGCATAATTACACGACGCACCCACTAGAGTTGTCCTTACACTTCAATCGTAGTTTATTTTAACTATCGATATTTACAATATAAATTTAGACAAAGTATTTTTTTAAACCGTATTAATTAATATATTATGGTGCGTCTCTCGCGGTGTGAAATGTTATATGTAGACTTTTTTAATAGGTATATTATAAAAAGCGTTTGAATCCATTTTAAAACTGGTGTGATTTTATTCGATTTAATCAGTTTATCCAATATTTGATAAAAGAAAACATAATATTATGCTGAGACTTGCTCTTATGTTTAATCCTTATGCGGTTTTGTTGTCGATTATCATCTTTTTTTTTGGTAGAGATAGTAGATTCAATCAGATATCGAATTTTCCCACATAACTTTTAAAATGTCAAGGTAATATTTAAAAAAGGAAATATATATATATATATATATATATATATTAGTATAGATTTTAAAAGAACTAAAAGTTGCTTACGGTCTCCAATTCGTTTGTAAATAGACCTTGTTTGATTCTCGTGAATAAAGGAGAGTGACTTGAAACTTTTGAATTTCAGGTCTTTAATATAAAGAAAATGTAATACAAAGCGAGTGCCTATACTGTACGTACACCCACCCCGCCCCGCCCCGCCCCGCCCCACACGACGCCACGCCCACCGGTTCATCGGAACACATCCCCGCTCTATATTATTTTTGTATTTGTTGAGAGCGAACTTATTGTTCACTTTATGCAAACACAGAGTCTATTCTGAGGGATATAAAGGCAAAGACGCCACTGTCCATGACATACAAGAAGCTCAAATAAGAAATTATTATTTCGGTGACATTTTATTAATAAAGAAATTATCCGTGACGGGTTTCATAAAAGAAAAATACTGTTGGTAGAAAATCAATCGATATAATATTCATCCCAACATTTCTTTTGAATGAGTTGAAAGTATTATAAACAATTTTTTTTTTTTTAAAGTGGCGTTTTTGCTCTTATAACCGAAATTTATGGAATGAAAAAAAACATTTATGATGTTTAATACATACCCTATGATAGGATTAATTGAATAAAGTGAGAAATAACACGCGCTCAATAGACAATAAGTGGAATAATGATTAATATTTTGATGTGTAACGAAAATGCTGCCATTGTACCCCCCGCGACCCCCCACCCTTGTCAAACTGTCGGTCCTCGGGGGTAGACGGACTTCAAACTTGAAATAAAATAACTCTATTTTCTCGATCTCTCTCGAAATCTATTTTGCTCTTGTACATAAGGTATTTACCGTTAATTTTGCCTTATGACGACACATATTGAGAAATTACGCAAATAAATATGGATGCGTGTACTTATACTTTGAATATTCACACTCGATATTATGTGATGCTTAACATCGAGTAGGACCTCCTCCACCACGATAAAACAAGAGGTTTTTTTAGCAAGCAACTTCATAGTACACTTCTTTGTTACTATGCGCACGCGCATCGTAAAAATTAACTTATCATTTTACATAACGCACCTAAAGAATTACACTTGAAAATAAAATATACAATTTCAACAAACAGACGAGTAAATTTATTAAATATAGGTAAAACCACCAGTAATTGACACTGCACCAATAGTTGACACTCTGACGAAGAAAATTAAATATTTGATACTAAATTGATTTGAAGTCTTGAGTTTGTTAACCGACTTTTATAACTGACTGTACCTATATGTATTTATAACATTAAAAATATATCAGTAATCAGTGATTTTGGCCATCTCGATCTTTGGCTTCCTTTTTTTTCTTAATATTTAATTTTTTTCGTCAGAGTGTCAACTATTGGTGCTTAATTACTGGTGGTTTTACCTTACATTTTGTTATGAAAGTATTTGTGGTTATATATTATGGCATATTGTGGTCAAGTTTGAAGTCCGATCGAAGACCTATTTATGTGTTGTTAATAACAGAACAAAGCTCCATCCGTAGTATTAAAATGTTTATAGGATATATCAATAGGGATGTAATATAGCTAGATATACATAGTTTTATATAGATATGTCTAGAAAAGACATCGACAGATATATACGGGACGAAGTGAACCTTTCCTCGGAATACTTGTGTTGGTTTGATAAATTCTATGTTTCAACATAGCTGGCGAATTATTCTTGTTTCATGTTTCACAAGTTTTTGCTGTATTTTTGGTAATCAGCTTAAGCGGAATGCAATGGAATGTTCTGGAAGATTAACTTTGTCTTGTAAACAGATTGACAATATCAAGTGCGTGTTTGTACATAATGTGTATTGATAGAAAAAAATATTATTTTTAAAACTCTTATCCGGCTGGTTCTCTTACAAATCTTGTCTTTATTAGCTACAATTTTGTACTTTTGGATGAAAAAACCACTAAAAGAGTTTTATAGTAATTTACCGTAGAACCGGAAATATCAACCTACTATTTCGTGAAGGTAAGTAAGGTGAAGGTTTGTATGAGAACTCCACCAATGGAAGGGTAACGTTGGCCCTAATAACGGGTATTACGTTGTTTTAACTTGTGACAGAAGTATATATTCTTCTTAATTATTGTATAATGGACGTGTTACGAATAAAAATGTATAAAATCTATTATTAAAACTTTTTGAATTAAACTTAACAGTTATATTATTATTTATTGCTAGCAAAGAATAAAAAAATTTAACATTCGGTTTCATGCAAATCATCGGTAGTTAATATAGTATTATGACACTGGCGAATGCTTTAGCGCCGCCACGTGAACTGATGAAAAGTGTAGATTTTGCCCTTAATTCATAAAACGTCCAATTGTATTTGTTTTTTTATTTTTATTAGGTTAAGTTGCGCAGCTAGCGCTGGTTTTAAACGTTTAACTTTGAATTGTTCTACTTTAGAGACTAAGTTGTAGTTTAGTTGTGAATTATGTTAAAACATATAGGAGAGTTGATTTCTACTGTAAGTCTGCTTGGAGCAGTCGAAGCGATATTACGCCAGGCGTAATTCTGCGTAAAATAACGCAACAAAAATCAAAGGCGTTATTCGTAAATCAACTTGACAGCTCGGCCTTCATAGCTGAGAGTAACAGAGAAAATTTATAGACGACGCTTAAATGAAAGTTAAGGCGTCGGGATACGTTCATCCAGTTAACCCTAAATCTATTTTTTAGTATTTAGACTATTGACACTTATCTATATGATTACTTAATTAGAATTTAACTTACGGAACTCTGTAATTATACGCCTTGAAAACTTTGCATGTCGTTTCGAATGTATTTTAGAAAGAAATACGCCTGGCGTAAACTTACGGAGATTTAAAAGTTTATGCCTCATTTTCATCCATTTGTCCAAAGATCGAAAGGATATTATGTTTGATATATTATTATTAGAGGACTTTTTGTAGTTTAAACTAATAAAATTTTACAATAAAAACAATTGATATTTTTTCTTTATTTTTAATCGTGAATTATTTACTAACACCATTATTTTATTTTTATTAAAGCATAGTTTTATAATTTACAGCTAGATAGGTGGATATCACGATAAAATTTAACATGTTTTTATAATTCCCTTCAAGGTCAGCCAATAGTTTTACTAATTCAACGCGAATTAGGTGAGTACTAAAACTATGTGCCCGCGCTCAGGACCTAACTTACTACGTATTTAATTTAGAATACGCTTATTTTTGTATTTAAAATCTTAGTTGATATCGGCTGATTATGGAATAAATGTCTAATGACACTTAAAAAAAACACATTTAAAGGAAGTTATCTATGATTTGAAGAGGTCAGTGTAAACCTAACTGACATTTTCATATATTTTTAGGTAACTGTTCAGTAAATAATTGAAAATATAACCTATGAAATTATTATTCTACAAGATTTCAAGAAAATATAAGTTAGAAGACTTACGCTTGTCGGCTTCGATTCACAAGAGTGCATATTTTGTCAAAGATTGTTTAAGTTACATTTATTATTTTTTATTGATCGAAGAAAAGTATATTTATTACTGTATTATAAAAGTAGATTGTATTATTGACTTTTGTATGTAATTCTGAAGTCTTAAAATCTAGATAATATTTGCTGAGATATGACTAATTTTTGTTAATAAACCGTTTGAAATATAAAGTATTTTATTCAATAATATTATCTATCTAGTCTATCTATAAAGTTAGAACATTGAAATCGTTCGAGAAACATGCTTTACAATAGTGAAAACCATATTGAAATCGATCTAGTAATTTTTTATTTTTGTGTTAGCACGGCAGTGTGACGGAATGTGCCTAAAATTTACATACAGTCTAATCCAAAACAACGGCGACCATCAAAAGATTGGAAATTCATTGACGGTGCTGTCATGTCGGCCTACACGACTCTCAGCAGCTGGATGTATATACAAAAATAGAGTCACTGTGACGGGTTTATTACCATTTGCTTGAGTTTTTTTTTTCGAACTGACTACACTGTTATCCTGAGGGGCCCTGGAGCCTTTACGGCTTTTACAGCTTTACCGGGCTTGGGGGCGAGCGCTTAGGGCACTCAGCCACGAAAGCTAAGCAACAACATCCGAGGGTGCCAAAGTGGCCGAATCTCGGCTCGGACTGTTGCGCGTATGCAATTAAGTCGCGATCTAACTGATTCCCTATCCGTAATTCGATCTAAACTAACTATACATATATACATGTTTCTGCCCCCTGGGAGGAGGGAAGGAACATGTGTATGTGTATTTAGTGGTCTGAAATTTTTGTCTACTCTAACTAGGCAAAAAAAGAAAAAAAAAGGTCCCTTACAGAACCTATGTACCTATGTGTGTTGTGCATGTATGTATAATGCAGTGTCATGTATGGCTGTGAAAGCTAGTGATTGTAGAGTCACTTGAATCGCGCGAGCGGCTGCTTGTCTCAAGGGCTCCATGCCGATGGATCGGACCTAGGCTTGAGTTGCCGCAGAGGAGGGCGGTCGTGGCGGGTGTGCGGGAGCGAAGTTAACCGTACGTCCCCTGCGGAGGGAACGGTGGTTTCGCGGGCGTGGGCGCGAGCACGCATATGTTGCGGGAGCGGACGCGTAGTAATTATTAGCTTTCTCGATGTCGTCGTCGGGATCGACAAAGAGATTTCGCGGACGGCGTTTATAACGTTTGGCAACGGGGATCGAGTTGTCTGGGACGTAGTTCACGGTAGATTTTACGAGCGGGTTGGAGTGATTCGAAGCGCTATCGAAGTATCTCCTGGTGAGATATTTCACATAGGCTTCTATCGAGGGAAGCCTCATGTCCCTGTGGAGGTCCATGTTCCTAACGAAGGCTGGAGGGTCAAGCAGGCGACGGAGAAACCGATTTTGGACTCTTTGCATGCGGACAAAGTTATGTTTGGACATATGTGCGAACGCTGCGCAGCTATATGTCAAGATCGGACGGACGCACATCTTGTATATTGTAAGCTTATGTCTTAAGGACATTTTGCTTACCGAACTGAGCAAGGGTCGCAAGCGGGAAAGGATCCAGACGGCCCTATTCCGGACTATAGTAACGTGTGCGTTGAAGTTAAGCTTCGAGTCGAGGGTGACACCCAGATATTTAGTCTTGGTGGCCCAAGGGATATTCGTACCGAATAATGAGAGGGGTCCTACCGTGCGTGGTAGTTTACATGTATGCGGTTCGAACATAATCGCGGCGCTCTTTACCGGATTAATAGCTATTCGCCACGTTCGAAACCACTCCCCGAGAGTGGTTACGGCACGTTGGACTGCGCAGGCGAGATTTTTTCTGTGTCTGTTTGACGCGTATATGACTGTGTCGTCAGCGTAGAGCCCTACCTCGACCCCGGGGGGCTTCGGGAGGTCGCTGACGTACAGATTGAAAAGGCAAGGCGCCAGAATGGAACCTTGCGGGACGCCTGAGCGTATAGGGTGGGCGGTAGATAGTACTCCTTCCACTCGGTAGTGAAAGGTGCGGTCGCGTAGAAAATCATGAACTAGGTGAACTAACCTATCCGGGATTTCTAGTTTATGTAGCTTGTGGACTAGTCCGGCATGCCAGACCTTATCGAAGGCCTTAGCTACGTCGAAAAAGACCGCAAGCGTACGGGCGGGGGTGATACTACTTTTGGCAAAGTTGCTCGTGATGTGCTCCGTGAGGCGGTGCACTTGATGTGTACACGAGTGTCGGGCGCGAAAACCGAACTGTTCGGGAGGGTATAGGTTTTTAATATCTATAACGGTTTTGAGACGGTTCAGAAGGAGCCGCTCGTAAAGTTTTCCTAGTGTGTTTAAAAGGCTGATCGGGCGATAGCTATCGGGAAGCGAAGCTTTTTTGCCGGGCTTGTGAATACCTATAACTATAGCTTTTTTCCAGACGGCTGGAAAATAGCAGTGTGCTATGGCTACATTGAAGATGCAGACCAAAAGAGCTATGAGGTGATCGGGAAGAAGTTTAAGTACTTTATTCCTGATACCGTCGGGGCCGGGGGACTTTCTAGGCTTAAGGCCTTTAATAACAGACATTTGCTGTGTTCATCTATAGTGACATTATTAACATACTGTTTTTACTAACATAGCGATAAGTTATACCTTCACATAACTGACAAGTTATGTTTTTACGTCCTGGTGATATATCAATGAGGTCAGATGTTTTCGTTATACCGATACGAGATGGCTCTGGCACGATTTTGTGCTGGGTATTGTTTAGTTTTATACAGTTTCAATTTTCCAAGCCCGGTGATACTGTAAAAATCTTCAGGGGCTCCAGGGTCCCCGAGGCTAACAGTGTAGTCAGTTCAGGAAAAAAACAATTATTATCTGAAAAACTAATACGACTCTTATTCTATTTAAGTGTATACCTTCTGAAGTACCTCTAGTAATAACTATGGGTACTTCGGAATTCCTGCAGTATTTATTAGAGTAGGCGTGAGACAAACCTGCAAATATCCCGGTCTTCAAGGTGCGGGTATCGCCGAATACCAAGTATCAAAATACCACTAAGTATTGAAATTGAAAAAATAAATAAATTGAAGTGTCTGTTTGTAATGTCAAAATAACAGGTTTTTACTGAATGCATATGAAAGTATACACGGTACCTATAACAAAAACCCATTTTTTAAATATTTGTCTGTTTGTCTATCTCTATGGTTGTTCCGGGTAATTTCCGAAACGGTTGGACCGATTTTGACGGGACTTTCACTGGCAGATAGCTGATTTTATAAGGAATTACGCGCAAAAAATAAAAATAAAAACATTTTTTAGTAGTCCACGCGAGCGGAGCCGCGGGCACAGCTAGTATTTATAAATATAAAACTATTTGTCCCCTCAACTTATCTGTGACTGGTGCTGTCTTCATATTTCTTTTGATATACTCACTCATGTACCTAGGTACATGGGTTATAATACACATCCCTCTTAATTAAGAGTTGCAAGGCACAGAAAAATCTGTGATATTTCTCCCTAGTTGGAGAAGCCCGAGTAATGAAATATCGACACTACAGAAGGTGGCAATCAACTACCCATGTCTTGTGTTCCTGCGGTGAATAGGGTTTTCTACGCTCCTTGGGAAATGGGGGTTCAAGGTCGGCAACGCGCTAGTGATACCTTTGCGTCATCTCGTCATCTCATGCGTCTCTACAAGCGTCCATGGGCTACGGTAACCGCTTACCATCAGGCGGGCCGTATGCTTGTTTGCCATCTTAGTTGGTATAAAAAAAAACTACATTTACATCTCTACCAAATTTACAATACTAATGTATTTTAATACATATTGTATAGTTTATATTATACAATATACTATTACTATCCCTATTTTTCTTTTTGGAACATTTCCTCCTAATGGTTGCCTGGAAGAGATTGCTGTCAGCAGTTAGGCCGCCCTTCGCACGTAGCCATCACATAACTGATGTGCTTAATCCAGAATTATAATCAATGTGTCTGACGACTTTTTTAAGTAAGTTAATACATAAAACATTTCATTATTTTAAAGTAGGCAAGCATCTAATTTATCGAGGAAATACAGTATTCCACAATTATTTAGATCTATTCATAGGCTAAAAGTCGCTGTGGTCAAGTGATTTAGTATATCGATTCGATGTTCGCAGGTTCCAGCCGCAGCATGTACCGACGATTTTTTTGGGATTTTCGTACATTTACTAATTCAAATTGGTAACACTCGGCTGACGGTGATATCATCGTGAGGATCATCATCATCACCATTACAGCTGAAAGAAGTCCACTGCTGGACATAGGCCAAAGATTGCCACAGCGACCAGTCTTGTGTTGCCTGCAACCTTTACCAGGTCGTCGGACTAACTTGTGGCGGGTTTTCCGGTACGTGGCCGCCACTCAAGAACTCTGGCCCCATCGGCCATCCGTTCTACGAGTTACGTGGCCCGGCCACTGCCACTTAAGTCTAGCTATTCTTCGGGCTATGTCGGTGACTTTGGTTCTCGTGCGGATCTCCTAATTTCTGATTCAATAACACAGAGAAACTCAGAGCTAAGTCCTCTCCATTGCTCTTTGAGTGACTTGGAGCTTTCTTATAAGGCCCATAGTTAGCGACCACGTCTCAGCACCATATGTAATCACTGGGAACACACACTGGTCAAAGACTTTCGTCTTCAGACACTGCGGTATCGTGAGGATACGTGAAGGGATGTGCGAAAGATATTATAGAACCGTTGATCTTCTCGATGTTTGAAATAGCCAATACGTCGTGAGTTCGCGTGGCCATTAGTGGGGAAAAGGGTAATGGTGGTCAGCGGTTAATGGTAATTAGTACAATAACAAACAAACTAAAAGACGTTGACAAGTGAATATCGAGCGAAATGATCGGCCATAGTACGCCCTGCTCCCGCCTGATCACCGGTTTAATTTAGCACGTGACGTTTGGACGAAAAGGGTGTATTGTTGTTTGCCGCGAATTCATTATAATTTTTCTTGTGTACAATTATAAGAGGTGAGATATTTATTTCAATCTATTAAAAATATAACTTTTATTTCTGTTTAAGTTATTTACTAAACAATCTTGTTGTGAGACATTTTTAGTCAAATATTTAACGATTTATTTATTATGATTTTTGTTAGATTATTGTCCGTTGATCCCCATTGAATTGAAAGAAAGCGGCAAAGCATAAAATCTGTAGGCAAGGTAAAGGGACGTGTTTTTCAAGACAAACAATTCTCCTCAGATTCAGACACAAGTTTCTGTAATATATGTGATGACGATGCAAAAGACGCTGAAAATAGGTACTTGATTTGCGATGAGTTTGGTTGTAATAGTGATTTATGGTACCGAACCAGTGCACATCGTGAGGATTGTAGGTACACGCTGACCGCTTCAATGGATTTAGCGAAAGGTTATGTGTGCGACAAGTGCTGAGGATGTGTTGACTCTCATTGTCTAATATGATGACTACCATTACCCGCACGCCAGGGCAATGGTGGTTAAAGATATTTTTTTTCAAGTGTAATTATAACTAAATTATGTTCAAAATTTAAAAAACTGCGCTAGACTGATAAATTTATACTTATTGTGTGTTTAACCTAAAATAAAGGGTTCAGATTTTTATTGATTCTTTCTTAAGTGACTCCCATTCCCCCTTTTCCCGTACCTTCCATTGGGAAGAGGCGGCCTTTGCCCAGCAGTGGACACTTACAGGCTGATATTCATCTATACAGGCAATAGGCGTGACAATTAATATGTTGCCCGCGGGCAATAGACCCAGTGAACAAATGATCTATATTTGACATCATCCAAACATAATGTGTGTAAAATTTATGTAAATGTGAAATGTATGATATGAATGTGATGTCAAACTAATGTCACGTTTTCACTTGGCAATGATAAAAATACACTTGGCTAATCTAATAAAAAAGTTCGTCCTATGTCTACATTATGTACGGTTATTGAGAAAAAGACTATGACGTGGTTACAATCCACACCATACCTACATTATAAATTAAATTACTGATTCGAGTTCACGGCCTGTACCTACGTGCGACCTCGAAATCGAAAAGTACTTTGCGAACGATATGCACGTACCTAGGGGGAAGTGGGGTACTTTGATACAAGGGGCACATTGATACACCAACAATATTTCAATATTAACAAACATTATTAGAGACCCGACAAAACTAAAACGTCTATATACATGTCTTAGCTCCACAGCTATAACCACGCTGACCGCTTGTTAACCGTTAGCGTTGGAACAGAGTAAGTGTGTTTTTAGTGCGACTAACTAAAAAATACTTAAGTATCTGAAAGTATTTCTCTGCTGTTTTATATGATATAATTACGATTTAAACTTACGAAACGTTAGTTAATTTATCCAATATTCGGTATTAGAAGTATTTTTTTAATGTGTTCGATGGTTTTATTGATTTTTTTTGTTTTTTCTTAAATACCTGCTGGGGCACATTTATACGTATTAATCACATCCATGTATGCGATACGAATGTGATAAATTGGGTAAATACACAAGAAGTCGTCTTTGTGGATACTGATACTAGTGCAATTATTAATGCTGCAGAAATTGTGAAGAAAATGAAATATCCGCAATTGAAACTGACCCTATATTTACGAAGATACCTGCTTCTAGTAAGTTTGTGTTTCCATTGTGGAAGATAAGACAAGCGTTTATTTTGCAGCTGCAACTGCAATACCTGTGCTTTAACAGTTATTATTTATTTAAAGGGAACGTCTCGAACTTTTTTCTTTTGTACTTTTTGAAATAATTTAAACATATATAATGTGCCGTAATCAACTGTTCAACCACACAGCGGTGGTAATGGTGCCAGCGTAAATTGAGGTACCTTTAGGAACTCGTTAATACTGAATAGAGCTCAGCTTATACCTGGAACTGTTGTCAATGGTGCAAATATGACTGTACCTAAACATTTTTTATTGTGGTTATTAAATAATTAAACCATAGTAGTTTCTATAGTTTTGTTTTAAAGAGAAGTCTTTGAAAAATATAATTTTTCTTTTATTAATAATCTTAAGTCTTATTATAATCTCCACCAGTTATAACCTTATTTCCTATTATTTATTCGTACATATATATTTTCGTACTAAACTGCCCCATTCTATGTATCATTGTGCCCCGTACGTGGGGCACTTTGATACAAAACCAATTTTTTATTAAATTAATTTTATCCTCATTATTATTTAACTTTAATGATTCTTATCACTGGTATTATAATATTAATTAAATTTTACATTCAATAAACAAAAAATTATAATATTTTATTATTTTTTTATGCATAAAATACGACATTGAATTTTTCTGTATCAATCTGCCCCACTTCCCCCTACACCTCACACTATTAATAACCGCAGATACTTCGCGATGCTATCTAATTTAAAAACTTCTGAAGCACTAACGAGAATTAAGTAATTTTTTTAAAATGTAATTTTTATTATGAAAATGTTATAATTTCTTCCGCGATTTAGATAAAATAAAAATAAAAGTTTTTCTTGAGCCATGTTACATTGTACAAGAAAAAAATGAAATAATGATAGTTTCTGCGTTTGCCGTTGGCGACACTGACACGTGCTGTTTTTTCGTCCAAACCGCTGACTTTATAATAAGACTATAAATTTCATGCTACACTGTATTTCTGTGTCATTAAATTATTATAACAAAAAAGAAAAATATGAGCCGGGAATTACAACATAATTATATTGCATATAAATATAGCAAAAAAAATAAAAACTTTATCATAAATATCATCTACTAGCTGTGGCCCATGGTTTCATCCGTGTTAAATTTACTCAACAATCTTGCTTGTTGCCAGATTGCTTGGTGTTCATAGTAACTACTTCTCACGCTTTATGATCGTACCGAGAAGTTATATAGCTTATACTATTCCTCATGAATCTGGTTATCATATACAAAAAGATTTTTTTGATATTCGACTGGTAGTTTCAGACATTAGCGTGTTTATAACAATATAACAAATTATTTTCATTTATTCTTATCAAAGGTCCTATGTTATGTAGGCTTCATCTGTCCGCACTAAAACTCTAGATAGGTTAATTTTGCGTAGATGTTCCGGCCAGCTATTCTAGCCAGCCCAACTCCGACCAGAAGCGCAGAAGCCTCCTGGGGCATTCATATGTTTCTCGAAGCGATCTCGGGTTTTTGAGAATTTCTGCCCGTTGGGTTATAACTCCCAATTATTCCAGGATTTCTTTTCCCTCCATATATGCTCTGCACATGGGGCTGTCAGTGACACCTATAACATAAAGGTGTTTGTTAAGTGAACTATGGCCAGTTAGATATAGCACCATAACACGTAGATCACTTCTATAAAGACTAAGTAGTCGCCGCGATTTCTTCTCGTCTATCTCATCGTGTGGGATGTCGATGGATAGGTCGTTCAAAGATATTGTGGGTCTGTGAAAACCATTTTTGTAGTCAGAGATCCGTTTGCGAAATATTAAGCTTTAAAGTGCTTATTTTAGTTAGAGTCAACTTGCCAGCTAAATGGTGATTTTTGTATTTGTGAAAATATTCATAGTAGTAGTATATATAATGAAGTTAAAAGGAAAACTATCAGAGATAAGTGGGCTTTACATGTTAACGAGTAATAGTCAATCAACTAATAAAATGTATTTGAAGAAGTAATTTTGTACAAATTTGCATGCAAAATCATGCTTTACATGCGCGTGGTCCGAAACGTAAGTAGCTTCCATTCTGTTTGTCTTCACTCACACGAACGCAGCACGGCTGTGTCCTTTGTGTGCCCTATGTCCTATACCTTGATCAGAATAAACGAAAAGTTAAATTTATACTTTCGAGAAAGTGGGTACATTAATTGATTGATCCTTAAAATAATGTCAGGGGATAGCAAAGTGTGGGTATAATAGTTGATGGACTAGTTGCTGATCCCGGGACATGACATGCCTAAGTGTGGCACTGTGACGGGTGTTAGTCCTGGTGTATGGTCGCCATCCAGTCTGACATTATTGTCGTGTTCTATCACCTAGTTATGTTTTTGAATACATTGAGACACCATATTGTAATGTATCTTATATATTTTGTTCATTGTTATGTTTTTTCTAATGCTTACCAGTTACCTACGTTATTATTTTTTCACGTTTCAGTTGGAAATATGTTAATAATTTGTTCCGGCAGATTTACCTGAGTCAGTAAAAACAGTTGTGTTAAAATCCTAGTACCTATCGATATATAATAAAACTTTAAAGTAAGTGTCACTACCAGCATTAGATAACCAGTTACGCTAGTGATTTGGCGTTGATAATATTTTTCGTATATTCTAATCTCAAGTCACGGTCTATTAGCAAATGACTAACTTACTGTTGTAATGTGCAAGGCGTGGTGTAGAGAAACTCGCTGCATTCAAATCTGATTTATAACTTACGACACACGATACGACTGCTATCTTTTTACAAAAAACTGATAAACAGCGCTTAAAAATTTCAGAATTTATAGCGATATAAACAATACAAAGTAAATTGTAATTTTTTATTAAAATACAAATATTCAAATGAAATATTTGTTGTCCTTGTTCCACACACAATGATATACGTACATGTTATAGAAAATTTAAAAGAAATAAGTTTTGAAAAAAACCTTTATTCTTTGATTTGATTTATGAATTTCACATTAAACAGCACCAGACTTTACATCTTCTGGTATTATAGTGTCTTGATATAAATAGACTTTTCATTTCATTTTAATCCAATGATACCAACTTTTCTAATGAAATCTACACATCTATATTAATAAATTAGTAGTTCTGTCTGTTAATTTTTTTTTTTCAAATTTCGTGATAGACATCCATTATATATTATAAAGAATACGCTATAAATTTGTGCGGAGCTGCGAGCCACAACTAGTATCTTTCCCAAAGAATATGGGGATATTAAAGTAATATATCTCAAGTATTCAGGATTATTCACGATGGTTTCCTTCACCATAAGCCGGTATTGTTAATAGTAAAATTAAAATTAATAAATGTACCCGAACTTATGAGATTAGTTCGTTTCAAACCGTATGACGTAAAACTCGGTGATGATCCCTTATTATATAGTTTACCTAGAAGAAAAACGAAATTTTATCATTTTATTTTCTCTCTTCGGGAATATCTGGAAATAATACTTTAAATATAATTTTAAAATATGAAGGTTTGTAGTATTTGCAATCTTGATAACTATAGTTAGTTAACTCAACTTTTATTTTAATACTTTCACCACGACCACACTTGTTGTTAAGTTATAATGTCGCCCACGATGGTAATACACTAAACCTATAGATGCTTGTTGACAGATTTTGTGGTCATGTAAAAAAAGTCCAGGATATTGAGGTTAACACGCATTGCTAGTGATACGTTCTGAAGAGTAGGGAGGGGAGAAACGCAGATTTTTTTTGAAGAAAACGCGCATTCTTGATTTTTATTGGCATTGAACTCAACCAAGTTACTTGCTCCTCATGTATATACTTTTTTTTTTCGAACTGACTTTACTGTTAGGGCCCTGGAGCCTCGGACGGCTTTTATAGCTTTACCCGGGCTTGGGGGCGAGCGGTTAAGGCACTCAGCCGTGAAAGCATGGCAACAAGTTCCAAGGGTACGAAAGAACTTCGACTTGGACTGCTGCCGCAATAGCAAATAAGTCGCGATCTGACTAAATGTAGATACGCGGTGCAAGGAATGGTTAAGTTTAAAGCTTCGCCATACCTGTCAATTGCTTCCCCCTAGCGGTGCAGTACATACGCCAGAAGGTCACCCGGTGATCGACTCTGGCAAAACTATATTGACGATCATCAATCAAAGAGTGATCTTCTAGGTAACGGACAAGCTGGGTGTTGATGATCCGCTCCATGATCTTGCACAACACTGAGGTTTGGAGTCCAATTGCCGGGACGGTAATTGACTGGGTCTGATCAATCCCCCTTGTTGGGAATCGGTTGCACATTTACACCAGAGAGGTAGGACAGGCGGAAAAGGCGCGTTAACACTGGAGACAACACAGCTGTATTTTTTAAGTACTACCGCTGGGATACCGTCCGGACCACTGGAATTTTGAACATCGAGAGATCGCAATTCCCTAAGCATGTCACATTGCCAAAACCGTAACTCGGACATTGTGACAACGCAGATGGGAATTATAGGCGGTTGCGTGTTGCGAACATCGAGCCGGGAATTAGCCGCAAAGAGATTAGCAAGTAATGTCGCTTTCTCTTGCGGCTCGTGAGCCAGTGATCCATCAGAGTATCTCAGCGGGGGTATTGCTGGACAACAGAAATTAGTTTACATAACTTAGCTTGCTTAAATACATGAACTTACTGTATTATGTGGTTTATTATGTGGGTAATTTTGGTGGCATTTTATATCATGTACTTAGTTTGGTTATTGTGCACAGGTGAAGTCGATTATAAATAATAACTAGGAACAGCCGTTTGATGTTGCCACAAAACTCACTAGACGTATAAAGATTACAAGAATATTTAGAAAAATATTCTATTTACGTGACGTTGGCAGAATTGCGGATAAATACAGCTGGTATTAATTAAAAAAAAAAACAAATACTTATATAGTTGTTTTACCAATGCCACACCATTCGCAATGACGCAAATTTAGAATAAACCTTTGCAATAAAATGGAATGTATCTTGATGTGTCATTACATACTCATATGAAAGTCATCAACCAAAACCGCAATATTTTCATGTCATTGTTCTTACATGTAAACTATGAAACTCTCTTCGTTTCATAATTGATTTCCTGTTAACATACTTGTATTGTATGACAAACATAACGCAACAACCAATTACAAAAATGAATGTTTTTTTGTTTGTTTGTCTCCTATGCGTTCTTATACTGTTCATCCGATTCCGATGAAACTTTGGTGAGTTATTATGCACACGTCTGTGAAGATTTCTGTATTATTACAACCAGTTTACAACAGATAACAAGCAATACGTTTCATTTTTAAGGCAAAAGGAACGAAGTCGCGGACGAAAGCTAGTTTATATAAAGAAATAATGTTTATATGTTTATGTTCTATGAGTTCACCCATTTGTTCAACCGAATGAGTTGAAGCTTTCTTGTTGTTGTTGTCACTTTTGTGAAAGTGTCTGAGATAGTACCGTCGAATTGCAATAGGTGGCGCTTGAAGCGTTTTAACAAGTGAGTATTTCGTTAACTTTTATGTGTTAAACTGTAGTTTTCAATACTCAAGCTGAAGAAGAATCTATGTTAGATGATCATTACGCTTGTCTGTATAGGCTAAGTAGTAATCTATACTAAGTATTATTAAGCTCTTGTTTGCTTTTAGTTTGTTTGAAAGCGCTTTTGCATTATATAGCCTAGTTATTGAGGAAGGTTATAAGCGATTTAATTTCACGCTACGACATTTAGGAGCGGATCAGTAACCATTAACGTCAAGCAATCTGGCAAACTGTATGAAACTAAGTACAAGAAATGAGAACTACAATAGGCTATATAGGCGTTGCCGCGTTGGTGGCTGTACGGTAAAAAGTTTGTCAAATAAATTTAACACGAGTGAAACCGTGGGACACAGCTAATAAAAATACAATTAATTGCGGTGGAACCTTAAACACATTTTAATATAAACTAAGTTGCGGGTATTAGCTAGTATGTAATAAAATTGTAAACGATTTACATTGTTCATTATTGTTTTTATGTCTTATTGTTATTATTATTAAATAGCGTGACGCATTGTGTCTGGGGAGTATACTTACCGTACTCCTTGTTTTTCCTTAACTATACCGATTGCGCGAGCAAGCTTCACGTGCAACTCAACAAATTAGATTATTCACATATGTTTAACCACACGCAATCAATATGTTGAATAATGAAAAAAACAATTTGTGTGTAATGTACACACATAAGAAATTATATTACTTTAGCGTAACAAAACAAAAAGAACAAAAAACATTTCACCCCGCGGTTCAATAACACGATAAATTTAGCCATCAATAATAATAATGTAGTCATTTGCTGAGTTTTTTCATTGTGTAAAAATAATTGAACGATTTATTAATAAACATTATTTTAGGGCCGATTTTTCAGAAATCAAATAACTTTATTTCAGGAATAATTTTAAAGCTTTCAACCTTTTGAAACATGTCATAATTTAAAAATTATTCCTCAGTAAACATATCTGTAGATCGAAATATCAGCCCTTAATCAATTAACATTGTAATTTTAAATTATATATACAACGTTAAAGCAAAGTCAGTATAATGAATTTACATTGCTGATGATGATGATGATAACTTGATGATAGATAACTTCATCATGTCGCACTTCCGTCACATGATGCGAGCGCAGTTCTCAATTTTACCCTCTAATAAAAGCATCACAAAACATAACTTAAATATTCTTTTTTTTAAACTAAAACGCCCCCTAGATCTTTGCTCTTGGAGGGATCGCACCGTTCGCCCTATGATAAGGTCGGCCTTGAATGCAAATGGGTCTAGAAGTAAAAGCCTCGACATACGAACCGTGGGAAAAAGTTATCGGAACCAGCGCGAATGCATGAGTGGAATAATTAATCTGAAGGAAATGAAATAGATACAAGAATTATGTTTTTCTTTATTTTAATCACAATTTCATTTAATGTAAAGTGATGACGTAGACAAGCTAAGCCTAAGAGACTGGCTCTCAAGTGCAGCTGCGGTAAAACCTATATGTGGTTAGCGACAAGTTTCAACTTGTGGTTGATAGCTATCCAGATGAAGTTTTGAAAAATGCCTTATCACCATGGTATGGCTTCGTCATGATGTTTTCTTTCACCGAACGGTAATTGTCAGATTATAAATTCAATCCGTGTCAATCGAAGCAGTGTCCGAAGACACTACCGCTTACAATCATTACTTTAAAATTGTTGATTAATGACATACTTTTTTATAGTATCATGGCAAAGTAACGGGTCTATGCCTAGTTTTAAACATAGTAAAATCTAAAAGACTATGGCGTCCACCTAGAGATCAGCAATACATCGCCAGCTCTCGTGTCGGCCTACGTAAAAAGAAACTGGATATGCGCCGACTTATCAAAAAATGCGACGCGCTTAAGCGAATCGCTGTGACTTTTCATGATATATGCTTAGTCGAGATCAAGTCGGTACAGACCTACCATCCAGCTTGATTGCTAAATATACACGGGTTGGTCCCATGACGGGACACGTCTAGCAACTGAGCAACTGGAACCCAATAAATAAAAAATACTTGTTACATGCCAGCATGCGAACCTGGATATCTGACCAACATTCTAATAAATTAAGCACCCGATCACCATAATAATTAAAAGTAAAAATAATTAATAATTTTATAGATATAAAAACAGATCACTTGAGTATAATTTTCCTCAAGACAATTTAGAAAGTGCAACAAGATAATTTTCTATTAAGTACGATAAATCGTATCGTGACCACGTAGCCGAGTATAAAAGCTATGAAATTGTTATAATATGCCCCCAGTTGAATAATACTTTAAAGTTGTGACAGTACAGTCGGCGTTTATTCGTCGACAGATCGGCACGCTTCACAAAGTGAGTGGATATTTTATTACTAACTTACGATCGATTTCTAATACGTTTAGTGAAACAACGTTTCGCCCTCCAAATCAGACAGGTATTGCGACCGCTATCTATTTATAACATATTTGATAACGTATTGATTTTATTTCGTGATTTAATCGACTAAAGTTAATTCAAAGTTTCGACATATTTTTATATTCAATACTAAATTAATTTCTGATATTGTGTTCACACCTTAATTTAGGATATATTTTTTATGTTTTTTTTAATTTTCCTAATTATGTAAATATAATAACTTTTTGGTTTTCTTTTTTATTTTTATAAATAAATGCTGCAATGCTTGCGTGATGCGTCAAATAATATATTGAAGTTGTGGGTAAATTAAAATAGTTATTGTAAAATGTGTTCGTGTATAATTTAGTTATAACCAACAACAGTTTAGTACAACCAGTAATAATCAAAGATAAAATTAATTTTATTGATTCGTAATACAAAATATGCTAAAGCTTAACATGGTTCTTTCAACTGTTAAACAATACTTAAAAATAGATTGCTTATGTCATGATCTTTGGAAAAGTGCGTATGTTGAGTGTATAGGTAACACGGACCTGCATTCCTATCTATATGCGATGATATAGATATAATTATATGCTATTGATATAGATTTTATTAATTTATTTGCAATATTTATTCTCGTTTTAAATGATTCACTTGTTTGTTTGATATAAAAACATTTCAAAACAAGTATTATGTACCTGCAAAAGATCATGACAAATATGACAAAAAATAAAGACAAAACGAAATCAGGTATAATTTACTTCTCGGAAACTAATCTAAAAATAATTTGTACTTTATATACACTTATTCTACAAAATTATAAATATGTACCTACATTTTAAACTTTTCGATATCGATCGCTATATTCTTTTGTCGTTAAGAAGAAGTTTTTTTTTTCATTCTTTATTATTTCTATTCAAACCTATTTGTATTCTATCTACAATCAATATTTTTATAAACCATGTTCTAGAAACGAAACCCATTTAAGAAAAAAAAAGCTAAATAAATATACAGTAACTTTTTAAACCTTAATCCTGATTGTAAACAAACGCATAATACTGGGTACAGAATATGTAAAAAATATTGTAGGCTGTAGTAGAAATTGCAATATTCAAGATCAAACATAAAACTTCGTGGGCTAACTTTATCGATCGAGTACTAATGATCTATTATACATACATAATATAATATTTTCTGTCAATACACTAATTTTAGACGTACATTTCCAGTACAGTTTCGATGTAACGCTGCATAGATAAAATGTGACAAAAAATCTTACGTGTCAGTATAGATATGTGGTTACAAAAAAAAGTAATTTTATTGCGTGACTAAGTTCGTGTTTGTACAAATACTAAACAGGCGATGTTTCTCTGTATACATAATTTTAAACTCATGTTTATTTTTATTTGTTGTACCAACTAATTTCCTTTAACTTTGAAAACATAAATTTTATTTATAAGAAGATGGATCACGCTTATTAGGTACATGTAAAATATTTTTTTTAATGAAAACCTCCTTAGGAGACCTGACGAACTCTGTAATAATCTATAATGTGTTCATGTTGTGTCATTGTTAACACATTATGATAACAACGGATCACGATTTTCTTCTCGTTAAGTAGGCTACAGTACTTAAGGATAATCTAACTTCCTATTACTGATAGAATTTATTGAATCGGATTAGTGGTCTTAATCCTACAAAGTACAAAAATAAAAACTTTACCTCTGTATAATACAAATAGGAAACGAGTAGCGAGTAGAACTCGTACCCTGAGTTTTCCGATCTGATTAAATTACTTACCGTAATTTATTGTAGCTTCTTTTACGTAAATATTGTTTATATATTATCCTTATATTCTTTAATGTATCTCGGTCTGTCCTTCTGGCTGTCTGTTAGTGCGCTTATAACTCAAGAACCACTTAACGGATTTCGGTGATTATTTTTTATTTTTTTACAGATGTTTTTACTAAAAAGGTTTTAAGATATGTTTTGATGTTGTTTAGGACATGTTAACAAAACATAAGAAAAAAAACAAGTAATAATAATATAAAATCAGCTCGGAAAAAAATCACTACCAGCAAGCTTTCTTGGAAACAATACAAATAGGTGATAAAGAAATCTTGTAAAATAATAGGTCCTTACATACATATGAAATTAGCGTTTTATATGGAAAAAATATTATGAAATTTTACATTTAATCAATCGAAGTATTTACCATTATTATCCATGCATTTTCGCCAATTAATATGTAGTTAATAGATTCCGTTGCTGAAAAAATGTGGGAGAGAGAATCAACAAAATCTTTGAAGGCGGTTTGGACAGTCTCATCGCAATTGAATGTTTTCCTTGCAAGAAATTGTTCAAATTCCGAAATAAGTGGTAATCTGTTCAATCAAGGTGCAAGGTCCAGGGAGTATGGTGGGTGTCGGAGACATTCCAACTGCAGTTTCTCTAATTTAGGGCCGCTGTCGTGAAGTATGGGGCCTAACGTTGTCCTGAAGCAGCAATGGGTTAGAGAGATTGACCAGTCTTGGTTGTTTAACGGCTAGCTTTTCCATCAAGGTTTGCAATTGTTGACAATACAGAACTGCCGTTATCGTCTGGCCAGATCTTAGGAAGCTGTAGTGTATGACACCAGCACTGGTCCACCAAACACTCACCAGTACCTTTTTCTGAGTCAACTTTCGTATGGGACAGGATTTGGTCGGTTCTCCTGGGTTCAACCACCGTGATGAGCGTTTCCGATTGTCGTAAAGGATCCATTTTTCGTCACAATTAACAATACGATTCAAAATTTCCTCGTTATTGTGACGGTTGAGTAATGTAACGCAGCACTCAAAAGAATTTTTATAATCGGTTTAGAAGTTCTGGAGATTAACTCCTGCAAACATGTTCACAAACTACCTCTTAATCTATACTAGCTGATATTATAATGCTACAACGCGTTAATCTCTACAACAACCAGTCAGATTTGAAAATTAATGTTTATATTTTATAACTTCTTTTTATAATTTTGTATCCGATCGCTACCAAACTTTACAGGATCATCGCTGGTCTATTATGAAGTTTGTCTGAAGCTCCAGCCGTTTTGGAGTCCAAAGTAACATATATACCAACATTTATTTTTATACATATAAATGTAGGTTTCTAACATCTTATAGGCTTTCTAACATCACGCTGCGACCTTTAGGAGGGGAGCAATTACCATACAAAATGTAGGACATAAAGTACGCTAAGCTAGAACAGGGGGGGGGGGTGATAAAAGTCGTGCATTACGGAGAATGGTCGAACTGTGAATGTCTAAACTAAAAATATTGTTTACGACGAAGTACTTACTGTAAGCTTTCTATTAGTAATTTATAATTTTTAAAATCAAACGCGATTGTAATCGCTCGGTATAGCTAGTAATATATAAAAAATATATAGGTTTAAGTTTAGTAAACAAGGAAAAAGGTATTCCGCATCGATTGTGTCATTCTACCTCCTTCCTCGATCACGTCTGTAGAAACTACAAGGTAAACCAATTATATGCAGTGACTAGCTTTGCCTCACAGTTTCACCCGTATCAACTATTCGATCAACTCTCCACTGCACCGTCCCGTCGGTATAGTTAGACTATAGTTGTTCTCACTTGTCTACAGCTTTCCAGAATGCTAGACGTGCATGGTAACTGCTGTACTTCTTATGGTAGCAACGTGAAGTTATATAACCTTCCCCAAAATATATACGATATACGAAAAGGTTTTTACAAATTCGACTGGTAATTCCAGTGATTAGCGCGTTCAAATAAACAAACTCTTTAGCTTTTTATTAAGAGTGTAGAAAATTTCCTCTAAGATCGAAATACCCAACAATTATGCGTGTTTTTATTATTGAAATGGATGTAATGTGTCAAATACATCAATTGTTATTACTTGTAAACTTCGCTGTAAACTGTCGCGAGAACGTATGTACGTATAAACTCGTCACGGTGACCCTCTTGTGATTTGTCGCGTTTCGGAATCGGCAAGTGTATAATATCAAGCTGCCGAGAGCTTGCAGGCTTTAAAATAGATAGAATTGCAGGATTTATTTATACAGCGGTAAATTGTTTTTCGTTAAATCATTGACGGAGCTAACTTCATTATGTTGTCAGCACGCGGCATACATATTTTGAAGTTATTTTTATTTTGTTACTCCGAAGAACTTGTAACCTTCTTACATAACGTACACACATTATTATTTTTTAATTAATAACGGACATATCGTAGATCGCCACCTCTGAAGACAACGACTCCATACAGGTCAGAACGATATAAACACGTAGTGCGGTTGTACTTACTGTACGTTTTATTACTAATAATAAAATTTTAAGAAACATCTAGTGGGGACTCGCAACGTTGTATACTTAATTTTTTGCCTATTTAGTGGGTCGCGAAAATAAAAAAATTGAGAAACAATGTCTTAGAGAATGGGTTCACAGCGTCCGAAGATGTAATTATTAACAGTTCTCTTACATAATGACTGGTTTAACTTAAGAATGTTACATTTAAATTACATCACTTCCTGATGTCGATGGCTCGCGGATTACTTGTAAAGACACATAATAGAAGAATTTGTTTGTAAATTCACGTACCTAACTTTATCAAATAATAGATGTGCCTCGCGGTTTCATCCGTGTTAAAACGATCTTAAATACATTACTTATTAATACAGATTACCTGGACCTGATGACGTTCTGCTCTTTGACTACATACAGCGCCTCCTATTCCGTTCAAGCATCTCATAAAACGGTTCTCCATGAAAAATAAAACATTTGTACTAACTTTCATGGTGATCGTTCAAACGGTAATTGAGTTTATCAATCTCTTATACATATGTATAGTATATACCAATAGCAATTTTAAGAGCTTTAATTTAGTTTCACTGTGGCTGTATGTAATCAGATCTTGCAAGTTAAATTTGACCGACTTCCTCTTATCCTACAAGAGTTGAATTTTACACACTGATTCAGTTCCGATGACAATAGATTTTTATGGTAAGCCACACCCAGGATTGGCTACAGACGAAATAACTCCTTGACGATCAACATCTTAGATACTAAATTTTGTATGTACATTGAATATTGATTGCCCGTTTTAAATTGCAACATAGTCTGGCTGCCACACCCCGGGTTGACTTTCGACGAGGGAACTCCTCAACGGTCAGCAGCACAGATACGAAATTTTGTATGCCTGTTTAATTATGATGGTCCGTTTTAACGATAAAAACTTATTTAATAAAATCTTTATTCATATTAAGACTTGTTTATATGTAAAGAGATAGACTATCTATACATATAATAAAATTGAAGTGTCTCTTTATAACATCAAAATAAAACCTTTTTACTATATGCATAGCATCAGTATATACGAAACCTACGACAAAAAGACAATTAAAAAAAAAACTGTCTTTCTGTTTGTTCCGTGTAATTTTGAAACTGTTGGACAGATTTTGACGGGACTTCACTGGCAGATAGCTGATAGTCCGCACAAAAAATAACAAAGCTTTTTTAGTAGTCAACTCGAGTGAAGCCGCTAGTCTTGTATATAAATAAAATCACGCGAAACTACTGAAATGACTTTGATGTTTCTTTTTGTTAAAAAAAATAACTCATTCAATAAAAAGTTAATAAATTAAAAAAAAACTACTGTCGTCTATGCGAACAAAGCCGCGAGCATATCTTGTTTCAAATAAATCACTTAACGCGTAAACACAGATATGTGACTAACGTTTGAATAAAGCAGTGTAGGTACTGTGTACTCGATCTGTGCACTTGTACCTACTGTTGATTGCGCACGAGGAAAAACTTCTCATAAACTTTATAAAATCACAACATAATGACAATATGTCAATATTCAATAATATGCAATATTGACCTTCAATAGTAATGCTGGCGGACACAGCGTTGAAAAATGCTGTTTTGAATTCTGTAATGAGCCTTAAGTTATAGTAAAAGATAAGATAGGAATATGTATATAATGCATAACAAAAATTGAATTAATTTATTCTCGCTAAAAATAGGCAGCAGACGAACACAAACACTTTTTCATATAAAATACTGTACCAATAATGTGGCTTATCCCAACCAGTTCTGTGGATGTTAAGAGCACACAATGAACACAGTAGGGACTTACCCGTAATATAAGTAGTTAGCTCAAGATATGTTTAAGAACTGTAAAGTATTATTGTATTATTGATCGATACCAATTTATCAAGAAAATATTTCGCGTTTCTTTAATCGAAGGGCAAATTATATTATGATACATTTACATTTTATTAGTATAACTTCAGTTTGTTCTCTGTAGCAGTGCCTTTTTCTAAATAAATATTTGTTGAGCTATACCCTAGTTTGGTAGTTGGGGACACCTACTCTGTATCTTTTCTTTTTTGCTAAATAAACTTTTTTGATTTTTTGATATTTTTGAGGGTTCCTTACCTCAAAATAAAAAAAACGTAACCCTTATAGGATCTCTTTGTTGTCCGTCTGTCTGGCTGTCTGTCCGTGTGTCAAGACACTTTTTTTCGAAAACGTCTGTAAATGTAAAGTAGAAATTAATATTATATACTTAGGCTTATGTACTTAACTAATTTTCTAAGTTTTCTAGAATATGGTACTTCGTAGTTAAAATAACGCTCACGGACCAATTATCAAAATCTATAGGGTACTTCCCATAGGCCTACAGTCTTGAAATATGGTACGAAGGGAGGTCTTTAATTAAAAGTAAAGGGAAAAATCCGAAAATTAGGAATTTCTAATCCAGCGTGAAATTATAATGTAACAAAATTATATTAAATCTTTTTTTCTCGAAAACGGCTTAAGGTATACGGTTGCAATTAACTTTCGAATGCTAAGATCTATGACTACAAACTGCTGTAAAAAATCAAGTTTCTAGGTTAACACAATGAAGAGATACAGTCCATTATATTAAAGGGCTAAAAGTCGCACTCAATGACCAATTATCAAAACCTACAAGGTACTTCTCGCAGTCCTACTGTTTGAAATTTGGCACGAAGGGAGGTCTTACAACAAAAGTCAAGGAATAAATTCGAAAATATTGTATTTGTAATCCCGTATGATATGCAACAAAATTATATTTACTTTAAATTTTCTCTCGATAAAAATTTCAGGTATAAAGTTGACATTAATATTAAATATCAAAACCTATGATTTCACACTGATGTAAAAAAAAACAAGATTCTAGATTAAGTTTCTTTTAAACATATGTCAAAGAGAGAGAGAGAGAGAGAGACATCAGAATATACTATCGAAAACACCAGGGTTTTCCTAAATATCATTATTCATTACGGAATCATAAATCTTGTGGGCGTAATCTGGGTTAAGTGCAAGCATTGTAGAGTTGCACAAGGCCCGACAATCCAAGTGAGCATGATGTCTGTTTTATTTGGGGTTGCCCCCAGTGGCCTCCAACCTCCCCTATAGCCACCCCATGCCTCGCATATCTGTGTTATCGCTGCCCGTAGGTGACCTAGTAATTCATCTTGAACATCTTCACGATCCGACAAGCTCCAGCCAGAATAATCTTCTCTTCGGGTTCCGACTTAGTAGGTGGTCTCGAACAATCTTAGGATCCAATATTAATGGAGATCTGCACGTTACGAGGGCTCGAACTAGAACTATCCTTCAAGCCCGTCGTTGTCTGCTTATGTGATTGCGTGGATCACAGAGCACACCTGTTGCGCGGCGTCTTCTCTACTTTATTTCCATTTATTTTATATACACCATATTTTTGAATACCTGTCATGATCTTTTATCTCGTTACTATGAGACATGATTTCTTTTTAAATAGTGACATAGACACGATTCTCTGACACATAAAATAAACATAGGGCATAAATATTTTTGATTCCTTCAATTTACTTTACATAACGTTTCAAAACATGCCCTAAAACCTTTTTAGTAAAAACGTATATAAAACAATAATAAATATTCACCGTTATTTGTTAAGTGGTCCTTGGGTTATAGGCGCCTAACAGACAGACAGACGGACAGACCGAGATACATTAAAGAAATCTAATCAGATCGGAACCCTCAGGGCGCGAGTTCTACTTTTCTGATTTTTTTAAATATTCGTTTCTAGTTCTGATCATATGATATATATATATATATATATATATATATATATATATATATATATATATATATATTTATCTATAATCCGATTCTATATATTGTTAGAGTAATAGAAAAACTACATTATCACTGAGTGCTTTAGGTTATTTTTTATTCTTATTTAAGCATAATGTTTGATAATGCTTCTTATTAGTGAATTAATTTTCAGAATTGGACCAGTAGTTCTAGAAATTATCTTTTACAAACATACAAACTACTTTTTTATAATAACCTCATTACACAGACTGACGTTTGTGGTCATTGGTCCGTTTGTTAGGTTAGTAGCGTGAAGGTATCTTCATTGATGGCCTATTTAACGCAAAAATCTAATCAAACTGGTAGTTCCTGAGATTAAAGCATTCAAGCAAACTCTCCAGCTTTATCATCTAGACACTGAATGTACACTATGTTCATCAAATAAAAAAATCATTCCGAACCCGAACCCGAACTGAGAGGCAGTTCAAAGAAATGACCGTTACACGGAGCCGCGAAGCCAGCCTTAGCAAAATCCAATTGAAACTGGTCCGAAATTATGTAACGTAAAAAAAACCTGTTACTCGGAGACAGCTCAGTAACAAGTTCAGCGGTGGTGTAAATGTGGGTCGCGCGTTATGCCCACCGGTAACAAACAATTAACATTCTCACCGGACTTCCTACACTTCCCTTAACTGGTTTTATTTCGTTTTTGTTCATACGTGACAATCTCATTGTTACATATGTAAAATGTGCTGTTATAAACATACGTTTGATCGCAAGGATTAATGAAAAGATAAAAAACGCGTAGGTATCGTATATTTAGGAGTTACTTCTTTGACTAGTAATTGAACGCAGTCAATGTCAATATAGTAATGTGGTATAATAGCTAAGACATGTATATAATCAAAGAGCTCACTAAATAACATAAACTTTCTAGGTAGGTTTTCAGTCTAACTCAAATTATTATACGTCAGTTACTATTTACAATTCTTCTAAATAGGTTCATAAACAAGGTAGTTATGGCTGAACATGAATTGAGAATCTTCTCCTTTTTTTGAAATCGGTTAATAAAATAAGAGGTTTAGCAAGCAATTTAATGGTATAGACTTGATAGCATTGATGGCTCAGTGGTAGCGTGTACGAGTTCGCGATGATTGGTGTGAGTTCGAATTCCTGCAATGGGCCTGAGCTTTCGGTGAAGGAAACCATAGCATGTTGGTAGGGCATTTTCTAATGCCCGCCTGGCTAGCTACCACCCTCAAGTTGAAAATCTGTTGCCAAACACCAATAGGTGTGTTCCGGCAGCTGCACTTGAGAACCAGTCTTCCACTAGGTTTAGCGTGTTTATCATCTTGGGCCACATCATCGCTAAATATCAGGTGAGATTGTGGCCACTACATCAACCTATAACGATAAAAAAAATACTTTTTGTTACAATGTGCTTCTTCACTGTAAAAATTCACTCACATCATTTTTCCATAACGCGCTTAAAGGTTATAACTATAACTTAAAAATTTCTTGCTTTAGGGGGCTCTTTATTTTCTCATCGCAATTATAAAAGCGAATAACAAAAAAAAAAAAAACAATATGGCTGTGTAATAACTTTTTAAATTAATGTTTGTGACGCAATCTGATTACGTAAATATGAAAATTTACTTACGGGCTTTTTACTTGCTCATCGCAATTTATAAAAGCGAATTGAAATTAAAAAATTAAGTAAAAAATACAACGTCGCTGTGTAATAACTTTTCAAATTAATGTTTGTTACGTAATCTGATTACACGAATATGAAAATAAACATGAGGTCATAAAGAAGGTTAAGGTGATGTCACGAGGTTGGGTTGATGAAGCTTTAAATTTATATGCGAACTTGAAAGATCTTTATAAGAAATACTTTGGCGACGCAGTGCTTTTTTAATATTGTGACCTAAATAATTGTTTCAAGTAGGTATATAATTAAGCAATGATGAGTAATAGGTCGCGTGTACGGACACCGCGTTGATCGACGTGAGTTCGAATCCTTACAATTAGCCTGAGCTTTCGGCGTAGTAAACCATAGTATTTAGTAATTCACGTCTGGCTAGGAATCACCCTCTAGTTCAAAATCTATCGTCAAGACATGCAACTTGCTGACGTTAAGTGGTCACTTCCATTACCTATCGATATCCAATATACAACGGGACTCAAATGAATAAACGAGTTCGGTTACATGCTAGTTACTCCTCGTGAGTTTTGGAAAGCTTCGTGATCCAAAAAAAACTCACGTCTTAGGATGGAACATAATAAAAAAAGCATTGTTGTTCTATGATAGAAAAACGTATGGCGTTGTTGTTTCCGAGGTGCATAAGTAAAACTAATTACTAGAATTATTGCCGAATGGTCTCGACAACTATGTCCGGGTGGATCGCGATCAACACACACCAGGTTTAGCAGCCGCTATAGTGGCATCATGCCTAGGCGTGTCGTGTTCCGGGAACAGCTGGTGTATATCCAATAATCAAACTACTTATTCAATACTTCGTACTCTCATAAACACTTCACCTTACGTAAAATATATCTGTGGTGGCCATAATTTAAACTATACAACCTTTTTTATTTAATTTTTTAATATTGTCTATTCCATCAATAAAGTTGACATCATGTCTATAATAATATTATGTAATATTTTAATGCCTTTTTGTAAACCAATTTTTTTACTAAAAAGTACTTAGCTGCCTAATGGAATTAACCGTGACCGTTGATTTATAGGGTTCCGTAAATTTTCTGATAATATTGTTATCCGACAGTGAGTGTTCCTTGAAATCCTGTGAAATTAAAGTTTTCTATATATACATTTGCACTTAAGGTAATCGTATATAATATTGTATTTTCGTAAAATTATTTAATAAATCTACATCAATTCGGGTTAATATTATACCGTTTTTATTTTAGGGATGAACGATATTAGAAAAACATTCATTCAATGATTACTGTATAATAAACACGTGCGGAGCCGCGGGGCACCGCTATTATGTATGTAAACTTACGTATGTAATATTAATGTATATAGTATTGAAAACAATTTACGTGTTTTATACGATAATAATTAATGGCATGATCATAATATTGATGACAAAACTTAAACTGTGAAACATGCTGACAACTTATAATGAAATTGTATTCAATTGATTGAATCGCGTAAGTAAATCGATTAACATAAGAATGTTTATATATTTATAAATGCAACACGTTCTTCGTAAATTTAATCATAAATAAGGCCGTTCCCACACGTGCGGTTTTAAATACAGCAGTGGCGGATCAATAACGGTTACCATGTGGGATATGATACACTCGTATGGTCGTAAACTGGTGTCGACTACAATTTTCACAATCCGTATTATATAATTATACAATATCACGCGTAGTGGACGTAATATAGATCGTTCTAATCCAATGTGATAAGTTCGGCACGAAAAATGGGAATAAGTTTTTAAATTATTTTTTTTGGTGTTGGTCGATACAACGATTTGTACTGATCAAAGGATTTATAATTGGAGCATACTTGATTTGCACAAAATTTTTGCACAAGATGGTTGAGAGGGCGGTGCGGTGGGAAATATAAAATGAAACAGTCGGCGGGGATAGTTGGTACATTTTTTGTAATGACCAGCGTGTAACGGCTTGTAACCGCACGATGTCGCCACAGCGCCGAGGTGACGCGCATTCAAGTAGAAGACGTAGAACCTATATTGTTATAAATACCGTCGCGTCACGTAAATAAAAATTATGCAGTTCATAGCACTGCAGTTCCGTGAAACGCAAATTAATATATATATATATATATATATATATATATATATATATATATATATTTAAATAATGTGTACTTAACCTTACGATATGGAAATTATATGATAGATATAATTCGTTGATACAAATATCATGACAAATAATAAAATTGAAGTGTCTCTTTTTAATATCAAAATAACAGATTTTTACTAAGTGCATATGAACGTATACGCGATACCTATAACAAAAAAAAAACATTTTAAGAATGTTTGTCTGTCTGTTTGTTCCGGGTAATCTGCGAAACGGACAGACCGATTTTGATGGGACTATCACTGGCAGATAGCTGATGCTATAAGGTATAACTTAGGCTACTATTACTCAAAAAAAAAGAATGGGGTTCCGCACATAAAATAAAAACTTATTTAATGGCTCATGCGGGCGGAGTTGCGGGCATAGCTAGTATAAAAATAAAATAGAGATGGAAAAGCACTTCCATTCAAAACATGTATTTACAAAATATGAATCCCGGACCTAATTGGTAAGGCAGTCAGAAAACTAGAAAAAAGAAACCCGAGGAAACCAAAAAAAGAAAAGAAAATCTATATTCTTGGCCTAGATTTGTAATTAACAAACAACACTATCACCTCGATCTTGTAATGTTGAATTTTATATAGTAATTTAAAAGTGATTTAATTGACATAAACGCATATTGCATAATATTATGCAGGTGATTATTATTTAAATTATGCGTGTTAATTGCTGGATTACGCGTGTTATGTGCAGCTTAGATCGCGGCCACGGTCTGCTGGTATCATTTCAAATATTTTAAATGTTTGCTTAGAAATACAAAACAGATTTTTTGCTGAAATGATTTATTATCAGTTTGCTCTATTTCATATTGGGTTTCACGTCAACAGCACTGTACTTCGATTTAGCGTCTTTTTTTTTAAATTGTGAAGGTATATGAAGCACGCCAACAGTGTATCTACATACAGTTCATACGTATTTTAGTTAGACGAATACATTACAATAATTGCAGTACTCTAATTCGATGCGAGCACAGCATACAATATTATTCATTAAGCATATAATATTACGTAAATACTAAATTAGGACACCGACAAAAAAATAAAAAACAAAAATAAGTTAAACATTTCGTTTTGACCGGATTGGGCGAGGATTGATGAGGGCAAAAAGTTATATAAACATATTTGTAGGCAAAACAATTTGCTACAAATTATGTCTTTACGAATTTTTTGTAAGACGCATAGTTTCCGAGATATCGCGAAAAAAGTGTTTTCACCTCTTTTTCCAAGATGGCGGCCGCGGGACAAGGGTGGCGACCCCACAAACTTGAGTTAAAGCTTCTATTGACCCCCACACATGTCCCAAAAATAAAATTGCGTCCTCTAAAAAATGCAAAGCTCATGTAACATTTCAATGGACTATACTCAGTGTAAGCCGTTTAAGCGCCACAAATGAGTTTTTTTTTCGAATTGATTCCCTATCTTCACTGCTTAATTCGTATGTTACTTTATCTTTCAAAATAAATCCTATAACATGACCAGATAACATAGCTATGAATTAAAACAAGAACATGTTAATCGGATGAATGGTTCTCGCGTGAAAAGAACATAAACGGATAGACAGACAGCCAGACGTTTTGTGTTATAATATGTATAGAAGATTCTTTATCCGTATAGACACCCGTAACCACGAATCTTGGGAAGCAATCTTTAGGAAACAAATAAAATTGTTTTACAATTGGTTATCCGTGTGCTCAGAATTGCTTAGCGACGACTTAGACCCAAGATATACCCTAACTCCTTGTCAATCCTCCCAGGCTGCGAGGCCAAATGTCTTAAGAAATATTTCATTCTAATTAAATAATGTTTTGACATGATTTGTATTTCGCGCATTACACAAACCATCATTGTGATATCCTAGTTGAGAGTTTAACTAGAAGATATTGAAATAGGCGCTTCATTTATTTAAATGGCGAAATTTTATTGGATACTTTGGAGATTACAAAGTGAATATGTACTACTAGCAACTGCCCGCGACTTCGTTTATTTTAATTACAATATAAAATTTAATAAGATTAAAAAATAGCCTATATCGCTCAGGGTTAATTTCTAGATATTACCTCCTCCAAACTGGATTTCAAATTTCGCTACCGAGACACGCCAACAAGTGCTTGGAGACAATTTTTCACATTGAATTTGAACAACTTTTTTATGTTTTGAAGTAGATAGCAAATAGTCATCTTAACTTATTGCATCCTACCGCAACCATAACTGAAAGAATAACAGGTTGCTACTCCTAAGGACTGTGTTGGAATACCTCGTGTCTCCTGAGCTAGTGTGTGTACTACCAACCACACACTTCAGACTGGAACACAGCAGCATGAGCACTGCTGCTTTGCAACAGGAATAGTGTCGCGGTGATGCTTTGATAGTCGAACCTTGCACAATTTTAGTACTAGAAATAGACGTATATTAGGCGTACCGTGTTTTAGACTTAGTGAGACCAATAAGAGTTTTTTAGGTAATAGTGTCAGGTTTTATAACATTCTAGTGCATTCACTAAATTATTAATATGATTACATATTAACTGTAAAACCAGGCCAGCGCGGCGCCCGGCTTCTTGTAACATGAATCATCCTTTAGAGAGGGGTCTTTAAGTTGTTTTCAATGTAATTTGTACGAAATTACTTCTCCAAATACATTTTATAAATTGACTATCTGTGTTCCATGGTTTCACCCGCGTATAATTTAAAAGAAATCGCTGATTGATGATTTAGTAACAACAGTATAAACAATATTTTTATCGGGCGGCCAGGATTATGTGTCACAATTAATACGACTCGTTCATGCCACTACACCTATGGTCATATATCTGAGCCGGATGTTGAATTATTTTAATTTTCCATGAATCCCAAACTATGCGACCAAATAATATGCTATAAAGGGCAAAGTATCTTCTTGTCGGCGTGATTATTATGTATACTCATAATTACAGCTTTTTAGTAATCTCTGAGCTAAGCCGCGGACAGACAGACGGACATACTGAAACTACGAGTATAAGGGTTCCTTTTGACTTCGTAATCCTAAAAAGACAATCCCGATCGAGGTTCTGGCCAGCTCTTCTCAAGACTGAGGCGACTGAGATATTTTCTAAACCGGCAGTTTTGCCGTTCATAAGTGGTCTAAACTGAATAATATTGTTTGATTTTAAGTGAAGTTTCATGTAATTTTCTTTTTGTTTCAGTTACGATGTACTGGCTACTCTTTCTCGGTTTGTTGTCGATACCAGCTTACTCCAAGGAGTACCTGCTACCAGGCAACGTGTTTCCCCACCACTACGATGTCGTCATCACCTACGATATCGATCCGGTGTCCAACTTCAGCTACTTCGGTGTCGTCGATATATTGGTAAGTGTTTTTTCTTATAAGTGGTTCTATTTCTCTTAACAACTGATATGTTGCAACTTTTTAAGACTAAGATTTTATAGCCTATTAATTGAAAAAGGTTATTAGCTATATAATGTTTTTGAATCTTCTGATTGTCTTAGTAAACTTGACATGAACCATCCTGCTTTCGAAATCAATCTTAGTTTCACAAGCTTACAGCTTATTATGAGAAAATATTGTCTGGCTTATAATTTTATAAAATAAAGACACTGTATTGTTAATAATAAATTATGTCAGGTGGGCTAGTAATCCGAGCTCAAATATGATAATTTTGATGTCACAACGGCTAAATGTTATAATATTCTAAACAATATATTTGGACCTACAGTTCCTATCGAAAACCACGTGATGAGATATATTCGAAGTGGTTTACTCATCCTCTTATAGTGATGAATTTGGACAAGGAAATAGTATGAGTAAATTATAGACGATAAAATAATCTAAGAGATCATTTAGAACTAAAATTATTAAATAGACGCAAGTAAAGGAGCTGATCCAGTTGGGATTCCTCTAATATTTATTAAGAATACTGCTAAATATTTAACTATATCCTTAAAAATAATAACTGAAAAATTTTTCTTAAAAGTATGTAGTCTTTCCTACTGCATGGAAAGAAGCAAATGTTGTTCTTATCTACGAAAAAGGTGAAAATACTGATGTTCAAAACTACCGTCCTGTTTCAATATTAAATAATAAAAAGTTGAAAAAAGTTTTCGAGAAATTGATATGTATAAATCAGTTCTAAATTCCGTTCTAAATTCTTACTTTGAAATGTAAGAATTACCTATCAAAACAGGCTTTATAAAAATAGATCAATCTTTATAAATCTTGTTTGCTACACTAATCAAATGTCTAAATATGTAGATGCTCGCGTTCAAGTGGACTCTGTATACACTGATTTTAGCAGGGCCTTTGATAAAGTAGACCATAACAATATTTTGATTACAAAATTAGAGAGATATTGAATCCATAGATAGCTTTTACTATGGTGCTAATTATATTTAGAACATCGGGTGCAAAAGGTTACAGTGCATGATTATAAGTCGCGTTTATTTATCACTACCTCGGGTGTCCTGCAAGGATCTCACCTCGGACTAATCCTATTCCTATTATTTATACAATCGGCATTGTAATCTATCACTACTGGATGATGATTTAAAGTTGTTCAAAATAAATTGGAAATATTAGTGATTCATACTATCATTAGGAAGACTAGATTCAGTTAAGAATTTGTGTAAGCTAACAAGATGGCGTTAAATGTAAGTGTTTTCATGTTAAATTCACAAGGAACAAGTTAATTTTATCTTATTATATTGGTACAAAATAACTGCTTGAACTTCAAAGGTTCGTTACTTGGATGTAATAATGGGTACCAATGTTTGTTGGCTTTGTGAAACGTGAAACGCACGTGCAGACTACTGAAAAACATTAAAGCAGTACTATGTATGTATTAGCGTATAGGGATCCAAATTGCCCATACCTGAGCTGATGTCGAGAGTAGACTAAAATATTTCAATCTCGCTAGTTTAGAAATCAGATGATTTGTTTTTGGTATGTTATTTCTTCACAAACTTTTGTCCACCAGCTCTGCAAAATTATATTAACATACAAATTCCTAGGAAGCCTCCGAGATTCCCAATGCAGCGATCCTTTATCTATACATATAATAAAATTGAAGTGTCTGTTTTTATTATCAAAATAACAACTTTTTACTAAATGCAAATAAAGTATATACGCTACCTACAAAAAAAAATATTGTCGGTATGTCTGTTTGTTTCGGGTAATCTTCGGTACTATCAATTATGTAGTCCACGCGAGCGAAGCCGCGGGCACAGCTGGTATTAACTAAAATGAGAACAAAATAGTGCTGTCTGTAAATCGAATTATAGAAAGTTACAAAACAGTAAATGACATTGACATCTTACAAGGCTCTTATAACAATTTTAAAACTGCTATTCATAAATCTGTTATTGTATTCTGTTGTGTTGTTCAAATGTTAAGTACTCCTTTTAACCTGCATTTAGTCTTGTTTGCTTGTTTCTTTATAAAATCGTACCGCAATATTAAAAACTATGTTGAACATACATGTAAAGATAATGCCACTCTATATAAGAAATTAAAATCTTATTTCTTAAAATTCTTAAATTTCTTGTGTAATTGTCGTTGTTGTGCCTAGTAAAATAAATAAATAAATAAAATCCACGAATTATTTCATACGTTGCATAAGTATGCCGGAACGTATCTTAGTAAAACAGCAACATTTCCACAAAAAATATAAACAATCTTCTTTATAATAACTTGTATAGACACATTAGACAGTCCATTCCTCTACACTTCAGCTTCTTGATCATTTTTTAATTTCTTTAATAATATGAATGAAAGTCCACCAAAATAACTCAAAGAGACATACGTTTGCGAAGAAGAAACAATCACAATGAAGCATTAGGTACGTTTGCGAATTGTCGTCATAAGTATTTTATAATTGCCACTTTTTTTTTGACTCTTCAATGTTAAATTTTTCTTTATTTAGTATTTGAAAAGAAAACAGTTTTGTTTTATCTGATGTATGAAGGCGTTAACAGCCGTTATCCGGTTTGTCATACGGAAACAATAACTTTGTGATTGCATGACAATAGTTTGAAGCCTACTATGTAAGTATGTATAACGGTTTTAAGGTCGACGACTTCAACAGTAATGCTTTGTATATTCAGATCCCTCTTATTTATGCGATAGTGAGAGAAAAGGATAATGATAATATTTTAAGAGTATATAAACTAAAAATAATAGAAAGGTGTATGTCGGGATCGTAGCAAGTGGAAGGAAGTCGGAAAGAGACGTGATTTATGTATGTATATAAACGAAAGATTCTCTGAATATGAAATGGAGGACGTATGACAGAGAAGACAAAAGGGACACTGTAACAACAGCTTATGGAAGTAGAGAAAAAGCCTCACATATGCGGATAAAATAATAAATTATTGGTCGTAGTGAAAACAAGAAGCACTTACAAACGGAATTGATGTATGTAAGTTTTAATTACGGAGTTTACGTTTAAATAAGTCGTTTAATAAGCTCGTATACAATTTGTAAATGCCCAGAAAGAATGAATTAATGGAAATGAGTGAATGTAGGTGCAAATCTCCTCCAACCGGTGAGCCGGTTCTTCATGGCTATCTTCATTCTAAACAGAAGGGTATAGAGAATGTGGATGAAGTGAAAGTTACACAATAAAGAAATAAAGTAAAAAGTAAAGTTTACACAGATAAAGAAAGCAAACAATTGAAGCTATGATGGTTCAGTGGTAGCGTGTACGAACATCGCGTCGATGGACGTGATTTAGAATCCCTGAAATAAACCCGAGCTTTCGGTGAAGGAAAATATCGTGATGACACCATAACATGATGGTAGGGTTTTTATGCCCGTCTGGCTAGCTACCACCCTCAAGTTGAAAATCTGTCGCCAAGCACCTATAGGTATGTTCCGGCAGTTGCACTTGAGAGCCAGTCTTCCACTAGGCTTAGCGTGTTATCATCTTGGTGATTCATATATTTTTCTCATTCTATTAGATACATTGATTCATAGATAAAATATGATTGAGGTACTCGATTGTGTGTGTTTCTTGCCAACTTTACACGACGACAAGAATGTGCTCCGAACATGTGGTAGTCATGACGTTCGTTCTTTATTAGCACGGCAAAGTGATCGTACTGTGCTTGATAACAAGCAAAATAAAAGTACTAAATAAGCAAAATAAATTAAAGAACTATAGTGACCACTGTAAGATCGGAAATCATTCGCCGGTTGCCACTGTCATGCCGGCCTCCAAGCCTCTCGGCATCTCGATATACACTGAGTAATTCCTAAATGCGATAGACAAAGAGAGAATCACTATAAAGGTTTATTATCAGCACACGTGTATGATGATATCGACCCAGTCGGGTATAAACCCCTACCATACCCGTTTGATTATTGGATATAGACCGGCCGTTCTCGGAACGCGACACGCCTTGTGCGACAATGGCTGGTGTTACACCTGGTGTACGGTGGTTGCGGGTAAGTCAAACACAACTGTCGTTTCCCTCAGCAAACGTATGCGTGAAGATTTCTCACAGTTTTTATTATTCAAATCCGTTAGATGATAAGTTGTTTTTGGAACACGTAAAGTGAGTGGATTTCTTAAAGAAAAACTGAAGTTACAAATCGTTCAACTAAGGTCTTTTACGCAAAGAATCGTTATCATAGACCAAGAGTTATCAATAATACGGACTCGACGAATGATTTTACATCCATACACACAATATACAAAATGCAATGTGGACATAATATGCAAAGTTGTTGGCAATCACAGTGACCATAATATTGTGTGTCAAGGTTTCATCTCTGGTATTTATAGAAATAAATATAATTTAATACGTGCGTTTTTTAGATTTAGATGCAATTTCGACATGTTCTTCTTGACATCTTCTTGATTTTGCATCATTGCTGGTACACCTTTTTAGAGAGAACTTATACGTATGTAAATATATACTAGCTGGTGCGGCAGACGTTGTCTTCTATGACTATAACGAACAAAGCTAAATATGATTTACGCATATCCATCGTTCGAATCATGAGTTATGGTCTTGAGCTCATAAGAAAATCCACTAAAATAAGCAACGTCCTGTTTGAAAAATACAATTTTACGGGTATCTTCAAATTTTTCTTTCTCTAAAAACCTTATTCGTACTATTACTAATATTCTAATAATGATTGAACGAAATCGAGTTTTTTCTTTTATTTCGGTTCAGCCAATATCATAAAACAAAGAATTTTTCACTGACGTACCTGAGGTACCTTACCTGAAGTAAGAGTCTTACGCGATTTTTATTAGGTAGTTGGTAGAGAGATTCAGTCAGGAAAAGTGGATTTAGTTTAATATCATATCGTATCATTGGGGAGATATTATAAGTTATTCACTTGATATGCACAACCTGTAGCACAAGTTGTACGCGTGTAGAGTTGATTATTCACTAGTGACATTGTTCGAACTTTGTGCGAAGGTTTTCCTTACCTCCTTTGTGTTTTAAGTACCTATATGTTTAAGCTTACTATTTTGAGATAGGCAATTATCTGTTAAACAATTTTTAATACGTGGGTAGTAAGTATATTAAATCTAAGAGCACCAATGACCGTCTAAAAGTGACTGCACATTAATTTATAAAAATTAAAATTGCTTCAAACTATTTAAGAGATACACATATTATGCCATCGCTGACTTTTCTCTATACTATTTAAAGAACTATAATTCTTCTACAATACCTATTTTTTTTAGTTAAACTCAAATTGTTAATTATGCCTACATGTATAGTGTTCGTGGCTAGCATTGTATTACTGGCATATACTTAATATGACTTGATATGGCCAAGCAAGCGGTGGCGACGCGGCGGCGGTGCGTCGGGGGCGCGGTGGCGTTGTGGTGGCGGTGCCGTTTACACAAGTCCTTAGCGTGTCATCATCCTGGGGCACATCGTCACTTTACATCAGTTGGGATTGTAGCCATAACGACAGTGGCATATAATATATATTCATATAATATATATTCATATATATGTATTTAATATATATAATTTCTATATACACTGTAGAGTTTCCAATGGAAAGTAAAATGTACCTAATACACGAGCGAAGTCACGGGTATTAGCCAGTTTATAAGCACAGACCAAGGTTATATTCTTTTGGTCTGAGTGTATAAGAATATTAATAAACCGTAACAATAAAACGTATCTTCGGTGTTTTGAACCGTGAAAGGCAATGCTAGTACGAGTAGTAGGCGTTTTGTTTGCAGAGAAATCACGTTCCATTCAAGGTTTGTCCGCGACGTGTTTTTTGGTGAAGTCTCGCTTATGAAATTTGCCCCGTTTATACTTTAGACGATATTTCCATATATTACGAAATAGAACCGACGAGAGACGATTGTCTTATACTGAATGCCGATAAAGTATAGTGATAGACAGTAACTTTTACATCCTAAAGTGGGGTATCATCACAAAAATTACGATAAACATTTTATCTTTATTATGTATTGGCAATGTATGGAATATCGTCATTATATAGAATACCTGAAGCTAGCCGGCAATATATGAAAACATTCATATTTCATACATAAAATGCAAAATGAGGAACCGGCAAAGTATGAAATACATCTCTGATTCGTTCCGAATATCACGTGAGAGTTTTTGGCGGGATCTCAAAGTGTCATGTGATGTTTTTTATTTTAAATTCATAAACTTGTCGTTTAGCGACCCTATCATACGTAATTTTACGGCATTTTATGTGATATAGTTTGGTTATTGTGTACGAGTGAAGTGAATTATACATAGGTAAATAAACTGAGAGCATGCATGGGAGAATGCCGGCATTTTATACATTGCCTACAACATCTGTATTATGTTCTGCAGACCACGTTCTGGAATTAACCAATGATTTCAGTTATATTATATTATTTCTTGCAAAACAAAAAAAAAAAACTTAATTCCGTTTAAGCTCTAAGAAACCACCCTATGGGTTATACGACGCGATAATTGTGTCCGACTGAATCGCGATTCGCAACCATCACTATACTAGCTACACTATACTAGTAATACTAGCCACAGTGCTTAGACGTGACGCGTTTCAAGCGGAGTGGTAGGTATCTGTAGGTATCCGACCGGATTAAGACCTTCATGCATATAGTGATAAATCCGTCATGGCGACTCTCTTTGGTTTGTCGCATTTCGGAATCACCCAGTATATATTCGAGAGACTGCAGGCTGGTATGACGCTGTCCAGCAATGGATTGTTCCGTTGTTTTTTGATTATATGTACTGTGTTTACTATCCGATACGGTGCACTTTGCAATGCTTACTATAAGAAACATCCCTACCGGCGAGAATATAACATTCTTCTTCTTACCCTTATTCCACTTAAGTAGGGTCGGCATAACAGGTTTTTCTCTTCCACTCTACTCTAACTATTAACTATCATCTCAGTATTCACCCCTTTTGTACACATATCATTCTTCACACAGTCCATCCATACCTTCTTCAGTCTTCCTCTACTCATATATCCATTCACCTTCATACTTAACATTGTTCTAGTTATATGACATTCATCCCTCCTCATGACATGTCCATACCACGCTAACCTATAACCCCTCAACTTCTCTGTGACTGGAGCTATTTTAAGACTTCCTATAATATACTCATTCCTGATTTTATCCATTCTAGTTACACCACACATCCGTCTTAGCATTCGCATATCTGCCATGTAATCCTACGTAATCTTCTTTTATCCGTCTCTTTCGTTGCCCAGCACTCAGATCCATACATCAAGACAGATCTTATAATCGTTTTATACACTTTTCCCTTAAGTTTCAAGGGCAATCGTGGATCATATGTGACCCCCGAGACTTGTCACCATTTCATCCAACCTGCATTTATCCTATTTTTCACGTCCCGGTCAATCTCACCGTGGTTTTGATTTAATGAACCAAGGTAACGAAAATTGGAGCAGGTGGGTAGGAATACACCATTTAAGACTATATTAGCAAAACTGGATAGACCACCGAAATCGCAGAACAAATGTTCAGTTTTTGTTCTACTAATTTTCAGTCCAACGTTCTCGAGTTTTGCCTGCCATTTTTCAACATTGGTTTTTATTATTATTTCTTAACGCTATATGATAGTATAAACAATAGTACTGCAGATAATAAACACAGATGTTCCACTCCTTTGATCTTGAGAAGAGGTCGCTATTGTACATAAAAAATATTTACAAATACACGTTTAATTGTATTAAACTACAGCGCATGAGATTTGAGATTGAGATTCTTATTACTTCTTTGCGAGAAACTCGAACATATTATTTTCTTTTGAATTTTTATTAACAATAAAATATGATAAAAGGTTTTGTCCTATTCTGACTGACCCATCATCGTCCAGCCCAAACTACTAAGGATAGAAATATGACATTTGGGAAGGGTGTTGATTTTGAATTGTAGGTATGGTGTCGATTAAACAGGGATCTCTCGAAATTCAACCCTTAAGTGTATGGAAGTAGGTGCCTATTGTATGGGAAATAAAAAAAATCACTCGGATTGATTTGAAACCTCGTATTAATACTCTCTAACAAAATTAACGAAACACGTATGTATATCGGCGTTTTTTTTTTCAATTTCAATCACTAAGGATAGGTAGCTTATAGCATCATACAGTACAATTACCAATGTGGCATACAAAGAAGTGTGCTTTATTTAACTCTAATTTTTTGTCAGCAACTTTGTTCACATAAAAATCGGGTACACTGTTTGTACAATTAATTGATTTATACGGGTAATAGATAAAATAACATTTTAAAATTCAATTAATTAACACACGATTTAGTTAAGACCAAACAATATGAGCATTAAGTATATTTCTATAAATATTTACAGTTATCAGCAAAAGAGGCGACGTCGAAAATAGTTCTCCACTCTGAGAACTATCACCTTTCCAATAGTGATATAAGAATCCAGGATCCAAACGATCCGAAAGTGAAAGATGTGAAACTCAACGAAACCTATAATCTATTGACCATCAATCTGGATCGAGATTTGGAGACAGGAAGGAATTACACGCTGACCATCCCGTTCTACGGGAACCTGGAAGCAGGGTTGGACGGTACCTACATAAGTACCTATATCGATCAAAAAAGTCAAACCAAAGAGTAAGTAATAAGATATTTTTATTTATTTCCAATTCTTTTGTATCGCGTATTCACTGTTGGATACTTTCTTCTTTGATTTATATAATCAAAGTCTTTCTTCTTCTTCATTTTTTATGTTCTATTTTTACTTTTGTAAAATTTTACCATTTAAACTTTAACTTATTTAAAAAGCAATTTTATGTCTAACATTATTGAATTAATATTATATTAACTAACTTCTCTGATCAGTGTTATTTTTTTAGGACTTGTCACTGATAACCGCTTTAGAAATAAAATGTTACGGAAATAAATAAGTTTTCGCTTTACTCTTTAAATGGGGAATTGTTTTTATGTCAGAGCATTTTCAATCAAGTCTTGGTAAAATGGTTGCGAAGTATTTAAAACCATAGATTTAATATAAATTGTGTATAAACTGTTAAAACAGTCAATGGATTATTTTAATGCCAAGCCGAAAAGCTACATTAAACACTTTGTTTCACTTCAGTTACTTGTGTTTCTAAGTGACCTTTTCTTCAAAAGCAGCATATCAGAAAAACACTATAAAATATAATTTCGCGAAAATAATACAGACACATCAGTATGCAAATGTCAAATTTAAAAAATAATTTTATAAAAGCACTTGTACGTTCTTAGATATTTGATAACGACACAGTTTGAAGCTACATATGCAAGAAAAGCGTTCCCCTGCTTCGACGAGCCAATGTACAAGGCTACATTCACGATGGTTTTGGGACATCATAAGGATTTCACAGCTATCGGAAACATGCCACTGCAATACTCTTCAAAAGACAAGTAAGTAATTATTGGTACCATAAGTCTAGGATTAAGCAACGCCTATGCAAATCAGCGTCCAAAGCAGATGACTTTAAAGACGACCCAATAAAATAATCGAAAAAAATAAAATACAAGTGTATTAAAATTAATAGAGTATCTAATTTTTATTCAAATGTGTAATCAAGGCATAGTACCTACCTGTATATGTACTTAAAAAAAAGTTTTGCTATAACTTAAACAAAATTATTCTTCACCCTTTTTACATTCTCTCTTCTGCAAAGTTTGAATTTTCAGTCTACAGTCAGGTTTAATAAACCAAAGAAAAATTAAACTTATGTAATTTAGTATGTGCTTCATTTTTATGATCCGGGTGGTCGTGGTACAGTTCACTTATTTCAACTATACGAACGGGCCAGTCCTAGGAATAAGTTATTAGAATGATTTCTGAAAATTCGTGTAAGAGACGCATCCATTTTCACACTGTTACTTAACATTACAGTCCTGCAGAGAGACAATGGTCATGGACCGCCATCGCTGATAAGTTCCAGTAAGTATTACAATTTCAATATCAAGGTTATATATGTTTTTATTAAGTAATTTTTAACCTGAACGTAAGATAAAGGTTCAGTCTAGACGAGTTTAAAAACATTTCCTATTGTTATGCAATGGTTTCATTATGACATATTTTTTCCTCCGAAGCTTTAGCTCATTGGGTAGAGAATTATCCAAAAGAGTAACCAGGTATGGGTAATAGGGCAGCTGCTCCTTCCCCCTTAGCAGGGTGTTCATAAGCTGGGGAGAGATGGCTAACTTATTTGCTCAGTCAGATCGCGACTTCATTGCATATGCGGCAACAGTCCAAGCCGAGGTTCGGCCACTTTGGCACCCTTAGAACTTGTTGCCTTGCTTTCGTGGCTGAGTACCTTTAAGCGCTCGCCCCCAAGCAAGTTGAAGCTGTAAAAGCCGTAAGGCTCCAAGGCCCCTAAGGTTAACAGTATAGTCAGTTCGAAAAAAAAGAAGACATATGCAATGCAAATACTCCAGCATTATGTATAATACTTTGAGTGGAAAAATGATATTTGTAACGGACAACTTGAAAACGTTGTCAATATTTTTAGAAAAGGCTATGTTACAGTAAGGTTTGAAGCAATGATGGCTCGGTATCGTGTACGACTTGGCGTCGATTGACGTAAGTTCAAATCCCTGCAATGAGCCTGAGCTTTCGGTGAAGGAAAGCAACGTGAGGAAACCATAGCATGGTGGTAGGGCATTTTCTAATGCCCGCCTGACTAGCTACCACCTTCAAGTTGAAAATATGTCGCCAAGCACCAATAGGGGTGTTCCGGCAGCTGCACTTGAGAGCCAGTCTTCCACTAGGTTTAGTGTGTTACCATCTTCACACATCGTCACTTACATCAGGCGAGATATTGGCCACTACGCCAAACCTACTAGAATAAAAAAAGGTATGTAAAATAATAGTCTTCCCTTGCCTATCAGCCCCTTTTTGAATGAAATCCTGGATTTATCATAAAAATAATATACACAACGCTTCCAGGAAAGCCAAGTCAAATTTCGTGTGGGACCACTTCGAAGTATCAGTACCTATGTCAACATATCTGGTTGCCTACGTCATCTCCAAGTTTAGCTACGTGGAGAGCCCACCCGAGCTGTCCACTACCAAGTTCAGGATATGGGCGAGAAAGGATGCTATGGACCAGGTAAATTTACAGAAATGTTACAGAATATATTTTGAAGTAGCCATCTCAGTTTTGGTCCTATTTGAATCACATACATGTTATTGTCTTTCATATCAACAAGAAAAATGTGATCATTATAACTATGAGCGGTCTACTTATCACTATTTTATTGTGGAGCATGGAGATTTATGCGCTTACATTAAAGTTAGATCGATTCTAAATCTAATTAGGTCTAGTAAATCTATTGGAAAGCGACACCTATTACCGAAATTTATTCAAGCACTGACTAACAACCCAAACCCAAAATCAACTAAAAAAGGGTAGGAGAAGGTGCCCGCGACTACACACACTTTTCTACACTACACACTAGGTGTACAATGTACATATTTATAAAAAAAAATGAATGATACGGAAAATGTCATATAAAAACACTAGCAAAGCGTCAGAGATTTACATAGGTAGGACGTATAATATTCCCTAATTTATTTAGCCCTGGGTGGTAAAACATGGCAGTTGTGTCCGACTGTATCGCCATCACCATACACCTGATGTAGCATCCACCATAGTGATACGTGTAGGTGTGTCTCGTTCCGGTATCACCCGGTGTATATTCATAATCAAGCGAGGAATCCATACCCGACTGAGTCGCGACCACCATTAACATAGTGATAAACCCGTCAATGTGACTCTGACGTATATTCAGCTGTCGAAATTTCACAGGCTGCCATGACAGCGTCGATCAGCGATTTCTCGATGATCGCCGTCAGTTTTTGGATTATACTGCGCTTACCATCACCTTTGCCTAAATTACATAGACGATTGAATAATTTGATAATAAATATCCATTATCATTCATTCAGACTTCATACGCATCGCTGGTTGGTCCAAAAGTACTGACGCATTTTGAGAAGTGGTTCAACGTTAGCTTCCCGTTACCGAAGCAAGATATGATAGCCATTCCTGACTTCAGTGCCGGTGCTATGGAGAACTGGGGGCTCATCACCTACAGGGAAACCACTCTACTCTATGATAAAGAACAATCGTCGCTGTTAAGTAAGGAAAGGATCGCTGAGGTTAGTTATTGTTTATCGTATTTACCACAATGACACCTTATATTACCTTACGCTTGAAGAGTATAACAAAACCAATAGAGATTACGGACTCTTAAGTTAGTTGGCGGAACACTTATCTTGAACACTATTTTATTTGTCGCAAAGATTTCCGCACTTCAAAATGGTTACGGTTATGTTCTCTGAACCGGCGGACATTTTGACATGTCACAAATTAATTAAATTAAAGTTTTGTAATGAGATACGTCTCATGATGCGGTTGGAGACGTAACTGGTTTTATATGCACTGCCTGCAGCAGACACGAGGTCACACAGTTAGGGTAATCGTCAGATTTGTTTTAACGCCATCTATCACTTACTCTTCGTACTAAATTGGTAGCTGTACATGTAAATTGGTTGTTCATATGTTTATTTCCTTTTTGTATAAAATTTAAAGCATTCATTTTTATTTTATATCCTATTTACTTATTTTAATAACAATCAATTTCGGTGTGTCACAACTGCCTGGCGTCTCACAAATATATAAAAATTTTAAACAGCCTTATTGTTCTTACGCAGGTAATCGCCCACGAGCTCGCTCACCAGTGGTTCGGCAACCTGGTCACAATGAAATGGTGGTCCGACTTGTGGCTGAACGAAGGTTTCGCTACATACGTCGCGTCGATAGGCGTCGATGCCGTCGAGCCTAGTTGGGATTCTCGCACCACTAACGGCATTCAGAATACCCTCGAAGTACTGAAACTGGATGCCCTCGAGTCGTCGCACCCTGTAAGTAGATTACGCGACCACCAACACCTGGCCGTTGTTTTTTAGTATACTTACCACTAGAAGCAGTGTACGCTTCTTTTCAAGCAAGCAAATAAAGACACTATAACAAAATTGACAAAAATAATCCATTGTGAAATTTTGGCCACTGGTGAATGTTATCATCATCTAGACCACATCACATATTATCACTCCATAATATTTCACAGGTATTATTTTCCTATTTTTGGTGTTTACTCCTTAAGAATCGATTTTCATATATAGCTCACGGTTTTTTTTTTCGAACTGACTATACTGTTAGCCTTAGGGGTCCTGGAGCCTTTACGGCTTTTACAACTTTACCGGGCTTGGAAGCTCACGGTACGCAAATTAGATATGGAGCAACACGTGACAATGATGTATGTTTAATTTTTCAATTTATATTTTTTTATATTTCTTATTATTATTATTTTATATTTCTACAAGACAATTGTTCTTAAAAAGTAAACTCCAGTCGCGCGTCGAAGCTAACACACACCGTTTTTTATTCAAGTTATAAGCATCACCCCTAATATTTTTATCTTTATTAATCTATGTATACATAAATAAAACGTTTGCATAAACTAAAAAAAAAGTTACATAAATCAGGCCTTAAACAGAACTTTGTCAAATTTTTCATTAAACTTTAAATGCTAAATCTATTGTTTTCAGGTATCAGTCCCAATCAACGACCCGAAACTTATTTCCGAGATATTTGACAACATCTCGTACCAGAAGGGGTCTGCTCTCATCCGGACGATGACGCTGTTCTTGGGAGAAGAAGTATTCCGAGAGGCGATAAACAAGTAAAAATTGCCTTTTAAAAATAATTACAATTACGCTGTTTAACTGTTATTGAATGATGGTGAAGGAGAATATTATAAAGAAATTTATTAAGGAATTCTCTTGAAAAGTGTTGTAGAAAAAAAACTATAGATATCTGTGCTTTTAAAGATATCTTTAGCTGGCTTAGTGATTAAGTCCATGCATTTCTACGAGGAGAGATCTTTATCAAGTATTACGATATGTGGAATGTATTATAATTGAAACATTTTTAATCACATTTTTAATTTGTACTAATTTTACTCTGAACCGTTTTAAAAGTTCCACGTTTGAACTAGAACCAATTTAGTCAAATATAGACGTTAAATCGTCCAACTTTTCTTGTTATTAGGTATTTGATAAAATATTCATACAAAAATGCGGAACAAGATGACCTCTGGCAGGAGTTGACCGATGTGAGCCATCGGCGTGGAGTTCTCAAGCCGGACATGACCGTGAAGCAGATCATGGACACCTGGACGACGCAGACCGGGTACCCGCTGCTGACTGTCACCAGGGATTACACTGACAACTCTCTCACCCTAACACAGGTTAGTAATATACAACATTCAATTATGAGACGACCGTGTTACTTGTACTTAGTAAGATAAGTTGTCAAATGTATTTGATCGTTATTGGTCAAATTTTTTAACCATCTAAATTCTTCATTAAATTAGAACAATACAATATCATGCGTGTATTACTGTGGATCAAGTGTATTCTGTGCCTGTCTAATAGGTTCTTCACAATATTCATAGCCTATTTATTGAGGAATTAAATATACCTACTTCCTGTGTATAATTTCGTACAAATCGGTTAAGAGTTACTAACTTTTTAACGATTTGTAACTTTCTAAAAATGTTATCGACAATTTTTATAGCATATCCATTATGGAGTGATATAAGATTCCGTTTATAAAATTTCATCAAAATCGGGTGATAATATTTTTTTTGTACGATTTCTAAAATTATTATATACAATTGTTATATCCCATCAATTATGGAATACCTTATACTTCCCGTGTTCAAAATTGCATCAAAATCGGATTAAAATTAATAAAAACATATTGCTTTGGAATTGATTTAATTTACGATTTTTTAACGATTATTGAAAATTCTTATAGCCTATTAACTAACTAATGAGATAACCTTTCCGTAAATAAAATTTTATAAGAATCGGTTAAGCCGTTTTCGAGATAAATCCGGACATACAGTACGACGAGACTGACAAGTAGTCAATTTTTTTATGGCATTTTCGTGATCATTCTTCTTTATATAGAATATCTATTAGGAAATCTGGAAAATACATTACATGTTCAGACAGAAACATAGTTTTATTAATATACAGGAACATCGGTCCTTCAACAAGGATATCTATATGTTAATATGTCACATGCGTAAAACATCAAAATGTGACGCGTAATGTAGGTTTGATTGTTCTTCAGTTAACACAAAGGTTTTGTATTAGACGTAATTATTTAACAGAAACGAAATTACTGTTGTAAGTTGCAACAGTTTAGAAGGTATATAATTACACACAGACACGGACAGTGTGTTCAAGCAGCTGCATTGGATAGTGATCCCTCCTTCTAGAGTTAAGCTTGTTAGGATGCGTGCGTTAGCATCTTCAGCTTTATTGGCATAGTAAGGGTGATTCAAGTATTTAGTAAATATGCAATGAATAAAAGTCAATCTAGTGTCCAAAAGGAGATGATACTATTTTTTATTATCTCTATACTACAAAATTACCTAACATAAGTGACGATGTAGCCGACTGTTTCACAAGTGCAGCTGCCGGAACAAACTTATAGATGCTTGTTACAGATTTTCAACTTGAGAGTGTTAGCTGACCCGGTGTATGCTAGAAAATGTCCTTCCACCATGCTATGGTTTCATTGCGATGTTTTTCTTCACCGTAAGCTCAGGCTCACAATGATCGCTCACATCGCTCGCGAGGGTCATATCGATTGATTGATCGATTGTAGTGTCCTAGCATGCTATCACTGAGCCATGATTGCTTCAATATCCATTGATTCTTACATCTCGATTAAGCTGATACGTCAAATAATATTATTATTTACTTTAGAAACGCTACCTATCGCTGAGCGCAAAAGCCAGCACGTCTACGTCGTGGTGGGTCCCACTGAAAGTCTTGAGCGAACGAGAGGCCGCTGCATCAGCCGGAAACCCGACACCTGAGCTGCAGTGGCTGGCAGCTCACGAAGGTCTAAGTAGCGAACACAAGTTCCAACACGATGCCGGCGCTGACGAGTGGCTACTCTTCAACTCTGATATGATCGGTGAGCCTTTTTTTATACTCTGTACCTTTTTTTGTACTACAAAGGTGGCAAACAGGCTTACGGCCCACCTGATGATAAGCGGCTACCGTAGCCTATAAACGCCTGCAATACCATAGGTATCACAAGCGCGTTGCCAACCTTGAACCCCCCTACCACAAGGAGCTCTGGAAACCCTACTCACCGCAGAAACACAACACTAGGTCGTTTGGCTGCGATCTTCTGTAGGGTGGAGGTATTCCACCAGTTGGACTGCCCCAAGTAGAGAGAAATCTCCAAAGAAGTTTCTCTGTGCCCTACCTCTCTTGAAACCTCTCTCTCTGATGATACGTAGCCAATAAACAAGACTCCTAGTGTAGTGCGCTTATAGAATAAAAATGCTCGTAAATTCTTACCTTTGCCGTACCGTGCAAAAGTGAAATAGTGTCCTAGAAAACTTGTTGCTTCCTTTGTATGGATATTGGGTTCTTCAAACGAGACGTTAAGAAACATTTCTGCAGGCCAGTATAGCACAAAAGACTGTCTATGAAATCTGTATTACCGACGGTCATCGTTGTTTGTGGACTGTATCGTACTTACCATTAGGTGCTGTACAGTCATTTTGCGGTGCTAATTTAAAAAGTACCATACGCAGTAGAATAAACCATGGATGTATTGACACCAAAAACTTTGTAGAGTTGAGGTAAAAGATACTGGTGGAACAACATTGATAGATGAAGTAGATAAAAGAAGTCCTACAGAGATATGGTTGAGACTGCCTAAAAAAAGGGAGAAGATGTATTGTAATAAAGTGCAATGCAGAACAATAGCGAATATCAAGAGGTCAATTTCCATTGCCACACACCGGTTGATGCTAAAATGGGATGCCCCAAAATGACTTAATTTGGTCAATCAATTTTTCATAATTTATGCATGTTCCACAATTTTGCATGAATGACCTCCCGGCTGACTAGGGTAACTATTGATTACAATATATCCAGGAGTTAGGACGATATGCTAAGTCTAGACTAGGGACTGGCTCTTCTTAATAATAGGTAATATATATCGTACCGGTGGCAATGTTTTCAACATTCATGAGCGTTATTGCAGGACCTAAATTTACTAAAGTGTATTTGATTTGAAGATATTATCGTCATGTTAATTTCAGCTCCCTACCGTGTGAATTATGACGATCGCAATTGGAAGCTCTTGACAAATGTGCTCCTCAGTGATAAATATAAGCAAGTTCCTATACCGGGCCGCGTTCAGCTCTTGTCTGATGCCTTTGAACTCGCTTCTACCAACCGACTTGATTACACCATCGCACTACGGTAAGACTTCTTTAATAATATGAACTCCATCCACGTTGCTTGAGTTTACGATGCTTTGTGGTTTGGTGATAGAGAAACCAAAATCAAAATCCCTACAAACAACTTAGGAAGATGAAATTCTCTAGCAATATACTTTCAATAAGGATGCAGAAAGCATTGTACATTACAAGCATTGTAGCATAAACAATAAATAGACGTTTGGTGGGACCTAATAAGTCGCTTTAGCACCTTAAACTCCCAATGTTCATACAATGAAATAGTTGTACCTTCTTGTGTCTATTGTTAGAGATAAGCTCCATATCAGCTCTTTCTCGTTTGAGTTAGTGGTCTCGGGAAGAGTTTCTCTGAAATGTTTGAAGGTCTGAAAGTATTCGGTCAGTTGCCAAAGTAAATCTGATACTCCTAGATTATTTAATGAATGTTCGTCAAAACTTTGACAGTATAGATTTTGTGAAAAACCAGCATAATTTTAATACTAGAAATAAACATAAATTACTCATTTTGTTTTATACTTAGTAAGACTAATTTTTAGATAATAGTAATAGGTTCTATAATAAGATCCCGAAACACGTTACTGATTTTCCAGACAATGAGTTCAAGGACCATAACAAGCAGGTTTTATTGTCAAAAGGTTAGTACAGGGTGGATCATTACGTGAATAATAGTCAAGTTTGGAAGTGATTCCCTCTTCGTACATCCACTAAATTAATATAATTATTAATTGTACAGAAAAGAAAAAGTTAAACACGATCGAGTTTCTCGTCAACTAGTCTCTCTGACAGAGATCTTTTCCAAACCGGTGGTTTGACGTTCGTGATTGCCTTCTTAGGGAATATAACTGACCAAAGTATTTTTAATTTGAATTTGAATATATTTTCTAGGTTGGCAAGTTACCTACAGAGGGAATTTGATTACCTCCCACTTTCGACCGCTCTAAAGGCTCTGTCTAAAATCGAGAATGTGTTAAAACGGACTCCGGACTACGGCGCTTTCCAAAAATATATGAGGAAACTTATCGGAGGCACGTACGTGAAGACCGGGGGGCTTGCAGCCATGAAAATCATAAACGGGAATGACCTGATGAGCGTCAAGATGCAGGTGATTGCTTTATATCTAACAGCTCTTAAAGCAGTGAAACGTACTCAAAAGCCAATGTGATGGGCATCGTTCCAAAGCCGACAATTAGGTTAAACTTGCGCTGAAAGAAATCATGCAACAACAGTATTGTCGCGGGGTATTTTCTTGATCCTTCTTACTAGCAATCATTTTCAAGTTGACTATCTGTCACTTCCACCTGTCGATAGGCTATGACTGCTGCACATTATAACTAATTCTCTTTCTATGCCTAGCGTGTAACCACTCTCGAACATATCGTCGAATATAACATGAAATGTCTATCTCTAACCATACAAAGTTGTTAAATGGCCACAGATTTTCGAAAGATAATTGGAGAAGGCAGGTATTCTTGAACAAATAATACATGCAAAGTTTGTGTCACCAGGTTCTGCTGAGCCGTTGGGCATGCCGCATGAAGGTGCCTGCTTGCGAAGAAAACGCTATGCAGCTTTTCGATCAATGGATGAATACACCTAACCCTGATGAGAATAACCCGTGAGTGACACTTTTGTAATATGTCTTTGTAACTCTCTTGAGTTTTGTCAGAGACTTGCTTCCACATGTCTTCTATTAGAGCACCTATTATAGTGGTATTTTTTGTAATATCCTTTGCCGGCATAGTATCGAGGACGACTGTCGGTAAACATTCATATCTTCTGTCCTGTGCTTATCATCTGGTGTATGCTGAGGGATTATGCTGAATTTCATTACGATAAGTCGTTCCATAACTACCTTTTTGGATCAGTTATCTATACATCAAACATACTTTTAGTTTGCTTAAGTACTTTTTTACCGTGCCAAGGAAAGGGTAAAATAGTCCTGAGTTGGAATAGCCGGTCTTGTTTGAACACCATGTAGATGGCATGGATGTTTTTTTAGTTCTCATCATGAATTGTGAGGGCGAAACGGTTTCGTACGTGACCGAGTATTCATGTTATGCCCCACCTCACCTTATAACGCCGAATCGTGATGGATATTATAGTTATGTAAAATAAACATACCTACATGCCTCATTGAGTGTATCACAAAATGAATCATAATAGCATTGTATAAAACTTATTTTCCAGGATTCCTCTGGACCTCCGCCCAGAAGTGTACTGCGTCGCTATAGCCCGTGGCAGCGTGCGACACTGGCGGTTCCTGCTCGCCCGCAAACAACGCACGAATGTCGCCAGCGCACGCACCACCATGCTTGCTGCGCTCACCTGCTCCAAAGAAGTCTGGATCCTTAACCAGTGAGTTACTCATCAATTATGTTTCTATACGCAGTTCAAAAATATGTTCTATTTTAGGGTCACATTTAACCAGGATTTCACCTGATGTTAAATAATGATGTGAAAGTGAGACCCCGTTTAGAATAAAATCTAGCCTTCAATTTAGTTTCAACCTGAAGGTGTTAGCTAATCATGTTAACACTGTCTAACGGCATAGCAACAAAATTTTCTAAAAAGCTATTTATTTTATGCAATATAGGGTGTAAGAGAGGTCATCTTAAAACTTGAGTCAATCAAGCCAACATCATCTGCACGTGGTGCACCCTCCCTGCTGAGTAACGAAAGAGGATATGGCGATAGTGAGTTGGTATGGCTGTAAAGACCAACTGGGTCGTGACACCCATGCATAAGGTAAAAAGCATGTCACAGTGATTCGCTTATGAGCGTCGCCTTTTGGTATCAGGCGATGCATATTCAAATTCTTATTACGCCGGGCAGCATGACGGTGGTGACTATAATGGATTGTTTATCTCTTAGTGGTCGTTACTGTTTTGAGTTGTGCTTACCGTTAGGCACATTTCTGTCATTTTGTCGTGATACTATAAAAACACGCCTACACTCAAACCTAAATAATTAATAATGAACTGTTTAAGGTATCTGGAGTGGACGATCACTGACAACTCGGAGGTGCGGCGTCAAGATGCCTCATTAGTTTTAGTTAATATTATAAGTAACAGCGTCGGTTACTACGTCGCCAAGGACTTCGTTTACAACCGCATCGAGGAAATTCACAAGGCGTATGTATAGCATAGCTTTTTTATCTTTGTAGGACATGCGTCAATAAAGTTGTCATTTCTGGACTTATTCATCTCCTGATCTGCACCTCTCTGACATGTCTGTCTTGCTTTGATTGGCCTTTCGATTTATTTCTGCGTACTAAGACGTGTGACCCGGGAATGCACAGAATACTAACTATTACTTAGTAATAGATAAAATTACTTTTTATTAATTATTTATTCAATAATTATTAATTAATTAACTTACCTAGCTTGCTTTTGTATATAATTAGCATAGCCATCTGTCTCGCCAAATGAGTAACTGTTCTACTTAAAAAGTAGTTCCTTGTAGAGCTGGCTAAATTACACGATATTTTCCTTTATTTACAGATTCAACGGCCAAGGTCGACGTATCGGACAAATAATCAATGCGGTTTTGAATGAGTTTACGACGGAGCGTGAACTGGATGAGGTACTTATCATCTGCTTGAATATTCGAAATTGTTTGTTGTTGTTGGCGACCACACCCTTCGGATCGGAACACAGCAACGCAAACTGCCACCCAGATGCAAGATAATTAATATTAATTTGTTAAAATCGTCATTTCGTGGATACATTGCCTGTATACTTGTCCACATTAAAATAATGCCGTACTTTTTGTAACAAGTTATCTGACGCGACAGACAAAATGATATGAATGAAAATATACCTATTACCTTATTCATCGTAAGAAGACTTGCATGATACATCCACAGAACGTAAATTGTTACGTCGTGCAAATTATGACATAATCTAAAATTAAGCATTTCAACTGTTAATTATCTTTAAAAAAAATCTGATACTTATAAAAACATTTTGCAAGATAAAATCCTAAGTAACTTCCTCTATATAATCAATACATAAAAGTAATTCAAGTGTACCAGATTGCGATCTTAATTATTGTCATAGTTTATTTTTGTTATTTAATTTACACAGCTTACACATCCCTCTATTGATTTAAAGCATAATCGTATATAGTTCCTAAAAAAGAATCGATAATCGTAAAATCTACTTACAATTTAAATTATGTTACATCTCTAAAATAAACATTTGACATGTGTCGTTCAAGTGTTCTTACGATGAATGAATAATAGGTACCGAATTAATTTTTAAACTTTTGTTTAAAAATACATAAACTTAGGCAATTTCAAAACAATAGAGAATAGACAAAGACATATCTTTAGCACTAGCATTTTCTAATCTTTATTCACATATCCCGATTCCGTTTAATTTTTATTTTGGCGCTCCTAGTAGCTTACCGCCCGGGGGCTGCGCACGCTTTGGTGTTATTTCCAAAGTATCGGCAAGTAAGATTTTCAAAAATAGCGGTTTTTGCAAGCGCAGCATTAACATGAAATATATTTTAAATTTTTCAATATTTTCTTTATTTTTAAGATTTTAAGTGTGTATTTTCTTAATTACAGTTTATGTCCTGGTACAATGAAAATGGGAAGTATTTGAAGGAATCAACGCTGACCATCAGCCAAGGTATCGAAAAGGCGAAAGTGAACCTCGACTGGATCCGCAAGAACAAGAAGCTCGTTGTTGACAAGCTGAGAGAGTTCTCCACGTAAGGAATTGAAATCCACTTGACTCCGTTTAGAAGTTGTGCAGTTTTTACAAGTTGTACAACAAATATACATACATACACAGTTGAAAGAGGATTTATAATTTTGTTTACGGCATTTATCGAATTCGGAAGCGAATTTAATATTTTTTCTTATTATTCCTTGAAATTTTCGGTATCGAAAGAGAACCTCATGGAAAAGAGTAAATCGGATATCAATTAATTTTTTGATACAAAATAAGTTCTTACACCAATATTAAAATGTTTGCATGAATTTAATTTATATTATATATTTGTAAATCTTCTGGCGACTCCGTTAATTTAAAAAAAAAGTAGTAACCTAAGGGCTAATACTCAAAACCGGGACGCGAAGTAAAATCGAAAAAAAAAACTGTGAATTCGCTCTATGCTTCGCAAAATTTGCGACGTGTTCGTTCACGCATTCCTGCCATCTTACGGCATACAGTCATACTTAATAATAACAGAAATGCAACACGTTTTTTACAATCCATATCACTAGTAAAAAGATCCTCTATAACAAGAAAATGCGTGCAGTACAGTTCAGGATCCTTTAATTAACGATTACATGTACTATGGCAACACGACGCCTTACGGCTTACGGCTCAAAATCATTGTAATACGCGTTGCGAATTCGCATCGCGCTGCATCGCTGTTTTGAGTTCACGTCTTAAATGATTTTTTTTTTAGTTGGACCAAATAAACTATGGCGTATGTTTGATAAAGAGCTTAGTAATATTTATTAGAATTATTAATAATATAATTTGTGTTATTAGTTATTATTTAGTGTAGATAGAATAAGCTTATCTGTAAATAATAAACTTATTGCTATTTTACTTCACAGATTGGGTTACAAATAATTTTAATACAAACAGTTGTCTATTTCAAAATGTGTTATATTTTTATTTAATAATGTACTTTATTTAAAATGGCGTTGAGAAAATACTAATGAAAGATTTAAAAAACCTAGCTATAATTAATAATATATAGATTTCGCTTTTCAATTTGTAGTTTAGATTTAAAATGCTTATTTAGTTACATATTGTCGTTAATATTTTTACATATTTTAGCCCCGATCGCGAATGGCCGACGCGACCGTCGCGTGCGAGACCCTGGAAAGGATATCCTAACTACATTAATTCCATATTCGCTATACATAACATTTCTAGTGGTAGATCGCGAACGTTCGAGTATCGCTTTGGCAAATGAATGCCAGATCTGATAAAACGTTGAATTTAGTGCCTTGTACCGTGTTATAAATTATTTTTTTATTATTTATCAAAGCGTATATAATATAGTTAACGGTAAAGTTGCTAATAAATAAAAAATCTGTTTAAAAAAAACTTAGTCAGTCTCAGGACATTTTGTATGCGAATAATTGTGAAGTTATATTTAATAATTGCTTGTATTTAATATTGTTAATTTGATAATTGTTTATTATTTATTATATATTTTATATGTACTTACAAAATTAAAACAATTCAGTTTATTACCTACTTAAAATAACACTGAAATCATGCAAACAAAATTTAACTTATATTTATGATTATAATTCTTTTTAAACGAGTAGTAGATATTTTTGGAGAGAACCTCTCAGTAAATGAATACTTGAGTTGTTGACAATTGTCCCTTAACTATAAGGTAACTTGACACCTATTTGTCATTGACAATGTGTGTTGTGACGTAGAAGACATTATTTTAATATTTTTTTAATCGATTCATTAGCCAGAAATCCTACCTTTTATACTTTCTAGTTAATATAATGTGCCTAATCAGTTTTCTGTTCTTTTTAATTATAAAGATAACGTTTGTTTTATGTTTTTATTTTTTCTAAGTTTTATTTGGACATTGTACAAAAGCTATTGTGATATTTCTCACCTATTGGTCGACACTTTATGTATTTACCTAAGTTGATATTTAAACGCGTTAGTATTAATCTCGTTTCAATCTGTGAAGTGAACTTGTTTATTTAACATAACAATAATAACTACCAAAATAAATTAATAAATCGTTATATATTGTATATTATTTGTTTTAATTTTTTTGTCACTTACATTTTTAACACTTTTGTTTTTGTGGTTACGTTTACAATACAGTAGGTAGATAAGTTAGGATAAGGTCAGAATAAGCTGAGAGACTTGAGACTAGTATATAATATATTTATAATCCATATATTTTCACATATACAACGCAATTCACTGTATTTTTTATTATGTGTTCCATATTTACAGAGAAGCCATAATGGTGTGAGAGTAGAGTGTAGTGTTGGGTTCGAATCCAGCTTTCAATGAAAGAAAATATCGTGATGAGACTAAAAATTGATGGTCGAGCTTTTTCTAATACCTGCCTGGCTAGCTGTAGCTACTATCCTCAAGTTCTAAATCTATCACCAAGCACGTGTTAGTATGATTCGGTAGTTGCATTTGAAATAAAATTCGATGTCATCCACCAGGATACCCTAACCCGATTCCCCAGAGGATCCTCGTGAACTCATTAGTTCATCAGAATCCCCTTTAAAAGAGTAAGTTAAAGACAATTTCACTCTGGGTATTTTCAACAGATTATTATTATGATTACAGTTTAAACTAAACCAAACAAAAATGTCTCATTCAAAACTCAAAACGTCACAAAATGTTGGAGTAGAAAACCAAAATATAATCTTTCAAAAAGTAAGAAAAAATGTATAGAAAATTGCACTAGCCAGTTCGAATAAAGTTCCTCTTATAGATCAAAATGTACGTGTTTTTAATAAGTATACATCAGACTCGGTGAGCTAGCTTCTTATTTTACTTATTTTTTATAAGGGGATCCTGATGAACTAATGAGTTCACGAGGATCCTCTGGGGAATCGGGTTAGGGGATCCTGGTGGACTACCGCGCATATTCATCTAAAACAAAAAGTTGAACCATGAGTCTTATCAAGGTTTATTTCTTAGGGATTTCTGATGATAAGTTCGGATCTTACGGTTCTTAAGTATATTTTTAATTATTGTGGTCTTGGTTGAAGTCATCTGAGGTTTTTACTTTTTTCACTGGCAAGAATATCAGTGCAAAAGTAAATGCAATTTTTTTATTTAAGTAATTTTTAATTCATTTAAAATAATGACTGTTAAAAATGTCATAAATAAATACCTAAGTAGTTAATTCTTTTGGAGCACAACAACCACATATAGTTACCGGGTATTTTGATGTTAATGTAAGTTCAAATATATATTTTTTTGTAATTATGTATAACTGGTGACTAGAAGGCGACTGTTATAAGAATATTAAGTTAATTTGCTAGAGCCAATAAAAAAATTCAAGATTACCGATCATAATAATTGTTCACAAATTCGATCCGTTTATTTTTAAGTTAATTAATAAATATCTTTCCCCAGGGACGAGTTCGAAGAAACAATGCTTCACTTATCATATTCAAGTGACGGTGGCAAGTTTACGCCAAGTTGTGTTTTGTATTTACTTTTCGTTGTTTACGTACTATTTATATAAACAGTATTTTTAATGTTTTGTATAAATTGATGTTTGATTTTTTAAAATACATACACTCAACTGTTCCCCAAATTGATTATAATCATCTAAAGGTTACAATAAGATTTTTCGAGAAATCTCCGACTGATTATAGGATTTGGACTAACGTCGCTTAAATTGGCGTCGGAGGGCTCATCACTGATGTAGCATCGATTTGAAATCTAAATAATAAATTTTCCAAAGCCCAATGTACCATCCATAATCAATGTACATCTGATGCGCTCCGTACAAGGCGTTAACTATGTCATTTAGTGAAATGCTACACGGGTACACCTTGGATGTTTCCTCAAAGTAGGATACGTGGTTTTTGCACTGCGCTGCACTTGAGAGCCAGTCCTCCCACTAGACTTAGTCTGTTACCTTCTTGGGCCATATCGTCGCTTAACATCAGGTGGGATTGTGGTCAAAAACAAAGTTTTGGCTGCCGTAAAGCTTTGCAGTGCTGACACCGCTGCTTCGATTTGGGTGTGGTTAGCACAACGCGGGAGCGTGCATACGACGCGTTTCAACTAAGTCCTCAGGCCATATCACGATACTTTCCATTCACCTTTTTAACCCTTAATCTCTACTACCTGTTAGCGTATCTAGGTTTATTTTCCAGCAGTGTCTGGCCCTTTCAAAATGATGCCTGATGAAGTCCAATGTACGAATTGGGTCCGGACCTCCGGATATAATATGTTGAGGTGTTAGTTCAGATAATAATAAATTCGTGAACCTAATGCTTTAACTACCTAGCTACACCAATGCTACTTAATCTAAACTAATATTATAAAGCTTAAGGATTTTTTTGTTTGAGCGGGCTAATCTCTTAAACTACCAGTCTGATTCTTTTTATATATTATAGCTAGATCTATGAGGAACAGTATAGGTTATATAAGTTCACGCTACGACCCTAAAGAGCGGAGCAGTAACCATGAACGTCAAGCAATATGGCGAGCTGTACGCAAGTACAGGAAGTGGAACAACGATAGTACTGGGCTACACGGGCGCGTTGCCGGCGTCGCCGTGGATAGTTTGTCGAATAAATTTAACATGAGTGAAACCGTGGGGCACAGCTATCATCATCATCATCATTCTACTGCCCTTATCCCAATTTATTTGGAATCGGCACAACTTGTCTTTTTCTTCCATACTTCTCTATAAGTCGTCATCTCGGTGGTCACTCCCTTTCTAATCATATCATCATTCACACAGTCCATCCATCGTTTCTTTGGTCTTCTCCTACTCTTATAGCCTTCGACATTCATACCTAAAAGCCTCCTCACGACATTTTCTTCATTCCTTCGTATCACATGCCCATATATTCATACTCATATTCATGCTAAACTCACATATATTCTTAGCTTTTCTTTGATAAAAATTATTTATTTATTTTATACAGATTATATTCAATTTTGTGCCAATATCCTAAATTCTCGCTATATTCAAGCACCCTTCTCAGTAAACATTATTAGCCCTAAACTCCAGGAGACAACAGAACGTAACAACAAGCTCGCTGGAAAACTGTAAAAACTACGCGACAAACAATTTGGTATGCCGACAGCTCCCTATCTACAACTACGCGACCGAACTACGAGATGAAAATACTCTTGAGTAGCGCTACCAGTATGCCAGAATTCTGTGAAGTTATTACATTTATAACCCTCATCAACACGTTCCAATCGCTCAAGTATTAGGTATATGTACTGAACAAAAAGACTCCGCGTGTGCTTTCTTCACACAGAACATACTGCATGGTAACAGGCCGATTACTATACCCTTTAAGTGCAAAATCTACATCCCGTTATATCTTCAAGCCCAGTATAGCTTCATCAAGCCCATTCAAGTACCGTATAAAAAGGGGTGAGCACCTGGACGAGATCATAGTCGACAGCGAATCCGAGCGGCCGGTAAGCTTCACCGAGTATGCGCACCCCATGCAATGCGTAGGGGAACCGTACGAGAGCTTGAAAGTACCTCCAGAGTCTAGCGGCTCCGTAATCATCACCGACAGCAGTAAGATCGACGGTGTAGTGGGAGCCGTGATGACCTAGTGAAAGGAGGGACGGGAGATCAGGTTCTCCACGTTTCGCCTTAAGTCCTTCTGTACGGTGTTTCAGTCTGAGTTATTTGCGCTTCAAATCCTTCACAGCTCCACCGTCTGGCTCTTGCCGCGCAAATGACCATCAGGGAAATCCGTGCGAAAGGACATTCCGTTCGCTTGCACTGGGTGCGAGTTTACGTGGGCACAATCGGAAACGAGCGTGCCTACAAATTGGCGAAGCGCGCCGCTCACTAAAAGACGGCAGCCGATTGCCCTTATCTAACGCAAAGAAGGTTATACAGGGGAAACTATTAGGCTTTAGCAGATACGCTATGAGGCCCCCGTCACCGGTGAGATCACACAATAATAAAGAAAAGCCGTTTGTCGCCTCGCCATGTGCAGCAAGTTTTAGGTACGACCTCGTGTGCAGTACTGGAGTCAAAATTGGACTCGATACCTTGCCCACTCTAATGCTAGATGTGGAGCATCGCAACGCCTTCCTTGATTTTATAGAAGACGTTGTAAAAAAAAGCTGGGCAAAGGAACAAATTAGGCACAAGACAGGCTCAAGTAAATAAAGTCTAACTACTGTTTTTCAAACCTCAATTCTAACCTTAAATTTTTATTCAAATTTTATGCAAGACTCTTTGAAAACTAGTTAATAAGCAATAAAGTTTTGATTCGTTTTTAAAAATCATTGAGTTGACTGCCGCATATCAATTGTCTATTCTATCAATAAAGTTGACATTATATGTCTATTTATAAAACGTGTAATATTTTAGTTCTTTACGGATAGTACTCTGTGATTTTATATCATTTTTGTAAGACTTATCTAAAATCTATCTGACCAATGGAATTCAATAGCTATCGTTGATTTATAGGATTGCGTAAATTATCAGATCCTATCGTTAACCCTGTTTCTTGAAATCTTTTGAAATTGTTACTTTCTACAAATACGTTTGCGTCTAAGGTAATCTTATATAACATTGTATTATCGTAATAATCTTTAATAAATCTACATTAATTTGGGATAATAAAACTGTTTTGATGTTGCCGACCATAGATTTGAGAAAAAGGCAGGTGGAGTCTTACGAACTCTCGTAAGAGAGTAGTATATTCCTTGCTTACAAACAAAAAAAGTGGGACATGCATTTAGCTTTGTGTCCTTGGCAACCAGATAACAACACGTTCAACTGTGTCAACAATGTTGCCAGGGTGGTTAACATAAGTTTTACTTTTTTTTACCACTTCAGTAGTGTAGTCGTTAATCCATCATCCGTCATCTAGAAAACTAATTATGTCCTTCAAATGAAGGGCCCCAAGGACAACTAAACACCTATGCCTAACGGTTTCAAGGTTGTAAGCATTTGAATTTTTTTACAAGCATCTTAGATTATTGACTGGTACACTAAATTGTCCAGGGTTACTCTGTAGGTCGTTGTCAAACAAACAATTACGTGACAAATATTACCCTACCTTTAATTTCATGATAGTTAGGATGTTAATAAAATGATCTTCCAACGCTACATACACATATTTTACTATAACTTCCAGAAAAATATTTCATTGTAACCTAACAACACTGTTGCAATTTTGTAATCAGTAACAATTAATACGAAAAATAATATCAGAAAAAGCTTTGTTATATATGAAACGATTTTCCCTCTTCCTTTTTTGTCTTCAGCAGAAACTTACTGTGTAATTATACATAAGACGGCATATTTTTTATATAATATTAAAACAAACGGGGAGCTGACATTGCATGAGTTTTTCTCTCATAATATTAGAATTGTTAGGGATATTTTCGTGTTCGGTCAGGCTCCATCTGCCTTTTTCAGAAATCTGTGTGTTGATGGATATATTATAAGTAGTTCATAAAACATAAAGTGAAGAGACATTTGAGCAGGTCGACATGACAGCGTCGACTGACGATGGATTATAGATCCCACGGTGGTCGCCGGTGTTATTAGATTGCACTGTGCTCACCAACAGGTACAGTATCGTCACATAGCTGTTCTATGAAATAAATATATTTATATATATAAACCTGTAGACAACGAAGTGTTAGGTTAAATTCACATCGGAGACGTATGGCAAAATATCGATCGATCGAAAGAAGTGAAGGGCGTGAAACAAGGCTGACTGCTAACCGTGAGTACTACACTGCGTCATAGGATTCAGAAACATTTACAAAGCATGAAACATGGACGCCACTTCGAAGCTTGTTGACTAGTTTGCATATCAAACTCGTAAATCCACGTCTCGTCACCAGTAACAATGCGTTTCATGAATGTTGGGTCGGAATTGACTCGTTCTAGCATGTCCTCAGTGGTTCTTACGCGATTGAGTTTTTGGAGAAAATTCAGTCATTTGGGTATAGATGAACGGCAACATGATTCATACCCAAGTGATTATTTAAAATAATATGAGATCGACTCGTGAGACAGAAAGTTCAGCGGCTATCTCTCTCAAACTTGAATTAGGATTTTTGGTCACTATTTCCTTCACATTTGGATGTTAACTTCAGTTGAAGATTTTGATGACCTACTAGGGTGAGACAAATCTTCTAGCATATCTCGACCGCTTTTTAACGCTTTGTACCACTCATAAGCACGTGTTTTTGATAAAGTCGATCCACTGTAAGCCATTTATAATATTATCAGTGTCTCCGAATACGAAAATCCATTGGCGATGTAAAATTTAAAACAAATTCTTTGTTCGATGTTTTTGTCCATTATGAAATTCGCAATACACACTATAGATATGATCTAACTAAAAAACAGCACCAATCTAAATGACAGATGCGACTCAAATACCGCGCCAAAATGAAAAACAGTTGTGCCAATCTAACAACAAAAAAAAAATTGAGTTTGGAACCATAAACAAATCATCCATTCCCGATACTTTTTTGACTGAACGGTTATAATATAGTAAATAAAATATTGATGGGACAGCATTTATATTAAAAATATATCCTTGCTAAGATTATAAATGCGAAAGTGAGTTTATTTGTTTGTTACTCAATCAAGCAAAAACGGCTAAATGGATTTAGATGAAATTTGGCACACATACAGCTTATAACCCGTATTAAGACCTTTTTATCCTGTCAAAGACCCAATCGTAAGTCTACATTTTTTTTATATTATTCAACAACCTCTTCTGGTATTGAAACTCGTTGAATGCGTAAATAATTCTTGATTTTAGAAAACTAAAACAAGTCGCATGGTGCCAGATCGGGCCTGTATTCAGGTGACCCATAACATCTACGTTTTCCCTTTAAAAATTCGTTTGTCTGTCTGGCCTTGTGAGAGCTGGCATTATCATGGTACAACATCATACGGCATTTTTGGTTATTTTACGGAGTTCGTCAATAACTTCTGGCAAATAAATGGTCGTTGACCAATCCCTATTCACTTTACGACGATCCTCCAAAGCGACAGTAGTCACTTACCCAATTTTATTTAAAAAGTGGCAATCCGTAATACGCTTAGTGGTAGACCGCACACTCAACACTATCGTTGGTTTCGGATCACCTGTCGATTCCTGCTTTGTTTTGGGATCGTACCTGTAAATTAATGTTTCGTCATCTATCCCTATGTCCCACACCACATTTGACGTCCTTTCGTTGATTCGTAAGCATATCAATACACTAAGTGACGTTTTTTGAGTATCTGTTCGTGAGGGAATTTGATGTTAAATGATCACTGCAGCCTATAGCTATTTAGAATCATTCACAAAAATGACCACAATTCTAACTGATATTACTCGATAGTACTTATAATAATTGGACGCTACTCCTGGCGAGTGAGTTGGAATATCTCGTGTGTCGTGTCACTGCGTGTCTCTAGCCACAAACTTCAGACCTTTGCACAGCATGTAGCAATGAAATAAATTAAACAGGTGTTGTACTGAAGCTTCCACAGTTGAACCTTGCACAAGTTTTACTCCTCTAAAGTTTAAAGACAGGCATCATTTTAATACTAAAATAGACATAAGTGAGTCAAAATTAGACGTATTTTAGACTTAAGTAAGAGCAGTAAAAGTTTTGTAGGTAATAGTGTTAGGTTCTATAATAAGATCCCGACGCACATTACTGATTTACCGGACAATCAGTTCAAGGACTATGTCAAACAGGTTTTACTGTAAAAAGGTCTGTATCATGTGTGAATCGCACACACACCTTTTTTGAAGTAAAACTTCTTATGCGATTTCCAAGCGTTAAACGTTATACACATTATCGGTCTCTCCTCTTTGTGTGAGCCAGAGCGAGAGAGTAAATGTGGGGGTGTATGTATATTTCACACTGTTTAAATAAAATAGAAAATGTCTTTTAAAACGAAGTTTCACTTCTATCGTGTGTTAATCGCACACACACCTTTTTTTATATTTAATGTTTTTCTGGAATTATTGATATAATTTTAATTGAAGTGAAACTTCTTATGCGACTTCCAACAAGGTTGCGTTAAACGTTTAACGCTACCATGGAGAGAGTATGAAAGCCCATTATCGGTCTCTCCTCTTTGTGTGAGCCAGAGCGAGAGAGCAAATGTCGGTGTGTATGTATATTGCACACTGTTTAATACTTGCTTCTATTTCAGCATTTAACGTGTGTTAGTATATGTGAAAAGTACGTGAGCTAATACTACTGTACACTGTATGCGGCTGCGTATTACAGCTTTTTAGTAAGAAGTCTTATGTAACATATGTTAAATAAAATATAAAATATCTTTTAAAATAAAGTTTCACTTCTATCGTGTGTGAATCGCACACACACCTATTTTTCTTTGTTAGCCACCCCATTCTGCCCCGGGTTCCCCTAAATCTTTATATTTGCAATATACTTAAATTGAAGCAATTTAATTTGACATGAATATTGGTATACGAATGTATTTACAAGTGTTCACGTTTCTTGAGTAGGTATTTGTATATGTTATCCATCATTACCATAAGAGTCTTATCTCCTCAATGGGCAACTACTGTTCTACCTATAAAGTAGTGTCTCTCAGGGCTGTTTTTTTTTTCGAACTTATCTTACTGTTAGCCATAAGGGCCCTGGAGTCTTTACGGCTTTTACAGCTTCACCGGGCTTGGAGGCGAGCGCTTTTTTTTTTTTTTTTTTTTTTTTTTTTCTTTTTTTTTTTTTTTTTTTTTTTTTTTTTTCCGAACTGACTACACTGTTAGCCTGAGGGGGCCTGGAGCCTTTACGGCTTTTACAGCTTTACCGGGCTTGGGGGCGAGCGCTTAGGGCACTCAGCCACGAAAGCTAAGCAACAACATCCGAGGGTGCCAAAGTGGCCGGACCTCGGCTCGGACTGTTGCGCGTATGCAATTAAGTCGCGATCTGACTAATTCCCTATCCGTAATTCGATCTAAACTAACTATACATATATACATGTTTCTGCCCCCTGGGAGGAGGGAAGGAACATGTGTATGTGTATTTAGTGGTCTGAAATTTTTGTCTACTCTAACTAGGCAAAAAAAGAAAAAAAAAGGTCCCTTACAGAACCTATGTACCTATGTGTGTTGTGCATGTGTGTATAATGCAGTGTCATGTATGGCTGTGAAAGCTAGTGATTGTACAGTCACTTGTATCGCGCGAGCGGCTGCTTGGCTCAAGGGCTCCATGTCGATGGATCGGACCTAGGCTTGAGTTGCCGCAGAGGAGGGCGGTCGTGGCGGGTGTGCGGGAACGAAGTTAACCGTACGTCCCCTACGGAGGGAACGGTGGTTTCGCGGGCGTGGGCGCGAGCACGCATATGTTGCGGGAGCGGACGCGTAGTAATTATTAGCTTTCTCGATGTCGTCGTCGGGATCGACAAAGAGATTTCGCGGACGGCGTTTATAACGTTTGGCAACGGGGATCGAGTTGTCTGGGACGTAGTTCGCGGTGGATTTTACGAGCGGGTTGGGGTGATTCGAAGCGCTATCGAAGTATCTCCTGGTGAGATATTTCACATAGGCTTCTATCGAGGGAAGCCTCATGTCCCTGTGGAGGTCCATGTTCCTAACGAAGGCTGGAGGGTCAAGCAGGCGACGGAGAAACCGATTTTGGACTCTTTGCATGCGGACAAAGTTATGTTTGGACATATGTGCGAACGCTGCGCAGCTATATGTCAAGACCGGACGGACGCACATCTTGTATAGTGTAAGCTTATGTCTTAAGGACATTTTGCTTACCGAACTGAGCAGGGGCCGCAAGCGGGAAAGGATCCAGACGGCCCTATTCCGGACTATAGTAACGTGTGCGTTGAAGTTAAGCTTCGAGTCGAGGGTGACACCCAGATATTTAGTCTTGGTGGCCCAAGGGATATTCCTACCGAATAATGAGAGGGGTCCTACCGTGCGTGGTAGTTTACATGTATGCGGTTCGAACATAATCGCGGCGCTCTTTACCGGATTAATAGCTATTCGCCACGTTCGAAACCACTCCCCGAGAGTGGTTACGGCACGTTGGACTGCGCAGGCGAGATTTTTTCTATGTCTGTTTGACGCGTATATGACTGTGTCGTCAGCGTAGAGCCCTACCTCGACCCCGGGGGGCTTCGGGAGGTCGCTGACGTACAGATTGAAAAGGCAAGGCGCCAGAATGGAACCTTGCGGGACGCCTGAGCGTATAGGGTGGGCGGTAGATAGTACTCCTTCCACTCGGTAGTGGAAGGTGCGGTCGCGTAGAAAATCGTGAACTAGATGAACTAACCTATCCGGGACTTCTAATTGATATAGCTTGTGGACCAGTCCGGCGTGCCAGACCTTATCAAAGGCCTTGGCTACGTCGAAAAAGACCGCAAGCGTGCGGGCGGGAGCAGTATTGCTCTTGGCGAAGTTACTCGTGATGTGCTCCGTGAGGCGGTGCACTTGATGTGTACACGAGTGACGGGCGCGAAAACCGAATTGTTCGGGCGGGTATAAATTCTTGTCGTCTATAACGACCTTGAGACGGTTCAGAAGGATCCGCTCATAGAGTTTCCCTAGGGTGTTTAGGAGACTGATCGGGCGATAGCTTTCGGGAAGCGAAGCTTTTTTGCCGGGCTTACGAATACCTATAACTATAGCTTTTTTCCAGACGGCTGGAAAATAGCAGTGGGCTATGGCTGCATTGAAGATGCAGACCAAAAGAGCTATGAGGTGATCAGGAAGAAGTTTGAGTACTTCATTCCTGATACCATCAGGACCGGGAGATTTCCTAGGCTTAAGGCCTTTAATGATAGAACAGACCTCATCTGGCGTGACCGGGGTTAACGTTTCCGCGGGGGGAATCAACGTGAGTTCCTGAACGGCGGTCTCGATAGTTTCGATGTGGGCAGTGTCTACGTTGTCACAGTTTGGGGAGCACTGGCTCTCCAAGCTTGCGGCAAGGCATTCTGCCTTATCGTCGCTATCGAACGCGAGTGGGAGATCGGGGCCCCTTTCGAGGGGCGGCATCTGGGCGGAAGCTTCTAACTTCAGAGAGCGGGCGAGGTTCCAGTAAGCCAGATGGGACGGCTTGAGACCCTCTAAGAGGTTATCCCACCGGTGACCTCTGTACTCTCCGATGCGAGTTCTAACCTCTCTCTGAAGTTGTCGTAACCTACGGGTGTTATCCCTCGTCGGATAAGAGTCATGTGCACGTGTGGCGGCGTTCTTTTCCGTGATTAACACTCGTAAGCCGGGGGGGAGTATAAAACGGCGTTCGTTTGCCGCTTGCACCTCTCTCGAGGCCTCCCTTACACCGGTTTGGAGGTAGTCGACCAGGGAATCGATGGCTAAATCGGCGTCTGCGGTTGACTCCAATACGTCGGGGATCCTAGCTAGGCTGGACGGGGTCGCGTTATCGGATAAGTAGCGATTTAAGATCGCGTAGTCAACTATTTTGACTTTTGGCGGACTGGGGTCGAACGGTTGCCCGAGTTGTAAGATAACCGGGCGGTGGTCGGAGTCTAGTTCGTGTACGACTTCTATAAGTCGTAACCGAAGTGAGACACCTTTGAGGAGGGCTATGTCAAGTACTGTCGGTTGACAGTTGTCTTGGAAGTGCGTGGGCTCTAGCGGTGCTATGACGTCAAAGCCGAGCACGTCGCATAATAGTTCTAGTATAACCCCGTTACGGGTGTTGCGCGGGTTGTTGAAAAGGGTGTGACCGCTATTGAGGTCGCCTGCTATTATGACTGATTGGTCGAGTGAAAAAAGCGCCTCCAGATCGGACTGAAGGAGTCTTTTATTCGGGGAGAGATATGCAGAGACAAGCGTGATTGACGGATGGCCAGTCATGCCTATTCTACAGACGGACACTTCCATATTGGTAAGTGCGGGAGGGTCTATTGGCATGCAATAGAGGGAACGTTTGTAGTAGATGAGCGTGCCGCCTCCTAGGGTGGCACGGTCATTTCTGACTATATTGTAATTTGCTATATTAGGGTCGCGCCTACTGGGTTTTAGAAGTGTTTCTTGTACTAGAAACACGTCTATCTCCCGTTCCCTAAGAAAGGTGGATACTAAGTCCCGTTGTGGAAAGAGGTTTCGCGCGTTAAAAAAAGATATATTGAGGCTTCTAGGCTTAATGCGTGCCATTGATAACCGATATCTATTTCCCGGCACGGGCCAGGCGCATTAGCGTCGCTGTCATCAGGGGGAAACGCCTGATGGATTCGCCGGGACCGTACTCAGCGACGCACTGTTCGTACGCCAGTACTTCCTGAGGGTCATGCTCGCGGAAGAGCATGACCATGTAGTCAACGCCGCGGCGCGTGTTGACGGGCGGGGGGGCCTGAGCCTTAGGAGGCTGAGGGCGGGGAGTGGAGACCCATGCTGCTTGAGGAGCTCGCATGGCCGGAGGGGGTGCGCGGGGCGCAGGGGCGGCTGCCACCGGGGCGCTGGAGGCGCCCGGAGGCGAGCGCTTAAGGCACTCGGCCACGAAAGCTTTGCAACAACATCGGAGGGTGCCAAAGTGGCCGAACCTCGGCTCGAACTGTTGCAGCGATTGCAAATAAGTCGCGATCTGGCTAATTCCCTATCATTCGATCTAAACTAACTATACATTTTTACATGTTTCTTCCCCCTGGGAGGAGGGAAGGAACATGTGTATGTGTATTTAGTAATCTGAAAAATTTTGAGTAACTAGGCAAAAAAAGAAAAAAAAGATCCCTTACAGAACCTATATACCTATGTGGCGTGCATGTGTGTATGATGCAGTGTAAGGTGTGTCTGTGAGAGCTAGTGAATATAGAGTCACTGTATCGCGCGGCTGACTAAATGATACAATAATTTGCTTCGTTTACAGATTCATGTTTCGGGCCAAAGTAATCAGTGCGGTTTTGAATGAGTTTACGACGGAACGTGAACTGGAAGAGGTACTTGTCTTCTGCTTGAATATTCGAAATTGTATTGTAGTTGTTGGCGAGCACACCCTTCGCACCGGAACACAGCAACGCAGGCACGCAGCTTTATAGCATAAGTAGTTGTGAGGGTGTTGCTCAGGGCCTAACCGAGGGTATCAACCACCCGGATGCAAGATAATTTGCTGCCCCTATAAATTATAGATATAATTATTGTTAAGTTATAAAATTCTGCATATCCTCGATACATTGGATATATTCTGGCCAACTTTAAAATAATGAAATATTTTCTGTATTAGACACGGGTGGTATGAATGATAGAGCTTTTTTAATCCCACAGAATAATTGTAGCCTCTAATTAGGTTAATTTCGTGTATATATAAAAATATTATTTCGTAATTTTGAGTTTATAAGATAATTAATTATTTTTTTTAGAGCTCGGAGTTTTTGAGTTCGATACGTATCCACTATTTATTGGTTAAATAAATATACTTCATCTATCAAGAACTTTCAAGTTGTGTGCAATCGTTCCATACATATTTTAGTTTTTTTTTTATTTAGCTCGGAATATTCACGGTACTGTCCATGATGGTAAGCACAGTACAATCTAAACACAAAGGCGACCCGGACCCCCCAGCACGTGTGGTTCTGTTGTGGAAAGGAGAGGAGGGCATTAGATTAAACATCTCTTCAGAACACTCACCATGACACAGACGGTAGAATACGTTCAGCGAGGCAATGTTCCTGCGCAACTGAAGCGGCTCGATACATTTAGTTACGTCTGCATCACTAACAATGCGAACAACCCATCTCTGCAACCTGTCCAGAGAATCGAGGAGGTATTTTGCGGATCCATCCCAGAGATGCGAACATTATTCCATGCACGGATGAACTTGTGCCTTATAAAGAAGATGCAGTTGACCGGGCGTGAAAAACCGTAGCACCCTTTCAGGATTCCGAGTCTCCGAGATGTAGTAGAGATGACACTCCTAATGTAATCCCTGGAGTTGAGGTCACTGCGAATATCCACATCTGGGATATTGAAGCGGGCCGGCACCGGCCCGGATTAGCATGAATTGCTTCATACAAAAGTATATACTATAGATGTTTGACTGTGTCCCGACCGGCGCCCAGCTTGAATTAACATGAATTATCCTTTAGAGAGGACCTTTAAGTTGTTTCCAATGGAATTTGTACGAAATTACTTCTCAAAATTTTATAAATTGACTAGCTGTCTCTCGCGGTTTCACCAGCGTATAATTTAAAAGAAATTGCTGATAAATGATTTATAATAGTTTAGTAGAAAGAATATTTTTATCGGGCGGCCAGGATTATGCGTCACAACTCAAACGGCTCGTTCGCGCCACTACACATATAGGTAGTCATAGACCCGAGCCGAGTAATTATTTTAATTTTCCATTGTCTCCCAAACTATGCGTCCAAATGACATGTTATAAACGGCAAAATTTATCTTCATAAACTTGTCTTAATGATGAAGTAACTTTCGTTCGTAAGGATTAATATCCTATGCCTAATAATAATGCCCATAAGTGATTTAATATTTTTTGACACAAAATACCTTATTTTGGCTTATGTATAAGAGATAGGCATATGTTATCGATGCCTTTTTTTAGATGTACGAAGGAGCAAAATTTTTGTATATTTACGTCACATTACATCACATGTCAACATTATATTTACACTGTACAATCCAAATGTAATACGGATGATTCGCGTGGTACAGTTAGTACTTAATGAAAGGATGGTTTTGAAATAATTTCGTGTGGGCGCGCAACGCGAAACTCGAGAATAATACCTAAGTACTAAACTCTTGATGTTTATTGATAGCTATAGGCTGCACGTAGTGACCACTTAACTTAAAAAAATGTGACAAATCGCTGGAATAATTTGAAACTACTTGATAATCTCCAAAGTGTACGCGAAAATTAAAAACCAATATTAGGTATAGTTATACAAATTTATTATTTTGTATTTTTTTTAAAATATAATTAATGAGAAAACATTTTAAATCACACTTATATAAATAAATCGCTGATAAATTACATAATAATAAAATTTTGATATGAACGGTAGAGGCAATGGCACCGAAGGTAACATGTATCTTGATGTTTCCTGCCGGGGACCCGGTCACCAGATGTCTCGTGAAGAAACGTTCAATGTATCGAGTCTCCTCGACATTTGTAAAGCTAATCAACAAATTACCATATAATTATAAACAGGTATATCGAACGAGTGTCTGAACACCCCTTCGCTGTCCCCACACTCTGCTTGCAAGGGTAATTTTCTCAGGATAACTTCACCGCACATTAAACTGAATATAAAAATAACTTTTCTCTATGATATTCAAAAGTTCGCGTTTCTACGTCTCGAGACACCATGTGACAGGGAACACCGGCTTTACGAAACTTCAATTTAAAAATTAATCATCGACGTTTGGCATCTTAATTCTAATACAGTTAATTTGTACAAAAATTTCATAATTGAAACATTACATAGATAATATTCCGTGTTGTAGCACCGCGGGATTAGCTACTGGCAGTAGGCAAGTGAGTTTATTAACAGACTAAAGTTTTTTTTATTGTCAATCCACTGGATAAACGTCCTTTAAGCCTAACTTCATACTATTTTTCTAAACTTCAAACATCACTCTAACAAGATGGGGCTCCCTTGTTAGATGTCAGATATTTTTGTGGTAGCTTAAAATACATATGTCTAGATATTATTAAACCACTTCAATTTTGTGAAACTATATGAAAAAACAAATGGGCATAACGTCACCAAAAACTTAACAAGCTAGAGTTACTGTGTAGTGTTGTCACGCAATTAGTAAAAAGATTATCGATAATTACATAAACTATATCGGTATTAGTTAAACGACAAGGTATAATCGAATACAAAAATTAAAATTTAATTTTATTTATTATTAAAAGTAGTCAAAACCGAATTACAAAATATTGAGTCCATTCTGACCTCTGAATAAACATCTACGCCCTGTCTATAAATGCATACAGTTTTTTTTTCCAACTGCTTATACTGTTAGCCTTAGGGGCCCTGGAGCCTTTGCGGCTTTTACAGCTTCACCAGGCTTGGAGTGCATACAGATGGAAGGTAAACGTATGAGGGAATGCAGCGGCCACTCTGTAGGGAGAGGGCTATTCACTCCATCATAGGGTTGCCAGCCATATTATACGTAATATTGTACGAAATGTGTGATCTGCTTATTATATTAAATAAGTAATATAATATAAGTAATACTTGAAGAAATATAAAATATAGTACACATAAATATTATATTTCAGTTGGAAAGATCCAAAGACTTATACGACACCTTTATTGTAAACAAGATGTTTTTTTAAGATATAACAACTGCAAGGAAATTTATAAAGTAACATACACATCGTCTTTTTTCACTCTTATTATGAAATTAGATATTTTAAATGTACTTTATTTATACCTTATTCTTAAAAATACTAAAATCAGACTAAAAAATGTTGGCAACCCTCACCATTACCAGATATTTAATGAACTTATAGTTTTAAATGTACGTAAAAACGACTATATTGAACAATGTACATACATTATAAGATTATATTTATATTGTTTCTATTACATTTGCGATTTAATTTAAAAACTTGGTATAAAAATACATTCACGGTATTGTATGCCAAACGAAGTTATCCTAAATTCTTCTAAAATGTATTTATTACAACTAAATTAGACATATATAAAACAGATATAATACCATTTTATTAAAAAATGTATTAATATCTTTTTTCCTTTGAGGAACAAAACATACATAAAATAACAAACTCCTTAAATTACCCTAAAATACTATTTTAATTGTTATTTAAATTTAATTAAGTTATAATATTATATTTAAATTATTATCATAACAAACGCTAACAACCATGTTCAGCTTATTTCAATAAGGAAAATCGCAACAATTGTAAGTTTTATTGCTTAAGTTAATTTTAAGTCATGCATTTTGTTATAAATTTTTTAATATATAGGTTTTTTTTAATCAAAAATCGTAAAATTTTCCTATAAAAGGTGATATTGTCATATAACTGACTGTCATATAAATTTAACTTATATAAATAATTTTAAACTGTAAAAAAATATTCTTATTCTAAATATAAAACATCTATAATTAATTGGCAAATTTTAGCAATTCTTATCGATAAAAAAATTGCTATACGATAAAGATTATCCATAATAATCCAAACTTTTCTAAAACGTGTATTTATCACACTTGACATTGGCGAAATTGCCAACATAGGCAAAGGGCCAAATAAAAAAAAACATTCATCAGCTGAGTATTTTCAAACAACATCGACCTATCACGTGACACGTATTATATCTGTGAACGAATGAAATCATACGAACGACAATCGCAATACCTGCCGATAATAATATCAATTCCCCTAAAGTTTAAACACAATTAAGCCGTCCGTGATGATGACGTAATAAAACATTAATTTTGCCCGAAATTCGGCATATATACCGAACGAGATCGCGGACGGGTTAATACAAAAAAAAAATATCTGAAATGACTTGCTTTGTAAAATGAAATCTTAAAATTGTTAATAGTTCAATTATCATAAGAATTTGTTACAAAAATAATATTTGAAGTCAATTAATACCTTGAAAGAAATGAAATGTGAATAATAATAATGGTAAGTTTATTGTCTTATGTTATTTAAGTTAAAACTTCTCCACACTGAGAAAGTCAAATGCAGTTTTAGGAATGACTTAGTCTACATCATAATGTTGACAATTATCACACAAAAACCTTAAGGAAACAAAACATTTTGAAATTTTTGTCTGAAATAAATGCAAAATAGAATATTCCAATACAGTCGATTTGATAGAAAAAGATAAAATATTAATAAAACGCGACAGAAATAATCTCTTTCGAAATTTCATTAACTATAGCGAAAGCGATTCCGAGATGTTTAAACAACCGAAATGATTGCCAGGTATGAATTCAGTGTGGGGCAACAGTGGCTTTAATTTCCACAGAACCAGAGCCACCACAATGAGCTTTTTTTTTGTAAAAATAAAATAGCAACCGATTCACGAATCACTTATTTAAACATCTCGAAACATATTCATAAATCATACTCAAAATTATTCATCCCCTCCATTTTTTTTCACTCCAGAGCTTTTCAATCCTTAAGTCTGGCTCCGATAGTTGCTAATACTTTCAACAGATAAAATTACATCTAGTTTTTTAAAGGAATCATCGAGATGTTCAAACGAATTCCATTTTATTTTATCAGTATCTCTTATGTGAATTAGTCGTGGACTAAGGACGTAGGAGACCTACAAATCTCCAAAAGACTTCTTTTTGTAATTAAGATATATCGATAATCGATGTTTTACTGTACGAAAAAATTATATCGATATTAAAATTTTATAACGAAAATTGCCTACCATCACGGTAGTGTAGAAAATTTTGTATTCCATTCGATTTTTTTATAGCGATGAAAAAATTGTAATAAAATTAAAGACCAAGATACAAAAGTTTCCAAAATGAATTTTCATCCGTAGTCAGAGTTGAGAAGTAGAAGAAAACTAAATTCCTTTTCATAAACTTTTCCTTTTGATAAAGCGGTAAACATATTTTGGCATTATCAAGCTGACCTTGAGGTTCCAAGGTCACGCATCCTTCTCCGCGGTGGCGACGAAGTTCGGCCTGTTGCCGGACCTCCGTTTCCGCAAGGTGCCGAGGATGGCCAGCATCTCCTTCACCGCCTCGGGCTGGTCGTCCTTCGGTTTCCGCTCGAGGAAGTTCTGCTCGGTGGACTTCAGTTGGAACTTGCCGCCCTTGATCTGATCGACTATCGCGTCGATTGCTCCGCCTGAAAAGTCAAACCAATCACATTTTTTAGCTTAGCCTTTATTTCAAAATCGAGTGTGATTATTGAAACAATACTAGTATTAACACTACTGACTAGCGACAGCTACTATTGACCTGCACTATTGACTGGACGCGATAACAACCGGTCTATTCCGTGACAGCACGCAATATATACACAGGTAGACCGGCTTGAGGAATATTCTCGTTTGAGCTATCGGATTAAGAGGACCTTTGTACCCTGGGACTTATCGAGGGTTCCACACCGAAAAGGCATCCGGAACAGTTACCAGTTTGATCAAATAAGCGAGGCCAGGGGAGGTAAGAAGCCACTCGGGGTAACCTCAAATAAACTAATATAACTTTGCTGGTGTCATGCACTTAACCTTGATGACGCCCACGAGACCTATGGCCTAACCTATATAATGACGTTACCGAAGGGTCCTACTGGTTTTTTCCGACATATGTTTTGCACTGGATTACCTAAGATTATTAAATAAGTTGGTAGATAAACGTCTTGTTTGATTGTGGTGAAGATGATGTTATGCGTCACATAATACACCTGGATGAAGTCACGAGCACTAGCTAGTTTTAATAAAGTAAATTAAACTTCGTAAATAACATTATGAGTCAATTTGCATAGATATTTAGTGTAGGCTTTTAAAAAAGGACAATGAAAGAGATGTTATTAAGAAAACTATGTCGTTGACCAGGAGTCCCTAGCCGGATCCCAGAGGCGATCCTCGTGAACTCATCAGTTCATCAGGATCCTCTTTGAAAAAAAGTAAGTAAAGGCAATGTAACACTGGGTATTTTCAATGGTTTGTTTCAGGCTGGATTATGGTCACAGTTTAAACTTAACCAATTTTATCGCCGCATGGGAAAAATAAAAATTTCTCACTCAAAGCTGAAAACGGCGAAAAATGTTGGAGTAGGCCGTATTTAACGAAAACTAAAATATAATCGTTCAAAAAGTAACAAAAAAATATATAGAAAGTTACACTAACCAGTTCGAATAAAGTTTCTTTTATAGATCAAAATGTACTTGTTTTTAATAAGTATACATAGGACTTAGTGTGCTAGCAGCTGTTTATATTATTTTTTTTATAAGGGGATCCTAATGAGTTAATGAATTCACGAGGACCCCTGAGGGGTCGGGCTAGGGGATCCTGGTGCACTTCACTAAGAAAACGCATACAATCACTTACCGTTGTTCTTAGCGCTCTTCTTCAGTGTGCCCTGCTTGCTGGCCAGCATCTTGGCCATGTCCTCCGTGCCAGGGTCTGGCAGGTGGAACGCGGGGGGCGGCGGTGGCGGCGGCGGTGGTGGGGGCGGGGCCTGCGGGCTGGGCGCCGCCGGTGCAGGGGGGACCGTCGGCTCCGGGGAGGGCGCCCGCACCTCCGGGAGGGGGGAGGGCTCGCGTACTGGTACTGGTGCCACTGAAAACAAAAAACATTTTTATGTTAAGGGAGCGTTCAAGTATTGAGGGGGGGGGGTCTTCTGAAACGTTACGATGCGTTACAGAGGCGGGAGGGGGTTTTGAAGTACTTGTTATATGTAACATTGTTTTAACCCTTCAGAATGGTCGCGTAGAGGTCTTTATGACCTTTTTGTGACATAATTGTGATTTTCAGGTAAAGATGGTGGTCACCAAGTGTAACGTTGGAAAAACGTTACGGCGCGTTACATTTCAAAAATCTCCAAAAACTGCGTTACATAATACTTGAACGCTCCCTAAGACTAATTTACATTATCCATTGCCTGGTCGATCAAACTTTATTCTATATATAGATATATAGTCTATTTTAAATTTAAACTAAACATAATAAGCACGGATCCAGAACAATCAGTGTATCTGTTGCGCGCCAGGCGCTGGGCTAAGGATACGTTCAAGCAGGCTTAGAGGGAAGGGTTTACAAATTGTTCTTACTTTTGTTGACTAATAGCAAGGGGAATATTATAAACCTCAAATAAGGCAAAAAATAACAACTATGCACGCATTATTTTATTGTTTCCGGGTTACCGATTTTCTTTTTACATTCCATTGGGGAGATAAACGTGTGTTCCATAACACGACCCTTGCTACTTACACTACTAAGTATAGAGTATTTTAAATGTACGGTTACGTTTAACTCGGCGCATTCATGACTTACTAGGACATCTCGAAACAAATAAATATAACTCCATATATTTTATTAAAGTTTTGACAAAAATCTTAACTCTTATCATTTAGGGGAGAGGGTGTTCAAAATTTCATTATTTTTGCTAACGCGGCTCCCAAACTATTGAAAGTTTGCTTACGTAATGTTTGGACGGCACTAATGACCCCCACACTAAATATAATTTTCAATTCTTGTAGACCCCCTTGAATTAAACTCTAGATCCGGCCCTGTCTCCTGCTACATCCACATTGCACATACACCTACATAAGGTAAACACAATGTGCAAACTAAGATAAGTTAAAATGCATATTTTACTAAAAAAATATATAGTACTAGGCTCGCCCCACGGTTTCAACTGTGTTAAGTTTATTAACTGTCCACCGCTGCGCCGTTAAAGCATCCATATAGCTTATCGTTTTTTCTTATCATACTTGCCAATAGCTTACCAGATTACTGGACGTCCATGGTTACTACTCCGATCCTTAGAATTATAGCGTGAAGTTATATAGCCTATAATCATCCTTATGAATCATATACTATTAGATTTTTTCAAATCTGTCGGTTAGTTTCAGAAATTAGTGCGTACAAACAGACAAACAATTTCTTGAGCTTTATAATATCACAAATATAGATTATACATAGTTAATTTTGTCTCACCGGTGACTTCTTTAACTTCCTCTTTAACTTCGACAATTTCCTCTTTCTGTTGTTGAGTCTTCTTCTCGGTTCCTCCGCTCTCGAAGTAGGTGATGCGCGACATCAGGTTGGCTCGCCGCTGCGCCGGTCGACTCCTCTCGTTCTCTGCTAGTCTCCTCTCGGTCTCCGCCAACTGTGGACACCAGAGAATATACTTCATATAATAACCACAGTGTGTCTCTGATGAAACATCAAGTGAAAATCCTTTGTACGAGTGGAATTTTAGTTTAACGTTTTATGTACAAAGTTTTGTCAACGCAGCCTTACTGATAATAAAGAACTGTAATCCGAGAGAGATAGACGAGCGCGATAGAATGAGACAACTGTACACACGCGTAAAATTAAATAAAGAAGATTGTGTCAGAAATGAAACATTCAGAAAAAAAGGTGTGTGTGCGATTCACACACGATAGAAGTGAAACTTCATTTTAAAATATATTTTATTTAAACAGTGTGCAATATACATACACACCAACATTTGCTCTCTCGCTCTGGCTCACACAAAGAGGAGAGACCGATAATATATTGCTCTCTCGCTCTGGCTCACACAAAGAGGAGAGACCGATAATATATTGCTCTCTCGCTCTGGCTCACACAAAGAGGAGAGACCGATAATGTGCGTTAAACGTTTAACGCGTTGGAAGTCGCATAAGAAGTTTCACTTCAAAAAATTATCGTGTGGTTTTATGAAACGGTGCAAGTGAAACCTAAAAAAAATACAAATTATTTACAATTATTGAAGACATGTGACATACATTCATTACTAACACACATTAACATATACAATGTTCCGAATTTATTATTATAATCCTTAACTGCACGGCATAAAACTCAATTTTATTTGCGACAATGTAATGTAATGCGGCATGCGGTAGATGAACGAAAAAATTCTGCGGCGATAGAATAAAAGTTTCACTTTAAAAATTACAAATATGTTTTGTAAAATTCTTTCTAATTTATCCTAAATAAGCAGGATTCGAACTATCGACCACTGGTACGTACTGCGTATGAACTCTGATCTCACACCACTAGGCTAATCCGACGACGACCACAATCATGAAAATCAGGACATGCATTAACCGTGCATAATGTGAATGTATTCTATCTCATTCTCTCGTAGGCTAAATCCTATAGATGTATATGGTTGTCTCTTTTTACTGTCGGCATTTGGTTTCATCGAGTTACATATCACGACGGTGCTAAAGAAGAAGTCACTTCAAAAAGACGAGTAAAGTATTTATAGGAAATAAACAAGGTGTGTTATTGATTAATGATTTAAGCAATTATATTGCAGTGAGTGATCGTTTTATTATTTCAAGTTAATTTACACATCGCGAAAGGAGTTCCGCTTTCCCCGCACACACATGTTGGACGCCATTTTTATTACTATCCCGTTTTTAAAAGTGCACTTTTTATTCAATTCCCGCCATTACCAGTTTCTTTAGAAAACTGTCCATAATTCATAACATCATATTAATCTAACCAATCTCGGAGTAGACAACTTTTGTAAAATAGTTTTATACACTGTATATGTTGAAAGTAATACTCTTGAATTGTTGTTTATTCATTGTTACACATTTTTTTATATAAATAAAAATTATTCTACAAAGACGCGATGTTATTTTCATTTGACCGCGCGTGACGTCATCGTTCAATAAATATAACTAAGGTCAAAGGTATTATGTGCAAAGTTGAGTTTAAACGGCTATAATATAATTTTAATGTGACTTTCTACAGTTTTATAACTATAGAATCACTTGTCAGAAGACAACCTAATGAGAGTGACACTCAGCTGTGTATATGATGAGTCCCAAAAAAAATCTCAATTTTCCCCACAAGAAAATTAGATAAAGGAACAATTCTGTTTTTTCAGAATTGTATTGTTTTAAACTTTTTATCAATAAACCAATAATTTAAATTTTTAAGTATAATGTCAACCGGCGAATTGAACAGTTTAAGCTGTACAAGATCTTATTTCCTGTTGCGTGTATCGAAAGTCGGTATATTAACCTTTTTCTCGAGTTGAGCGAGTCTCCTCTCCGCTTCGACAGGCCGTTTCTCGAGGTCGGCCAGTCTCCTCTCGGCTCGCTCTGCTCTCTCCACCGCTCTCTGCGCGTCCTCCTCCGCCAGTCTTATCTTCTCCTCCCACAGGAGTATGTCCGTGTCTTCGTGTTTCTCAGCCAATTTTAACTGGACAATAACATTTAAGTTCACAAAAAAACGACATCAAAATGCCCTTATTACTACTTTTATAATTGTAAACTGTATTGTCCCACTGTCAGGCAAAAACTCAGACGGAGTTTTACTAACAAGTCAGGATATTTTCTCCAGTTCAGACCTTAAGAAGGCACTAAACTTATGAATATCAAAATACCACCACCAGTTCGAGGAACTCGATTGTTCTGGCAACATTCTTTTACTGTATTTATAAAGTTAATTGTTAACGTTGTTTCCAGCGGAGTACATCCACATAGGGAATCACTTCCAAGAAACTAACTGAAAATTTATCAAGCTGAAGAAATTATATAAAATTCCCTTCATCCACCATCAGACAAAAATAGTGTACATAATCCGTTAGAGTTCTGGGTGAATGCACCTATATCTTTGTATTATACTTTTTTTTTTTTTTTTCGAACTGACTACACTGTTAGCCTGAGGGGCCCTGGAGCCTTTACGGCTTTTACAGCTTTACCGGGCTTGGGGGCGAGCGCTTAGGGCACTCAGCCACGAAAGCTAAGCAACAACATCCGAGGGTGCCAAAGTGGCCGAACCTCGGCTCGGACTGTTGCGCGTATGCAATTAAGTCGCGATCTGACTAATTCCCTATCCGTAATTCGATCTAAACTAACTATACATATATACATGTTTCTGCCCCCTGGGAGGAGGGAAGGAACATGTGTATGTGTATTTAGTGGTCTGAAATTTTTGTCTACTCTAACTAGGCAAAAAAAGAATTTGTATTATAGCTCTTGTACAAGTTATATATAGGGTGCTCTAGTGCGTACGGAGCGATGCACCACACCCTTACAAATGCTTATTATCGCTATATGTCTTCTATTTCGTGTGTATGTGATTTAATGCTAGAATAATGAACCTATACTGCGATTTATGGTTGAATTTAGTGTAATTCTAAATCAGTATGCAATTTATAAATCTTTACGCGATACATATAAGGTAGTTTATTGATTAGAAAACTGTTTTTACGATGGATTTACGTACAATGTAAGTATTCCATATATAATTGGATAGCAAGTACAACAGAGTTTTTATGTGTAGTGTTTTATTATATCGTAAGTACTTCATAATACATTCGACTATTTCGTGGTTTTTTTTGTGTATAATTTGTAAAATCCGATATCTACGGGTTACGAAACTGTACTAAGGTAATGTGTAACATTTTTTGAGATTATTATTATGAAACCTGGTACTCGAATTTAAGACCTACGATAGGCAATTGATGTATCTCTTAATGGCTGACCACGTAATAGTTGTAAGTAACTGATTGATTTAAATATGGTACAGCTTGGAATTATCAGTTCAGCGTAGGACTATGGTATGACTTGTAAAGGCTTCTATAATTAAAAAAAAGTGGTTATTAATTAAATCAGAAACGTTGAGGAAAACCTCTAGCCCACTATTAGGGTTGAATTGTTAATAAACTGACAGCAGACAGTGAGTGACGCCTTCCTCCAAATGGGTTCTCGAGTGTAGTAACCTTCTGTGAGTGAGTTCAGACAGGCTGCAATGGTTGTACCTGGAGGTCGTCGAGCTGGTCCCTGTGCCTCTCCGCCTGCTCCTCGAGAGCGTCCCGGAGGCTGTCCACCTCGTTGAGGATCAGCATCAGCCGCTCGTCGGCCTCCAGCTCTCCCATCAGCAGAGCGCTCTGGTGCGTCAGGAGCTTCACGCGTTTTTTCGCCGCTCTCGCCTCCGTCTTGTATCTGTAATATATATATTATTTTTAACTAGCTGTACTCCACGGTTTTACTCGTGTTTAATTAATTACACCAACTCTCCACCGCGCCGTCTCCAACGCACTCGTGCAACCTATCGTTGTTCTCAATTACCCAACTTGCCTACAGCGTACCAGATTGATTGAGATTTATGAATACTACTCAACTCCTTAGAGTCGTAGCGCGAAGTTATATAACCCAAGGCCTTCCTCAATATATCAACTACAAAATGCGAGATTTTTTCCAATCTGACTACTAGAGACTTCTAGAAATTAGCGCCTTCAAACAAACAAACTCTTCAGTTTTATAATATTAGTATAGATTAAATATAGATGTAATTGGCATTTATGTAACACTAGCTACGCCCGCGGCTCCCGTCGCATTGGCTACAGTTGCCATCCACGCTCTAAAGACGGAAGACAACAATGCTTATGTGGTTAATTCTTAGAAGGTATACATATGCTTTCAAGCTCCACAATTAAGCACAACATTAATTTCATATATCTGGTAAGATTTCTTAGAGTAAGCCATGTAACCGTCCCAAATACGTATTTCATAAGAATTTATTCACCATTATCGTCGCTGCTTATTTCGTATGTTATATTATCTAACAAAATATATCCAATAACCTGACCAAATAAAATGTCCATAAATTAAAATAGAAATCATGTGAATCGGATAAGTGGTTTTCGCGTGAAGTGAATGTAAACGGACAGACGGACAGGGAGATATTGAGTTTTATAATATGTATAGAGGTGTTCTCGCTTGCACTTACGTCTCCGCCATCTGCCTGTCTTTGTCGGCGTTGTTCTTGAGAGCCGTCACTTCCTCCATAAGGAGTTTGGAAACCCGGTTGTGCCGGTCGAGCTGACCCCTCAGCTCTTCTAACTCTTTCTCTTGTGCTGCGCATTTCTCCCTCTCCGATTCTACTTCCTGAAGGACAACAGAAATTAATGAATTAAAAAGAAAGGTTCATCAATAACACACCTTGTTTTTTCCTAATACAAGCAATCCTCGAGTTAAATCGTTTCGACCTAAATCATTTTGAGTTACGTCAAACAACATGTTGATACCATTCTTCAAGCAAATGTCATCATCAATATACGTTTTATTCAACTCTCAGTCGACCTCAGCTGAATTAATACTTTCTTGAAGCCTGAGGTTTAATTTTATTTATTTTCTCATATTTATATCTATTGTGATAAATTAAATAATACTAAATAAAACTGTAACAGGTCCAATACTGTATATTCATAATATTTAGAAAAAAAATTTTTGGAGGGCTTTCTATATAACCAATACTGAAGCCAAAACTTTTTTTTTACATTTTTGTCTGGCTGTCTGTATCATGGGTACGCATCACGCCGAAACTACTGAATGAATTGACATAGGATACTTTTTATCCATAAATTCAGGGCGGTTCCCTCGGGAGTGGGATTAAAGTCAAAATGTTTACTTAGTTACAATTTATTAACGCGTGCCGATTTTATTCATATTTTTTTTGTTAGAAAGAAGGCACTTAAATGATTGTCCCGTAAATATTTCAAGGTCATCGGTTGTTTGATTAAAAAATAATAGATTTCACAACCTTCAGTAATACGCTCAAATAACTTGAAACCCGGAATGTTCAAAGATCCTTTGAACGTACGACTCATCTTAAGCTGGCGATTCCACTTTATCATACAACAAAGTCACGGGTACAGTTATTTATATCTTTTAAAATTGAATAGTCTGTTTTTAATTCACAATAAAATGTTTTTACTATACGCATATGAAAGTATACACGGTACCTATAACGAAAAACTTCTTTTTTGTTTGTCTTTCTGACTGTTCCGAGTAATCTCCGAAACGGTTGGACCGATTTTGACTGGTAGATATCTGATGTTATAAGGAGTAACTTAAGCTACTTTTATATTAAAAAAATACTTAGGGTTCCGCACTAAAAATAAAAACCTTTTTGAAGTCCACGTGAGCGGAGTCGCGGACACAGCTAGTTTTTAATAATTCTTTCGCGATCGTCTATCTCTCTCGGTTTATAGCAAACTTCTGTCTTCTTCTCTCTCTAGTCAAGTAGCTCCTATTTACTGTTCTTTTAATCTTCAGAGGAGTAGCGTTGCACTAAAATATGACCTTGGAAATCCTCTCACACTCAAAACTTTGAAAATCACATCATATTTAGTATTCGCATGTCCAGCAATCCTCTTCGAGTTAGCAAATTTGTCGCCAAGAACCAAGTAGTGTCCCAGCAGCTGAACTTTAGAAAATTATCTGGATTTACCAAGTCACTATCTTCGATCACATTCTAGCGACTATTCATTTGTATACATACCTACATCCTATATATAATGGTTAAATTATCTCGCTCGTTAACTAGATAAGACAACCCTACTTCTAAGGATTATAATAATGATATATGATGAGTAATAATACCTGGACAAGTGCGACGTTAGTCTCGTGGGCTTCGAACTCGTGCAGCTTAGCCGTGTTCAGGTCCGTCTGGAGGGAAGCTATCTGCTTACTCAACTCCGATACAGTCTGCTTCAGGAACTCTACCTCCTCGTTCACACTCGAGTCTGATGCTGAGGAGGAAAACGCAATTTACATACTGTCATTGTTTTATCCCTCATCACTGTCTGACGCCTACAAAGTATAGTTAGACATACAAAAAAAATCTCAATTCAATGCACAATATGATAATGAAGACGATTTCAGTATCTAAGGGATTATTCGATCTCGCTCACTTATAACAAAAAAATTCAAAATAAATCTTTACAAATAAATAAACTGAGGTGTCAGTCAGTGATTTCAAAATATAGGCTTATTATAAAGCTTATTTCGGTATTTGCGCGTTATAAAAACACAAACACACGTTCATTTTTACATTATTGTCTGTCAGTGTATCTGTTTGTCCGGACTAATCTCCGAAATGACTAAGCGAAATAAATAATTATTTTTTTCCAACGCATATTTAGTAGACAATAAATTATTGTACCCGTATCAGTAGCGTCGGTGAGATCTATATCGATCGATTTAACCGGCAGCGCTTGCAGCAGCGCGGTGCTGCGTCGCTTCAGCTGCTTGTTCTGCTTGTACCACTCACCGGCCTGTTGCATCACCCTGTATACGAGAAAAAATAATACTGTCTTCAATTTTTATTCTGACGCTAGTAGAGTCAGCGAAAAAAGAAGAAAAATTTTATACTTTCCTTAAATATCACTATAACTACACACAATAGAGAAATTATTAGACAATATTATAATTTCTCATGTCTTTCACACAAAGACAAAGTTGACAAAAATCCATCTCTTAAAGAAAATTATAAAGAGGTAATGCGTGAACATCACCTTGTTTAGATATATTTTTATCGTTATAGGTTTGGCGTACTAGCCACAATCTCACCTGATGTTAAGTGACGATGTGGCCCAAGATGATAACACGCTGAACCTAGTGGAAGACTGACTCTCAAGTGCAGCTGTCGGAACACACCTATTGGTGTTTGGTGACAGATTTTCAACTTGAGGGTGGTAGCTAGCCAGGCGGGCATTAGAGAAAGCCTATATTAATTATTCGGCTGTATACTACGGTACCGTATGCATGTCCCGATGCATCCCCAAATCCTTGAAGTTGAAGATAATCGTCATATCTTGTTTCATTAATCCATCTTGACAGTGGAAATTTGGTAAGTTAATTCATTTCTATAATTTAACCAATCCTTAAGCAAATATGATGGCATTTCGTCATCACAAACAATTCCCGTGACTCACATTTCCAAGCTTACTACAACCAGATTTAAACAAAGGAATTACTTTAGATTTTAGAAATACTTTAGAATTTTCATTAGATTAGGGAAAGTTCCTGTTTCTATGTACTGATTAAATGTATTAGCCAGATATGGTTAAATATTGACAATTAAGGACTGGACTACTATTATACTTTAGTATAGACAATATTTTTGTCGGGTGGCCAGGGTTATACGTCACAACTCACACGTCTCGTTCCCGCCACTATACCTATAGTCATAGAAGCAAGCCGAGTGTTCAATTATTTTAATTTTTCATTATCTCTAAAACTATTCGTGCAAATAACATGTTATAAAGGGCAAAGATTATCTACATAAAATTGTCTTGATGATGAATTAACTTTTGTTCGTAAGGATTAATATGTCATGCCTAATAATAATGCTCATAAATCACTTTTCAATTTTCAATAAAACTTTGTCACAAAATACCTCATTGTGACTTATGTATAAGAGATAGGCATATGGTATCGTGGACTTTTTTTAGATGTACCTAGGAGCAACATTTTTGTAAAACATTGTATTTACGTATCACTAACCATTACGCCAGCGCAAGCGGATAAAGCAGTTAGGGTGCGCTATTAATTCCGACTTACTTAACAAAAATCAATATTTAAGGTTAGCTGAGAGGTGTAGCCTAGTGTTAGATAGGCTATGCTATTCCTCGTGAATCTAGCTATCTATCATATACAAAAATAATTTTTCGATTCCGTCTCTTAGTTTCAAAGATTAGCGTGTTTAAAGAAACAAACAAAAAACTATTTCGCGTTATTATATTATAGTATAGATTGGTGCGTTCAATGTTTTTTTACGATTACGATTGCTTCGAATTGCTGTACATCACTATTTTTAAAATTCAAAGAACTAGAAACACACGGAATTAAAATCGGACTATTTTCCAGTTAACTTAACTGCCCATGTACCCACTTGTGCATAACTCCAGTGTCGACCTCATGCTGGTTCTTTAGCTGTTGGTACTCCTTGAACAGTTTCTCGGAGACGTTCTTGAGCTTATTGAGCTCTCTCTCCCGCTCGCGCAGCTCCGCGTCGAGGTGATTCCGCTCCTCAGCGAGGATGTTGTACCGCCTTTGCAAGTCATCATGTTCCCTTTTAGCTGAAAGAGAAAAAAAATACTATGCATTTATCAATTTCTTGTCTTATACGCACCGTATACATGTCACAACAGAGATCAAAGACGTTCAAGAGCACTTAAAGATGTAATAACACCAGTGCATAAATATCCCACTACTAGGCAAAGCCTCTTACCGAAAGAAGATATGGGATGAACCACGCCATCCTGCGATCTAAGAGATGTTCTAAGAGGATATTTGTGCTGAGGCATGAACGTGAGCTAAGGGACATAGAATCGATATTCTATGTAAACCATTAAACCACCATAACAAACGTTGTAAACCCATCGCATAATTGTAAAACATTAAAAAGTTACCTAGACCATAACAAAAAATATCGTAGACAATGGTACTACACGCAACTAATGTACTTGTTTTTCTGAAGGTACTCGACAACTAATTGCATACGAAACTCTAACAAAAGATACAAAGGGTTATTTTAAATCATAAACAAAGGAGTCTTTTTATTCTAACCTTGTATAATTAGTCTCGTTTGCCAAATGGTAAGTACTGATATTAGGATCTGTCGACAGTCACATTCCGACCTACAAGGCTACCATGGCAGTCTAGTAAGGTAAAAGAGCCCTACTAGATAATTTTTAAATAAAGTGTACCACTTACTGTTGAAGTAGACTTGGGTGTTTCGAAATTATATTTGATACATTCCACACCTTTTACTTGAGTAAATAAAGTATATTGGTTGTTAAAGATAGGAAAAAAAGTAGATTGTGTAAAAATAAAGTACATCAGAAAATATCAGTAGAGACAGGAGAGTAAGAATGGCCTTGTTTAAATTATAATAAACTCTTTTGCCTTTTAATAAAATGAATCCTAGGAAAATTAAACTATATGATATAAACTTTTTCTCACATTTTATTCTTAATGTAAAGAATATAAAATAATTGTCAGAAATAATGTACAATACTTTTTTATAAAGTATGGGTGGCAACCTTATCCATACTCCAAATCTCAAAATCAAACAAAAATTTTTAAAATCGTACCGTTTTTTCCATATACATTAGGAAAATCCACTTAAAGTGACTCAAACCGTCTATAATTAAACAATGCATAATGCTACACTAATCATTAGTTACTCTTTCCTCAAAACAATTATGTATATACTCGTACATCTAACTACTGCTATAATCTGTTTACCTCACAAATACAAAAATAAATTCCGCAATTCATAATAATGATTAGCCAGTACTCGTTTTAACCAGAATCATGAGTGATGTAACGTTTTGGTCTTAAAACAAACATAAATTTTTCCAATGAATTCTGATTAATTCCTATAAACGGAATTCCAATGCAAGAAATGACACATTAATGTGAAGAAAGCTCAAATTACATGTTTGTTTTTAACCACTTCATCTAGTTCACCTGAATGTAAGCCGAATGGGTTTTTATCAGTTATTTAACATCATGCAAACTTGTAAATCTACTACGGCGAAAGCTATTAGGTAACAAGACAATCAAAACTAAGAGACTATGATGAACATTTTAATATGTGTGAAGTGCTTGTGGTCCGTTCAGGTGCAAGTGCACTCCAATTTCCTATGTTCATATTGCATTTATCAGTGTCTTTGTTTTTTTTCATTTAATATACCAGATGCTCTTATGTAGTTATTATTACTATTGCTTCATAGGATAGTTCCTTAGTACAAGTGTGTCTTTTCTAAGACACAGTTTATGCAGACTTTTTTCAGTAATGTTTAAATAATTTTAATTTGGGTTTGTCTTCATGGCTCACTATCTTTTTTTTCTGTTTATATTCATATATTCCTATTTGTGGAAACTTCAAATTGGTCTTATTTTTCCTACTGTTTATATTATTTGTAAGTTGTCCTATTAATGTAAAATAAAATACTGATGATAGTGGTTCTACTTCAAGCAGCATCCTTTTATTAAAGATACCATAGAAAATATTTCATGTGATCTAAATAGTCATGGTAAGTTTTTATATCATTAAATTCCTGAATTTTACAGAAGAATTGTTATCTTCTGTTCACTGTTTTTGGCAGGTTTATTAATCATCCCCCAATATTTACTATTAAGTGATATCAATAATTACTATTAAGTGATATTTAAAAAAAAAACATACTTAGTAGGCATAAAAATAATAAAAGTATTTAAACTCAATGGAAAAATAGGTTACATAGAAAGGTATAAAAATATATTACAGTAATTATTTACTGTATGTATTTTACATTAAAGTACCTAAATATATTTTGGAAAACTATAGCAAACTGATTACCACAGTACACATAATGTTACACAGGCAAATGGTCTTTGTCTTCCCCACAGATCATTTATAAACTAGTTCAAATTAAAAAGATTGAAAACGAGATAGGATATGTTTAGTTTTTTACAAAGAAATTTAAACTTTCTTTGTTATTATATCAATAGCATGTTCACTCAAATGTTTTACTTTTTATAACCCTTATGGCTAAGTTTATCTCCATTATAAATAATATGAAATATATAAACTCTATGACAATTTGTATGTCCCAATCTAGTTAAAAAAAAGATAAAATCATTTTGATACCAAATTGTTTAAGTGTAAAACGGAATCCAGGCCGCAGCCTTTAACTATTGGAGCAACAGTATTATATATCCTTAATCCGAGTTTTATCACTTTCTGGCTGAGATTTGGTATGTTACTGTCAATTTGATTATTTCTCATTCCTATTATTATTCACAATAAAAAATGTTTAAAATATTTATTTAAATCATTACTACATTTTTTTTGTATTTTCCCATCTACTAAATTTTTTCAAGTAATAGGCTCGAAAATACCATATGTAATACAAAAAAAAATTGGCAACCCTACTTAGTATATCCTTATATTATTATCCTAGAATTATAAAAGGAAATTATTGCAAAACTATAGAGTTACACAGTAATGGAGTACTGTACATATACACATACTTGATAATAAAAGTATTTAAATTATATATGTATTACAAACATTACAGAAATATAAACAATAATTTCTGTATCAAATTTATATATGTAATAATGAATGAAAACTATTTAAAAAAAACATAAAAAACTTACTTTACATAAATCCTATATTCAAATTAAATCACACTATAAAAACAAAGAAAAAATACTACACGTATAAATAATAAAATCGTCTGTTTATAAAATTACAAGTACACTAACACATGAGTAAGTACACAAAAAATAAATAATATGACCACAAATTTGACTTATTTGACATTTGTAAAAAATAGTGTTGTGCTACCCTAAAAATAATTAGATGCCGTTTCGAAAAAAGGACCTACACAAAATATACAATGAATCGCGTTATAACAACGAAAACCCTTTCTTTCCTCGATTACTAATACAATTTATATTGCGCAGTATGATAACAAGTCATAAACCTGACGTCAACAATAACCTTAACTGTGTAAAATTAATATATTGTGCATACAGTTTCAACCTTACATAGAACAAAAAGTTTATCTAACATAAGTTAGCATTGGAGGAATTTATGAATAATGGGTAAGCAACAGGTTAACATCTGCCATAATCCGACAAATACGAGAATAGGATTTTAAAGAGATGTCTTCATTTGCATAAGACTTGAAAAAGGTGTCTGAGCATGCGTACTTGCGAATTAATAAAATGTGCAAAAATATTGAAAAAACACTAAAACTATTAAATAAACATTATTTGAAAGTACTAACCTTTTTCGGATTTTAATAGGTAAGTTTTGTGTTTTCTCTCAGCGTCTTCGTATCTGTTTTTCCACTTTTCAACATAGGTGGAGAGCGCTATGTTGGTTTCCTTGGTGTGTTGCGTCTCGGGCGGCAAGGGCGACGTCATCCTGGCAGCGGTGGCTCGCGGTATCCTCGTGCCCGCGCCGGCGGGACAGAGCGAGACGGCACTCCTACTGCCTTGACACTGATTGTTGCTCGACGCGATCGCAAACACATTATCACCATTCCTTTTAATCATTTTTGCATCGAATTTTTATTTTCTTTGCGGGTTGAACGCTCGCATCCTCTCGTTTTCACGTATGCATCGTCCGCGACACGTGTTTAGATCAACAGGCTGGTGCGTTTCCAAGTGTTTAATGAATTTGCAAATGTAATTGCTTTGTTCTCACCCGATGAGGAAAATACTAGACCTTTTATTGTCCGGAGCGTAATTTCACAGTAACGTTGCGCGCGACGTCCTAATAAAATTATATTCATCTGTAAATGGTATTGTAAAATTATAGTAAAAAATATTCGAGATTGATACGAGATATTGGTTGGAGTGTCAGATCGTAGCTAAGGTTACTATGTTACTAACGTAAGCGTACGTGTTCTTGTGATATGATAATGAGGAGTTCGTCACCGTGAGTCATAAGGCATGATGTTTATACTTATTGTTTACGTTTCGATGTTAAGATTGTTTGTTATATTAATTATTAATTACTTAGTAACATATTAGATTTATTTAGAAGTAGTCATGCATGTTTAGATGGGCTGTAGATGTGGTCGTAAACCGCAATTTTATTGTTATCAGATATAAAATATATAGAACATAAAAATAACACTGTTTTGTCCTAGTGACATCTTAGTTTTTAATATTAGAATATAATATGAAAATGTGTAAACTGATCAGCGTGATTATTATTCAGTTTATACATTAAAAAAAAGCACTAACTATTGAAATCAGTGAACCAAATAATACAGCCTTGACTTGGTTGACAATAAAAAAAATGGTTGACAAAAAATCCTCAACAGATTAATATTATTAAATTCTATGAAATACTAGTTTGGAATTGTGAACCAACACGTTAATGAGAAAATATCATTTTTAATAACTGAATCTATAACTTTCTACCAAGGTACTCAGTAAATAATTTATCCAAAATTTATTTCCGCCTGATACAGATTAACAGCGTTTACGTCTTTCTGCAATAATAAAACATTTGTTCTTCTTCTTTTTCCTACCTAACTAATCCTCTTTATTGAAGACAATTACTGCCATTATCGAGTCAATATAGAGTATCTCAGGGTCCTATGATGATTTCAGTATTTTAACAAAACGGTGGCTCCCTTGTTAGAACTTTCTAGGGAGTTTTTGTGGCGTTTCAGAATTCATGGTCCACCTCACTTGTGCACAATAACCAAAGCTTTATTATGCAAAAGCGACCTGTATTACACAATACAAGGTCAATAATACCAATTTATGAATAAGCAACAAAGTGCCACTACATGACTGTCCAAGATCCCGCCAGAAACTCTCCAACATTTGTTATTGTTAATGTTATCCCGGAGCCCCGATAGCTTCGGAGTAGTCAACATCGATCATAGAATGCCTCGTTAAGGAGCACAACACGTATAAACGTTTTACATCTCATCTATAACATATTTTTATTATTTATTCTTTATCTATTAACATTATTGTCCTTCTTTTCAACGACTGTTTCAGATGTAACATTTTCAGGTTACAATAACAATTAATAATAAACGTTTTATAAAAGCTATTAGTTAATCTGTTTTGGGCGAAAGTAGCAAAGAAATTTTGGATAAATTTTCTGATCTGAGTAAATAATTTACATTATTTATTTTACCTTTAATAACCTTACAGTTAAACACGCGCAGTCTGAGCCTAGTAACGTTATTTGCATATATTAATTGCCAATTCAAACTTGTGTAGTTTCAAAAAAAGTGACAAATTATTTTGTAAATGAATCGAAGAAAGTACATTCCCACAGCTACAATTAAAGGAACAGCAATGGAACTTGGCACCCGTTAGATCTCAGCTCTTTTATTGGTGACAACGACTACCCCGAACGTCGTTTCTACCGAACTTGGACCCTTTATCACATTTATGTTTTTGTTGGGATATCAATACTTTTGAAAAGTTGCAAAGCGCCATCTATTGGTGAGAGGATGAAAACGCCGTTGTAATTGATGTTCATTATGAGTATTATTTCGTTTAAAATCAATTAACAATTGGACTTTATTTGAAGTGTTTACATTTAATTATTGTTAAAGTATAGATATTCTAATACTCATATAAATCGGCAAACAGCGCTAGAGCGTCGAAGTTGGCACAACGTCATATATATTAGTGAGAGGATGGGAACGCCGTTTTATGAGTAAATTTTCGCTTACAATAGTATTTTTTAGATGTTTTTTATTTTTTTCCTGTTTATCTTTGGTATATGCTTAATGATCTACCTTGATGCCAAATTTTAAGGTTCTGAGTCACCTAGAAGTAGTAAGTTTTTTATGAGTGAATGTTTAATGAAAATGCAACTTTTTAGACCCCAATAACTCAAGAACTATAATGGATTTATTCGTGAAATTTGATATTCTAGGTGTTCAAGAGCAACCTCTTAAATAATTTCAAGTGTGTAGGTTTAATAGCTTATGACTTATGAAGGGGTCGAAAGTACCTGGAATTAGTTCGTATAAATAAACACAATGGTAGTTGTATCGCCCTTTTTTTTCCGAAGTTTTAAAGATTATGAACGAATGACCATGAATTACTGATTATTGTCTGATCATGCAGGTAGCTTCTAGGTACGTATCTTTTTCTTAATTATTAAATAGTTTAAATATATATAAACACGTTTAAATTTATTGAAGACTATTTTTATATTAGTATCTTTAAATTAAAAACGAATTAGCTAGGCCCTTTCGATTTCTAAATTAGATACCTACCTACTAGCTTTACATTCAGTCGTATTTTTATTAGGTACCTATTCTGATGTTTGTAACTATTTATATACTTGATTTTAAATGACGTTTTTGCATTTATAGTATAATATTTCTTGTATTCAATTTTTTTATAAAAGTGTTAACTATAAATTGTCATTACTGTTTTTGAAATAGCGTTAATGTATATAAAAAACTCAAACATACAAATTTACATTAGGTAACACTAGGACATTTTATTGTGATGTCTAGTATTATGAGATATTATGTGTTTTTTACAGAATAATTAAAGACAGATTACGAAATATTATATCGATTTATCGATTGATAACACGCGATTAGTGAATATTATGAATTATTATCATAAGTACCTATATATAATACAGATAACGAGCGTATTTATTAATAAGATTAATATTTTTTACTACCTAATCAATTTTGTTGTTTGAAACTGTATTTTAAGAGCAAACTATGAAAACTATAAGATATCCTTAAATTATTATTTAAATGTAAATTTTATATGCAAATTAGGTTTACTAACAACTTATTTATATTAAGAAATGTTTTGCTATTTCCAACTAAAATATGAGATTATTGCTACATATTACACAAAACAGATGTATTTTTCTAAATTAATACCTTATAGGTGTAAATCTTAGAGTTGATATTGTATTATACGCAACGAGAAGTTCGAGACCATCACGATTTGCCCTATATTGCCAAATATAATATTTTCCTTAATGAATGTACAAAAAATCAAATTGTCTCACCAGACTGTTATTATTAAACACAAACCCACGTATAAACATAGAATTGCACAACACAGAAACACTAATCGAATGTCATTTTATTAACGCACAAAAAGAAACTATAAAAGCGAACAACATCGAAGATTCCTACGTCAAAGTCGACGACAAACTCACTGAACGCGATCCTACCATGTAGGGCCGAACGGATATTCTAAATTTAGTATAAGTTTCCAGTGAAACAACCCGCTAAACAGCGTCTTGTCTATAAAGTAAGGAAGCCGAGCCGTGTGGGCAGCGAAGAGCCAAGAAACGTGCGACAGCTAATGTGATTTAATTGTCAAGAGCGCAATGCAAGTTATGAATCTACGAGTTTAGGACTCGTCCATACCAATCTAAATGAGTGTTTTTACTGAGAGATGTATCTAATTAATGGCAATTAACTCAATAAGCAAATGGTCATATGTATAGGCGACTGGGTTTTGTCACTAAAAATTTTACTAACTTCAACAATCCTCTATAAAACTAATATTAATAATTTTCGATAAACTATAACAGAAACAATGATGGCTCAGTTACCACTGTAACGTGTACGGACATCGCGGCGATCAACGTAACTTCCAATTCCTGCAATGAACCTGGGTTTTCGGTGCGGGACAACATCGTGATGAAACCATCGAATGGTATGTTTGGGCACCTGAACTTGAGAGCCAGTTACTTAGCGTCACTAAAATCAGCTAAACCTATTTAAATAACTAGAAAAAATAACTAACATACGTAAAAGAACCCGACGGAAGGAACTAAATTTATATAAAAATAATTAATCAAATAGAATTCACTGTCCATTTACTAAAAATGTACAACGCATCTACTTTATTCAAATGTTATCATATGACACAGATCAGAGAGCAAGATCAATTACTTGAATATAACGATATGAAGGTCTCCATTAATTCTTAATACAAGTGTCTATTTACTTTGGTTTAGAACTTGTAATTTATAATACGTTCTATAAATAAGTAACGCTATCTGATATCTTATTGAACATCGGTTATACCGTACTAAGTTTTGGTTTTTATTGCATCGAGGTTAACCTTTAGTTAAGTAATTAATATAATTTTAAACAGAAATCTACTTGACCAAGGTCACAGTAAATTAAATTCAATGCAAATTACGAGTATTGGCACAATAAGGAAAACATTTTATTAAAATTTGAAACGGTCGACCAGGGCTATAATTAAGAATGAAAGGAAAATTGCTATTCACAGGTGACCTATATCGTTTATCTCACTTATGTTTCCCATCAAGTATAGATGAAATCAAAAGAGAACATTAATTACAAAAATATGACCAAAAGCACTGAAAGATTTAAGTAGATCGGAAGCAAAAATGTCAGGTGCATTTTTCTTTACAGTTCTTAATGTCTTCTTCAATCTGTTTCTACTCAAATTTGAGTATATGCCTCTTTCATCGCATGCCATTCCTGTATATAATGCGGCCCTCATCTACGTTCTTCACGCTACCTTTACTAGATCTTAATTTCACCATATGCCCATTGGTCAGTTTAATGCATCGTAATCTACAACGAGCCTCTAAGAGGATTTCAATCATATCAAAGCTGTTCACAAGTTACTACTCGTCAGGAATAATTTAAAAAGCATAACTCTTTATGCCTTTTTGACGATTACATCACGGAATGAAATTACAGCGCTTTTTAGTCTTAGTGGGTTATCACCATAGATGGCCTTTCGCATCAACATATCCATTTTAAAAGAAGTGCGACTGCAGATAACTCCTAAACTGTCAGCAATCTGAGTAGCCCGAATATTGCGATATTTTGGTCATACCTTAAGAGGAAGTTCCGACAATCTGGAAAAGCAACTGTTGAAAGAAACGTTGAGGGAGAGGAAGATGTGCAAAACGTTGGTCGGGTCAAGTTACCAAAAGGCTGGAGTTGCCCATTAGCACAATTCTCCATCATGTGAAAGAACGAGATTATTGGAAGCAACATACAGAAAGCGTTATGCAGTTACGATCATCATCACTGAGGTTGCCGAATGGAAGAACCCTTTAAGGAAGAACCCTGGAAGGCTACATTATTTATTGGGTTAGTTGCCGTGGACTAATAAAAAGTGATATCACATTTTTTCATATGTTCGAAGGTGTGGTGCCTAGCACTGGGAAATATAAAAGTTAAGAAATCTGAAAAGAAAAAATCAATGTTTAATACATCACCGCTGCCACGGTCATACTGTCAAGCCGGTTGGGCTATAAGAACTTTTCCATATTTAGGAAACGAGGTCAAACTGGAATTCACTTTTGTAAAGCGACAACATCGACCACGAGGGCAATCCGATTACTTCGCTAAAGCCAAGTCTGTTGCTTGTGCAATGTATACAGACGTATTCCTTAACATCGATATTATATTACATAGATGGTCAAAGTTAGAAGTAATTTAATAAAAACTTATTTAAAAATGTAATACGTAGAGTGTAATTATGATTTGAGGGTGGGGTTTCAATAAAACAGTCCTTCACTTTGTACACTCCACGGTTGAATTTCCATAATCTTTCCTGAAGACAATTTAATAAACATGTAATTGGGATTTCAAATTTCTTGGTTTAATATATTTCCATTAATGATTCAACGGCTTCGGCCTCGCACTTTATGTAAAGGTCAGTAATTACTTATTTTATATAAATGAATTAAAACAAGAGTTTAACATGTAGGAATATCCCTGAGAATTCATTCCTGTGCGACATACCAAGCACATGTATGAAAATAAATTAAAAAGTCTCAAAGCCCGTTATGTCGTCCCACAGGGATGCAGCTAAAAAGCTAAAAAGAACAATCTTTCATGTGTTCGGAACTTCCTTTACAGCTGAATCACTTGTATTTTGTTTCAACACTAGCTTTAGTAGCCTGTTTCATCCAAAACATTATTTTTATTAATTGTAATATAAGCTAGCGCCGAACAAAATTTAACCAGTTTTTAAGTTACAAAATGGCATATAGCCAAATGTCATGTGTAAACGATTCTTTTCCGTGATTTAAGAGAATTAAATAACTCTTAAATTAACCTTCCAGAATAAGCAAGAGCAACGACATATCTACCTATTTATAATCTGTCAAATGTCATCTGTCAACAATTCAAGTACCTACTCAAACTTACTGAAACACTATTCTAAATATATGAAGTAAATTGTTGTTGGAGCAAGTAAAATCGACAACAAAATAAATAAACATTTTAACATTATAATTGCCTGTTATTCACATTTTTTGTCGTCTGAAAGTTGGCAATGTTAAAAACGAGTAAACTTTTTGACACACGAAAGATTTATTGATTTTGTTTTTATGAGAGAATAATAAATGAGCGTCGAATGAGATCGTTCACCTCGTAGACGTGAATCTATTTCTGTATGCAGTCATCTTGAATCGGAATCGTAAAGTCTCGCCAGTTAACCAGAATTACGTACCATTATTAGGTAACAATAATAAACTTGAAGCTTAAAGATTTTTCCATCGGTTTTAATTACCTTTCAAATATGTGTTATTATCATAATTATTCAGAGCCTATAAATAAAGTTTCAATATAAAATATCCTTAAATTACTTAGCGAAAAACTTTAAATCTTCAACATCTTTGCTAAATTGCTTTACATTCATTATTTACGTAATGTAAAACCAAACAGAAAATAGAGTTTAAAAAAGGCTTGTGTACAGTATGAAGAAATAAATAGGTAATAACCTCAAATAATTTAGTCAACGCTTAAAACAACTTCTATGTTGTTACTTATTTGACAATTGTTGTAAATTACTAGTTACAAAAACAATTATTTTCGCTCAACGTTCTCAATTAAAACAGATTAGAACAGTTATTGGTGAAGTGGCAATCCATCGTACGCACGACATTCTTAGCTCACATTAAATGTGTCATTCCCCCATCCTGTATAGTGTGGGCGATAATAGGACTCTCTACAATATTATTAGTAAAGTTTTCATTGTATTACTAATAAAATGTAGGTTATTTACTACTTAAAATTTTGTTATGATGTTTGCCATTGTAATGCGAAAGAAAAAATAATGCGTCCACTGGTGTATGAAAAATGCAAGTGTTAAGCTTTCAGACTTTTGAAACTGAAAAAAAAGGTCAGCATCCATCATTCATAAAAATAGCATGGTACTTATTAAAAACAACCAAGCTAACTTTTAAGAAGTTTATATTTGTTTTATAAGCTGATTATTTTTCATTTAAAACTTTGTAAAGAATATGATGAATGCATTGTAAAAAGTTTCCTTTGCTGGAACTTTGAGTAAGAGAATAAGAAAATTAAAAAATAGCGGTATGGTGCTTTATTTGATAATTAAGTTAGCAGTAGTTTATACAACCGTTTTTAAAAATAAAATAAGTACAATGTGTACGCAGCGACGCTCTATAGTCCAGAGCAGTGTTTTCTAACTTTTTCATTTTTAAAATAAAATAAGTATATTGGGGTTCTCAATGTGTACGCAGCGACGCTCTATAGTCCAGAGCAGTGTTTTCTAACTTTTTCATTTTTAAAATAAAATAAGTATATTGGGGTTCTCAATGTGTACGCAGCGACGCTCTATAGTCCAGAGCAGTGTTTTCTAACTTTTTCATTTTTAAAATAAAATAAGTACATTGGGGTTCTCAATGTGTACGCAGCGACGCTCTATAGTCCAGAGCAGTGTTTTCTAACTTTTTCATTTTTAAAATAAAATAAGTATATTGGGGTTCTCAATGTGTACGCAGCGACGCTCTATAGTCCAGAGCAGTGTTTTCTAACTTTTTCATTTTTAAAATAAAATAAGTACATTGGGGTTCTCAATGTGTACGCAGCGACGCTCTATAGTCCAGAGCAGTGTTTTCTAACTTTTTCATTTTTAAAATAAAATAAGTACATTGGGGTTCTCAATGTGTACGCAGCGACGCTCTATAGTCCAGAGCAGTGTTTTCTAACTTTTTCATTTTTAAAATAAAATAAGTATATTGGGGTTCTCAATGTGTACGCAGCGACGCTCTATAGTCCAGAGCAGTGTTTTCTAACTTTTTCATTTTTAAAATAAAATAAGTACATTGGGGTTCTCAATGTGTACGCAGCGACGCTCTATAGTCCAGAGCAGTGTTTTCTAACTTTTTCATTTTTAAAATAAAATAAGTACATTGGGGTTCTCAATGTGTACGCAGCGACGCTCTATAGTCCAGAGCAGTGTTTTCTAACTTTTTCATTTTTAAAATAAAATAAGTATATTGGGGTTCTCAATGTGTACGCAGCGACGCTCTATAGTCCAGAGCAGTGTTTTCTAACTTTTTCATTTTTAAAATAAAATAAGTACATTGGGGTTCTCAATGTGTACGCAGCGACGCTCTATAGTCCAGAGCAGTGTTTTCTAACTTTTTCATTTTTAAAATAAAATAAGTACATTGGGGTTCTCAATGTGTACGCAGCGACGCTCTATAGTCCAGAGCAGTGTTTTATAACTTTTTCATTTTTAAAATAAAATAAGTACATTGGGGTTCTCAATGTGTAACCAGCGACGCTCTATAGTCCAGAGCAGTGTTTTCAAACTTTTTCATTTTTAAAATAAAATAAGTACATTGGGATTCTCAATGTGTACGCAGCGACGCTCTATAGTCCAGAGCAGTGTTTTCTAACTTTTTCAATCTTGTTACCTCTATGACCTATTAGGGAAAATAATTTTATCCCTCCTCCGCTTAAAATTTGTATAAAAAATAAAAAGTTGTGTAAAAAGTTTTCCAAATTGCAAAAAAAAATGGAAATCAGTTGGAGCAAGGTCTGGTGAGTATGATGGGTGATAGAGAGTTTCCAGTTGTAACTGCAATAGTTTTAAGACGCGCTCTGTTGTCTAGTGTACGTGAAGTGGACGAGAAGGAGTGCACTAGAAAATTTTATTGATATGTCTCGGTTGTTTTGAAATTCTTCACGGTACACCTATGCTTTTGCAGCAGTAATTGGTAACAGGTCTCAAGAAGCTGTAATGAAAAATGCCGGCACAGGACCACCATACACTCAAAGCAGCTTCTTTTGACTCGATTTTCGTTGAGGATATGATTTGGGTGCCTTTGTTTTTAACCAGTGCGACAGACGTTTTGGATTATCATACAGGATTCACTTTTCATCACAAATAGCAATATGATTCAGAAACTTTTCAGCTGTGTTCTTTTTCAACAAGTTAAGGCAAGCTTTGATGGGATTTTGTTGCTATTCAGTGGGTATATACTCATACATAAGGTACTGGTACTTTCTCAGCGCTTTTATCATTCCAATTCGACATAAATGGACCAATATGGTTTTATGCCACTGCTGCTGCTAACGACGTGATTTGAGATGAATCTGCTGCCACTATAGCTTTAAATTCATCGTTGTCAAATTTCATTATGTACCGGTCGGCCGTGAAGCTCATTTTTGAGATTAAAATTGCTAGAATGGAAGCTATTAAACTAACAATGTACCGTACGTTCACTTGCAATACCTAGTCCATACACGTCATTGATATTACGTGTCGTCTGTACTGCGTCGGTGTCATGACGTAACTCTTATTGGAAAATAACGCACAATTTTGATTTTTCCATGGTCATAGAAACAGCGATATTAGAGAAAAATCGGACGTCGGGAAAACAAATTAACAACTGATTTATTATAAGAAATACCAGCTATATTATAAAATTATAAACATCGATCTTCAAACTATCCAGTATTAAAAATCGGTAATTTCATAGGTAAGGTATTCATATTGTAGAATACATATCAACGGTTCATGTTGTATGTGAGTAGCAGAGAAAGAGATAAAACACGGTGACTTTAGGTTACACGTACATGCAGTGAGGGAAAGAGCGCAGGCCATGTGGCGCTGTCCTGTCATTTGATTTAATTAATAATCATACAATTTATTAGCTATTACCAGATTCATTAACCCCGCAGGATGCGATTTTACCCCCGAAGGGGGAATCACTTCCAGGTTCCGAACACAGACTTTAGAGCTACGTAACAAGTAAGCACTGCGTCGGGCCCGAGGGGTCGCGGGGTCGCGTCCCACCACAATGAGTAACTATGAGAAATAGAAAATATAAAACTGACACAAACTAAATAATTCTACAATGTACGTGATGAGCTGCAAATTGTGAGATTTGTCTCAAAATATTGAATTCGGGTCCCGATTATTGTTATTGCATATTTTTTTTACAATGACTAAATCTATAGTGCGTTGTAACCGAGTTTGGGAACCATATAACTAGATTAAATATGATTATCGTTAATTGTCTACTTAGATAAACACGTAATTTATTGACTACGTGACAGAACACTTAACGATATTAATGGGGTAATTTGTATTGTCTATGTCACCAAAAAAATAAACGGGACCTTACCAGCATTATGATAATTATTATTCAAAAACAAAGATAAGTTTTTTTTAATGTTAAAGTCCATTAACCTAAAACGGTCATTAACGTTAATTCTATTTCTAAATAATTACGAGTAAGCATACTTGGAAAATCTTTAAAGTTGTAGTTGACTTAATATTTTTGTTCTCAATCTATCTATCCTTCTATCTGCAAAATGTGCGCGCATCACGCAAAAACTACTAGATAATTTTATTAAAAAAAATGTTACATTGTACTATTTAGATACCTACTTAGATCTTATATAAAAAACAAGAGATCTTCATAAACAGTGTTAGAACGTGAATTAGGAATTCCAATTATACTAAAAATAGTTTATCAATCCTTGGAATCGATACATTATTGATATAAGAATCGAATGTAAGTGAGAAGTCAGTTTAGTTACGACTAGTTGTGCCCGCGGCGCCGCTCACATGGAATACAGAATGCAGTCGGCCGTCTACACGCGCAAATTACGCTGTCCCAAAAATGGTTATTATGGGTGACCCTTGAAGAGAGACATATGCTATCGTTCAATTTTTGTAGTTCTTTTTAAGATCTATAATTATTTATGTTGGATTCATAAAAAAATACTAGCGATTTCCGTTATAAGTCAGTGTATCTGGTCTGAATTATAATAATATTGTAAAGTGGAAGTTGCTTCGGGACGCAATCTGTGCATAGTTTTGATAAACAGGAATCGCAATAAAAGGCACTGATGAATGATTCCAATGGACTGGGGACTATCGTAAAAGGAATAATAATGTTAAATAATTAATGTGTAATTAATAGTGGAATTAATTATGTTTTAATTCCACTATGATGTTTCTCTGATATCAAGCCTGCGACATCATGCTTGCTTTCGTGTAGAACATTGATTTGATTTATCTCCTATGGTTAACTCGGCGTAAGCCAATGAATATAGCTATTATTTAGCCAGATACGTATAATATAGCTATGAATTAAAAAAGGACCATGTAAATCGGATAAGTGGTTTTCGCGTGAAAATAAGATAAACGGACAGAGAGACGTTAAGTTTTATAATATGTATAGATATAAACAGAATATGAGATCGTTTAAAATAATTATAGTAATCATTTCAAAACCCATGAACCAGTTTCCATATCCGATCAATGATAAACTGTAAACACGGTCGTTATATCCATATGAGTGGTTTTATTACAAGAGTTCCTAATAAAATAACTTATTATTTCCTTTACATACAAATAATGATACAGCACTAGTTTGTGTAGTGGTTTCCTTTTTAATAAATTAATTGCCTAGTTATTTTATAATTCTAAAGCAGAAGTATATTATAAAATATTAAAAACTATAAATTATTTTATTTAGACTTTACTTTATATTCAGTAGTTTGATGTTAGTTTCACATCTCTTTCTTTCTGAAAATGCATAACTTTTATACACGTTGAGTTAGATCTATAAAATATTAGAGATGTCTCAAGCTTGTTATTTATAACTGGTGGTAACATGAAATGATTTTTAATATTTAATCTTATAATGATTGTAACTTGTATTTAATGTCTCTGGCAAGTTTTATTCTTCTTTTCATTATAAAGTCCTTAATACGTGCAACACACAATTATGTGATAAACTCCCACAAACAACTGAGAGGACAATATAAACTCCCGTTTTTTTTTACAATAACACACTTTGGTTTATAATAAAAATATTGTGTCATGGGACGCCTGGCAGATGCTAAACATTTAAATTTAATCAAATTTTTATATTTTTATATTGACATATTATGAATAAATAATAAAACTTAAATGATTTTTTTAATAATTAAAGAACATAATAAATAATGAACTAACCTTTAATTTGCTTCACTTGATTAGTGTAGAAGCATTTCACTATAATTAACTTATCCATTAAAATATATCCACATAAATTATATTCACACTGAGAACACTGATATTTACGAATAACCTATAAGGTAAGCACAGGAACCACGCCGATACACGTAAAGTAAGTATACACGTAAGTGAGTTTGTCTAAAAGAGAGAGAAGCGATCTGTATAAATGCTGAGGGGGGAGCACTGAGTCAGTAAGAGCCGACTAGAATCGACGATGGCAATGGCACGTAGCAACGTCCCATCAGAGCGCTTTTACGACCAAACGGACCATTAGATGCCTCACATCAATAAAAAGTAAAATAAAATACTTTTTGAAACGGGTTTTCACAAAAAAAAAAAAACATTCCAAATTATTACTTTTGTTTGAAATAGTTATTCTAGTATGTTCACTGTAATTGTTGTTCTTTGGACGTGCAAGGATGAGCAGTTGAGTACACAACGCCTTCGCTGTTCATCCCACTCTATAAATAGAAATGAACCGGTCCATTTTCAAAGCAAAATGATACAGAGTCCTTAGATAAGGCATGTATTTTTAAACCCGGATGTCTTAGGACCGAATATTGTAGTGCGACAATGGTTTATAAATTCATTGTATTGATGTACTGTATATTAATACAATACGATTCTTTTCGGACAGGTATGTAGGACAAACGTGCTTGAATTGATAACGATCACCATACACATAGCGCGTGAACACTGAGGCTTGGAATTGGCTGATTGTCATCGAAATTCGTGTGACCATTGCGTCATTACATTTTAAGAGCATTTTAAATACTTACTAAGATTAAAATAGATAAATACACAGACTAGATAGAAGAACCTCGACATGTTGATAATAAATATCAATTACTCTACAATTTCTTTCAATATTTTAAAACAGATAAACTTTTTTTAAGACAGTTAAAATACATTTTTTGACATGTCAAATTTATATTCTTTCACTTTATTTTGTTATTGTCCTTTTTTGTATTCGAAGGATTAAATTATAATTAAGCTAATTGAAACATTCCAAAATAAAACGAATAATGATGTTAGGTACCTATTCTAATAACGTTTAAAAGCTTATTATATATCAACAACATAACAATCTGTCGAACCATATCGCTATAATTTTTTATGATAAAATAATGGGACAGCGTTCGATGTTAGTTATTTTGCGGGAATCCGATTGTTTGTTTAATATCATGTTTTATTCCTCAGCCAAAGTGGATGTGATATTTGGCTAAAATTTTATGAAAGGCAATGTGTATTTTTATACTCCTAAGCTACTTAAGAAAGACGAAGTTGCGGGCAATTGCTAGTTTTGTATAATGTCGTCAGTGGTGGTATTTTACATTTTAAAGTCTTTTATTTTGTATAAATAAAGTGAATTTAAATTATTGGCCCGGAATGTACAATAGTAGCCCGTATTCAAATTCAATAATCTAGTTTTATAATATTTTTTGTTACTGACCTACATAATTATTATATGATATAGTTTGGATATTGTGCTTAAATAAAATGGGTTAGAAAGTTATCTAGCTAAACTATTAAACTTGAACGTGTTAACCAAATTTCTCTAGAAATTGTTCTTTGGAAAATACTGCCAAAACTGTAACTAGATCAAAAAAGTTGTTAATACAGGTTATGTAGTGCTTTTAAGTAGATATTGACAATATTGGCATAACATTAATATTAACCTACCGACTCGACGCTGTGTTCTCCGTAAAATGTAAAAATCGAAACTGTTCACTAAACAACTGCAAAAATACTAGTAAGGTGACATCTAGTGAGTTCTGTAAGAAATAATTACGTTTGTATAAATTGTACCTGAGAACATTTGTTATTGTGTACATTTGTTTAAAACTATTTATAGATGGCGGTAGTAGTCTAAGTTATAATTAATAATTAAAATTTCATTTAAATTCCTTATCATATTTTTTTAACGGGAACGTATATGTAATCAATAATTTAATAAAATATCTTTACGTGGTTTCTTTCTATAATTCGTCGTATAAATTTCAAAGGACATAACAATCACATTAAAAAACACTCATACTGTTTTAAAACACCCCAATTTATATTCAATATAAGCATAGCAGGTGAATTTCGATTTTCGTACCCTAGGATAATATAGATATATATGGATGGACACAGTTACGTATTAACGCGATGACAACGGGGGGCATTGATTCCCATTTCGAATAAGATATTTATGTATAAAGAAGAATTATTTATCGAAATAATTAAAAGACTTTATATTCCTTTTCTTAATAATTTTTATATTTTTGTTACCCTTGGGTGCCAAGCTAAGTTTATTTTGTATGCTTTTTCATGCTGGTTGTGTTTAGAATAAAAACTTAAGTTGACATTATATTTGCATCGAATTTCTTTAATATTTTATATTTCACAATAAAATATCAAAAATATATTCATATATTTCAAGGCGACGGAAAAGACGGCTGTGAGCAATCAAAAATGAAAAAACTACACTTGAAAGTGTTGCCATAGAACAATTTATTGAAATATGCACATTCATGTGTAATTTGTTATTGAACAGAGTTCATACGGATAAATAATTGAATATAATGTGTTTAGTCGTTTTAATCGTTATAGAATAAACAGTATTCGTTCCTTTAAGGTAAATTTTCATGCTTGTTGACTTTCTGTCTTAATCTTTGCAAGCTGTACAAAAGTAAAGTAGAGACTTTACCTAAGCTCAAATAAAGATAAAAAATATTTAATACATTGTAACATAAATTTATACAGTGTTTGAATCATTGAGAATATTTAGGGATTTATTAAAATTAAAGTATAAGAATTCTATATTAGGTACCTTATTTACTTATAACAATTAGCGATTTAAATGTATTAGCTATGTGACACGTCACACCTTAGTGGTTTTGTAACAATAGTAGAGAGATTAGATGTTCCGTCGTTTCTTAATAGGGCCCTGGCGCAACTAGCACCCCGCGCCGCGCCCCGCGGTGAAGTGAAGAGGGAAGGAATCCCTTTATCCGTACCGTAGCGCGTAGAAATTTAGAAACGGTTTTCTTTTTCGATATTTGGCTGTTGGCAACTTGTTTATTGTGAATGGGGAATAAAAACCTTTCTACTTAACAACCATCTATAACTTGTAGGGTCTGGAATAAATGCCCGATTAATTTAAATTCCCTTAACAATGTAGTACACAATAGGGTATATGCTTGAATTATTTTTATATTTTTAATAAATTATTAAGATTGGTACATAATCGTAAAAATAAAACATTGATAAAATTATTAATTTTTAGCATAATAATAAATATTTAAAAATTGCAATGAGATTAGAGCGATTTAAACGCATTAACGGCATTTTGGCGCGCTGTCACTGAATATCAGCGTCTACGCCAACATTTTGTATTCTGTAAAGGTTTTTATTCGTTTTATTTCAAAAAAATTATTTAATAACTAATTATGATATGCATAGATAAAATAGGCAAAAATAGAAAAAAGGTCCCTTACAGAACATATGTACCTATGTGGCGTGCATGTGTGTATAATGCAGTGTCATGTGTGTCTGTGTGCGCGAGCGGCTGCTTGGCTCAAGGGCTCCATACAGATGGATCGGACCTAGGCTTGAGTTGCCGCAGAGGAAGGCGGTCGTGGCGAGTATCTTACAGAACGGCATGGTAGCGAGGACCATCGATGGATTGTCGATTTTTCGATGGTCGCCGTTGATCTTGTTGTACTGTACATACGATCAGGCACAGTAGCGTCTTTTTGCGGTGATACTAAAACGAATTTGTGTTATATTACAGTCTTATTTAGCCGAGTTATTATTTGATAGTCAATTATCATAGAGTTATATGGCCAAAATATTTGACCTACGATCAACAGTTTGCATTCTTAGAAAGCAATATTTCGCTAATTTAACTAATAATTAACGATAAGACTTAAACATAATCACAAAAATATAAAAACACCAAGTAATGTATGTATAGCCTTTGTGGACACTCCGAACGCGGACTTTGACGTTACGATTCGATGTGACCAACAGCGATGTGTTTAGCGGTTTTAAATAACCCTCGTATATTTAAATCACTTTTATTAATGAAAATCTATAATAAGTACCCAAATAAAAACAAATAAATAAAAAAGTTATAAGTAGGTGTAATTCCACAGAAAAAAAAGTCCAAATAAAATACGCGGTCTGTACTTGAATAACAAACATATTCACTATTATTAGTAAAAAAATAATATTATCAGAATCACGTAACGATATTGAGTGGACACTGGAATCCAGGGTCATGTACCTCATGTATAGGTAATTTTATAGAATACACATTGTACTAATTTAATATAAATAATAAATATTTTATTAATTTTAAGCATTATCACCGGTTTGGACTCAGAGTACTAAAGTCTCTAGCTACTGGATTAATTAAAATACTATGGTTTCGGGAAATGAAAAGGATAGCGATAGACTCGTATATGCTGTGCATCATTTTGGAGTAGTTTAATATTAATATAGAGGAATAGGTTTTTAATATTTTTTTAATCGATTAATTATATGTGTGTATATTATTTTATGAGACATTAAAGTTTATATACATATTTAGTAAATAAGAAGGTTATAGTAATACATATCTAATGTTAATCTTGCAAATATTATTTATATTATTAGCTGACAAAATAGAAAACAACGATTTAATTAATTAATTTTTCAGATTATTCTGGTTTCGAGTCATCGGACATATAACTGTGATCTCCAACTTCTGAACCTTTATCGTCATCGCTTTTTGTTTTAGTTGTTTCGACAATGTCTTCTATCCTTAAACGCATATGATCCCCAATGAACCCTACTGGTTTTAAATATTCATCTAAGAACAAACCGCAGTTCTCAGGCTGAAGTTTCACGCATAATTGATCTGTTGCATTAAGCGTCATGGAATTTACGAAAAAAGTTCGTAATTTTTTATGAGTCAATGATATCGAACATGGTGGTATGGAGTAGGAGTCAAAGCCTTTTATTTTTTTTTAAACTGCTCGCTGTCTTATTTAACAAAGTAATTTTTCATAAAAATGCGATATCTCGCATCATTCACTTTGGTGCAGTTTTTGATGCCATACATACTAACAGTAAATTCTTGAACGGTCTTCATTCGACAACCCGAATTCAGGATTGATTTTTCGCAGACAACCCTATACCACCGTGTTCGTAACGAAATAATTTTATTTTCATTTAATTTTGATTCATTAACCAGACGGGTGCAAGTTACTAGTATCGATTTACCTGTTCATACCTGCCTACCTGAGAGTTGTGACTGTGCTTTATACTTTCAATTGGTATGGAATTTGTCTATTAACCAAACCGGTGAATGTATTTTTTATTATTATTAATTAATCATATCCTGGACTGGTATTTTTTAGACAACCCATATGAAATATATTTATTGACATATTAAATTGAATATAAAATATATTTGTCCATTAACCAGCTCGGTGAAGGTCGTTGTATATAGTGATCCTATACCATATCGTCACTGCTTATTTACATATGTTAATTTATGTAACAAAATGTATCCTATAAACTGGCCAGATAACATATCTATGAACTAAAGGAAAAACCAAATAAATCATTTTAGTGGTTTTCACGTGAAAAGAAAATAAACGGACAGACAGACAGAGATTTGAGTTTTACAATATGTACAGATTGCTCTGATCGATCTGATCGAGAAGAACCGCTAAGAAATTTGATCTTATTGAAGTGAAACTTCTTATGCGACTTCCAAGCGTTAAACGTTAAACGTTTAATGCACATTATCGGTCTCTCCTCTTTGTGTGAGCCAGAGCGAGAGAGTAAATCTCGGTGTGTATGTATATTACACACTGTTTAAATAAAATAGAAAATGTCTTTTAAAATGAATTTTCACTTCTATTGTGTGTGAATCGCACACACACCTTTTTTTGCAAAACATTTATTTTACACGATTTGTATTGTTTATAGTTATCATGATTTTTATTGGTTTTACAGAGAGGGAGCCACTTCCAGAAATCACCGTCATTCACGTAATGATCCTCTCTATAATATCCTTTGGACAATAAAACTTGCTTAACATGATCTTTGAACTTATTATATGGAAAATCGTTAAAGTGCTTAGGAAGTTTATTGTAGAACCTAACACAATTACCTGAAACACTTTTATTTGTTTTTAAAGATGAGATTACTATTTTATATTTCTTTCTAGTATTGAAATTGAATCTAGTTTTGTTTTTTAAATTATTGTTGTAGTTGTAATTTATATGTTTCTGAACATACATTAAATTTTCAAGGGTGTATTATTGCTCTCCTTGATTGATATTATGAAGAAAAGATTATTATTTGAAAAAAATACTATAAGATGTACAACCCATCCCGAAAAAAATAACAAATCGTAGACGACATAACTGAGATATGACGATCATTTAAGAGAAAACCTTAGGGGATGATTTTCCCGACCCCTACAGGATATTATATTTACGGTGTGTCATAGGGCTCGGTGAGGGGAGAAAAGCGCTGGGGTGGCAACTTGGAAACGATTATATTAATGCATATTAAATTGTCACTTGCTCTGGGATATGGAGTTAAAGGTATTAGAGATATATGTAATGGGCTTCTGTATTTAAATGTTTTTTTTTTTTTACATAAAGACATTGGGGTACGTTTGTTGGGATTTAGGACCTGGGCTGGGTATCCGACTAGATTGCGACCACCATACACTAGGTGTAACACCCTCTTTTGGTTTTGTCGCTTTTCGGGATCTGCCATTGAATATCCAGTTGTTAAGACGCTCGTAGACCGGCATGACAACGACTGTCGTCGTTGTTTTTCAATTGTACTGTGCTTACCATCAGGTACACATGTACCATGGTCCTAATTAAAAAAAAAAGTTCCAATGCCGGTCATTGTGACATCTTTTCGAAGAATAAGTGAGTGTTAATCTTATTCGTGCAATAAGCGTTATATATTTAGGAAATCCAAAAGCATTTATATAATTTACTACCAGTACCCCGTGGCCCCACACGCCTTTGTTACGCTTTAATTATTTTCAAACCGTAACTCTATTTTTACACATATTATTGAGAATTCACATAGCATGTTAATTAAAGAATGGCACGTACATCCCATGTACAAAATGTCGTGTAATACGACATCAAAAACAAAAATACTTTTTTCAATTATTTAGGCCCTAAGAAGGCACTTATGAACGTCGAACACTACTACCGGTTCGGACAAACATCCCAGTCATCGACACGAACCGGCAAAACACTCGATCGGGCTTCTCATGTTGAATTTTTTTTTCCAACTGTGTAAATAATATTTAGGGTTAATAATCATCAGTTAATAATTTAGTGGCTGCACAGAGAGGGAGTCACTATCATTCACTAAACTGTTTGAAATATGTACTCCTTTGACGTTTAGATTAAGCGAATTAGGATTTTTCCTATTCTTTCCTGTTTCCTTATTTATTATATGAAAAACCGTTTTGGTTTTATTACTAGATTTAAGAACTAGACTCGACTAGATTTAAGGATTAACACAAATTTAATTTTATAGAAAAAGTTACGATTTCTACGTAGCCATATATTAACAATGGTCTATAATTTGAGCAATGAAAAGTTTCATAAAAGTCGCTCAAGCCGTTTTTGAGTAAAATCCGAACATATAAACAGACAGACAGAAATGTATTTAATGTTATATTCATGATCAGTGTCATTTAAATAGGATATCTATCGGCAAATTTCAAAAAAAAAACAATACAATTTTATTTTTAACCACTTTTTATGATTTCTGTAAGTATTATTTATTGGTATTTTTTTTCTATATAATTCCTAAAATTTTTCGCGTTTAAATCGAGTAATTTAGTTTATGTTCGCATAACTTAGATACCTAAGCTAGATTTTAGTTATATTATGACCCGTATAGTTTTAACACTAAAAATAAACACAAGTCACTCATTCCGTTTTTTAGACTTAGTAATACAAATAAAAGCCTTTTAAGTGTTAGGTTCTATAGTAAGTTAGTTACACGTTACGATTTACCGGAAGGTTCAAGGACCATGTTAAGTAGTTTTTACTGTTATAAAGTAATTAGGTGTAGCGTGGATCATTACGTGAATAATAGTGATATTTGGGACTGACTCTCTCATTGTATACTAAATATAATGATTTAATTATATAATGATATTTAATTATAAGCAACAATTACACAGTAACAATAATGACATAAAATAATATATTGATAAAAGTGGCTGAGTTTCATGCCGACTCCTCTCGATGTCTGGGTTGTTTTCCGAACCGGTAGTAGTATTGTAACGATTATAACCGCTTCCTTAGGGCCTACATTGTCTAAAATAAAACTCTAATTTTGAAAATATAAATTTACAAATCATATCGGAAAAGTATGGTGAAGATAAGACACGCAATTCCCGTGATAATGTATGTTAACGCGAATAAAGTCACTGGCATTACTTAGTAATGTAATCGAGACACTCGAAAGTCGAAGTTCGAAAAAGAAAAGGGCGAGACACCGGTCAGTGTGTATATTTACAGGAACTATTTCGAGCTAGTTTCGACCCCTCCATAAGTGATAAGGTATTCGACCTACACACGTGAACATAATACATATAATAACATAATATTATAACATAATAAACATCCCTTGAACACCTAGATTCCGAAATTTCACAAATAAATATATTATTTAGTTCTTGAGTTATTAGGGTCTGATAAGTTGCATTTTTATTACTCACTGACTAGAAACTTAAAATTTGGAATCAAGCATATACCAATAATCTAAAGAAAAAATCAAAAACTTAATAAATATACAACTTTAAACGAAATAATACTCATAAAACGGCGTTTCCATTCTCTTACTAATAGATGGCGTTGTGCCAACTTAGACGTTTTAGCGTTGTGTTTTCCCAATTTATATGGGCATTAGAATATCGAACCTTTATAATAATTTAATCAACATTTATAAAAACACTGCAAAAACTACAATTATTAATTGATTTTAAACGAAATAATACTCATAATGAATATCAACTACAACGGCGTTTCCATCATCTCACCAATAGATGGCGCTATGAATATTTTCAAAAATAAATGAGAAAATGGGTCCAAATTCGTTAGAAACTACGTTCGGGGTAGTCGTCACCTATAAAACAGCTGAGATCTAATGGGTGCCAAGTTGCATTGCTTTCGTGGCTGAGTGCCTTAAGCGCTTGCCCCCAAGCCCGGTGAAGATGTAAAAGCCGTTTGAGGCTTCAGGGCACTTATGGCTAACAGTATAATCAGTTTGAAAAAACGGGTGCTAAGTTCCATAGTAATTCCTTTAATTATAGCTTTAGGAATGTACTTTCTTCGATACATTTACAAAACTTTTTTTTTTACATGGGATTACTAACTGGGCAAGTTTTAATGCATATGAAACTACGGTTCTGTATATACGGTAATTTTCGTACGTACGTAATTTTCGTCTGTCTGTTTCGGGTAATCTCCGAAACAGTTGGACCGATTTTGATGGGAGTTTCACTGGCAGATAGATGATGTTTTAAGGAGTAACTTAGGTTACTTTTATTTACGATTCTGTAATCCACGCGAGCGAAGTAGTTGTTAATAGATATTTAGGTTAATTTATTATTTATTAAGTTATTATGTTTATTACGTCAATAAATATTTACGATAATTTGTAATTAAAGGAGACAAATGTTTCATCGTAATTTATTGCCAACTAGCTGTCTCCTCGGCTTCGCTCGTGTGAATTACAGAATGCTGTCAGTCGAGTGTACGCGTAAATCGTGTTGCCCCATTTGACATATGCTATCATTGACATTTTTGTAGGTCTTTTTTATGATCTACAATTATGTAGTACATTAATTTGATATATCTCTTAAAATTTACCTACTCAGCGTAAATCCATAAACGAATTGATTCACCATTATCGTCGCTGCTTATTTCGTATGATATTTTATGTAGCAAAATATATCCTATAACCTGACCAGATAATATGTCTATGTATTAAAGGAAAAACCATGTTAATCGGATTAGTGGTTTTCGCGTGAAAAGAACATAAACGGACAGACAAAGAGACGTTGAGTTATATAATATGTATAGAAAAGAATAAGGACTTGACGAGTTAGAAATCCCATACAAAGAAAGTAACAAATAAATAGTTAATAGTGGTATATGACGGTCGCGATCCATTCGTGTCCTATTAGGCCAAGAGTAGTAGTTTATTCGAGCGTACAATAAGCTTAAAATACATATAAACAGTTCGAAAATATTTAATAACGACATAAATAAGTTAGGTACTTCCAAAGTCCGTGGAAAAACGGTACTAATTCTAATCGATTTTTTTCATGTAAAATCTCAAACTAAACATTGACACCGGCCGGCATGCGTATTCCCTCATCCCTCCTACAACCAGTCTAGTCTATATTCGTTACTATAAAAACACTGTATAATTCCGCAGGTTCTTGTATAAAATACCTATGTAGTCATGTCGGCGTAGCGGGCGGGGTTTACGCTACGCGGGGCGGCGTAGTAGTCAGTGTTGCCATATAAAAAACATAAAATTGACCTAGACTATAATAAGGGTTTAGACGATTACATTAACCTCACAAATACATTATACTGTCATAGACAAGACAAAACACAAATGTATAATCTATGTACAGTTGGCAGTATTCAACTCTTCGTATAATCTATTGCTTATTCAAATTGTTGCTTGATTTGTTGGACCAATTTTAGTAGCACGAAGAATATGTTAACTGGTATATTAACATAAACTTACGATTAATATATTGTATAGGCTCAGTCAGCTAAAACATCTGAAAGGTGTTTCAGATGAAAATTCATGCAAAGCATTTAAAGGCACCCTCAAAACTGAAAAATGTTTTTTAATCTCCCTATACCATTGAAATTTTAACGCCAGTTTTGATTTGCGCATTTGGCCATATGGTATCACTGCAATTTCGTATTTTACTTCTTGCCACAAGAAAAACGTTTTTTTCCCTACTCATTTTGATTTTAACCCCACTAGCCTAATCTACCTTCAGTAAACTTTTGGTGAAAAATATTCATAATAGCCATGATTACCTACGTATATTTAATTAAATAGTATCTCAATCATTTAAAAATAACAAATTAAAGGTATTTGATTGGCTTTAGCTGGAAATATAACCACAGTTTCAGTTATAACTCCTGAACTTACAAGTATATTACAGCTTTTGCCACTACAAAAAAATACCGATAAAACGGGTAAAATTTTCCTTCAAGACTGACCTCCCCACTCGAAAGTTCAGTACAAAACGGACCGCTTTGCGGTTTGTACGTGTCGCTTCATTAGCGAGGTGCCATTAAACAAAATGTAATATTAAAAAATACAATTTATTTAAAAACGTTACGAATATCCTAAATATATTTTTCATATATATCAACGCGTAATATTACTTCCTTTAGGCATATATATGTGTGTATAAATTAAACAATAGATCGAAATGAAAGAATTGATTTTTTTTCCTGAGTAGTGGTGATTTAGAGAGCTTTGGTTCGGTGAATTCGATTTTTCGGGCTTGAATTTTTCGAGGGTGTATTTTAATGGTTCGTTTTTGGGATTAATACGTGACGTGTGGTCGGAAAAGGGTTTTCTTCGCTAAAGCACTACTGCCGTTATAAAACCGTGATAGTGATTTTAAAAAGTGGTTTGATCGCCTTCTCAGCTTAGGGCAGCGGTACCTAAAAATTTAAATCTTTTTAAAAATAATACGTAATATACGATGCAATTTGAAACAATAGTAAAAACCTTTATGGAATTATGACGCTGTTCCGAAATAATAATTTTGACAGTGGAATTGTTTAACAGCTAAAATAATTCAAATATTCACTAATAAATATAACCAATTTGCGAAACTTAAGTGAGTTTTACGGCTCCCACTTTAGAAATCTCGCTGGCTTAGTCCATGGTACTTTAAACTCGCACAAGGCAAAATATATGTAGCCGGTATTAAGCCTAGTTAGGTTTTTATTTACAAGCAATCCACCTGATGATAAGTAGAAAGTAAGACAAGTGAGATATGAAGATCTTAAGACATATCAGCACATTTATAAATACAACGACGATAGCTTCTAGTTCATTGGGTATAGTAAGACAAGTGTTGGAGCATGCATATGGTGGTCGCGTCTGTGATTTCCTTAGAATTAGAGTTACTAATAAAATTATGACACCACATTTTACATTTAAAAAAATATATAGCATTGTGGTAAGGCTTTTTCTAATTTCCGCCTGGCTAGCTACCACCCTCAAGTTAAAAACCTGTCGCCTAACACCAATAGGTGTTCCGGCAGCTGCACTTGAGAGCTAGTCTTCCACTAGACTTAGTGTGCTACCATCTTGAGCCACTTCCTCACTTAAGACCAGGTGAGATTGTGGCCATAACGTTAAACTTATAAAAAATAATAATAAGCGAGTTTTGTGAAAACCGTAAGTAAAATAGTGTTGAATCTATACAGCTCATGAATGTTTTTCGATTCATCTATTTGTGTAACCTCTTAGAGTGCTGAAGGTAAGCTGTCATCTACTCTTATCATGCTCTTTTCATCATAGTTTTGGTCAATCATTACTGCTGTCATTTGAATTGCTGGAATAGTGGTTAAGTTTGCTATACAATCAAACCAAATAAATAAATTCATGAAAATAATACAAATTTTGAGTAAATGTGTCTATTATTCATATTCGATGACGTCATTTTTGTTTTTGAGCATGTTTCTTTAGTAGATATCGCCTGTTTTGTTATTAATAATTCCATTATGATGAAGGGTTGTGTAACAAGAGTTTATTTTTATACAACTGAGGTGGCATACAAACGTACTGCCCGCCTGGTGGTAAGCGTCTACTGTAACCTATAGACACTTGTAATACCATAAGTATCACTAGTACGTTGCCGACCTTGAAGCTCCCTAACTCAAGGAGCCCAAGAGTAGTGCCTGTGCAAAGGATCGTATACGGAAGCACCACTACGACTTTTACTTCAGCCGCAAAGCAGCAGTACACTGTACCAGTAAGCAGTACAGTGCACTGGAACACGAGGCGTTCCAATTCAATCCTCAAAAGTAATAACCCATTATTGAATGGCCTCAGTTAGGGCTTTGGTCATTCTGACGTTAAGTTGACATTAGTTAAAATTAAAGTTCAAATTCAGAATCATTACTTAGCCTCTCTTATTCTTCATTAAAGGCTCCTTCCGTTATATTATTTTCATTGGTATCATTAAATTATAATTCAAAGGTTTGAAACCACACGCAATGTAAGGTTCCGTAGTTACCTGTCCCAATACGCAGACTTAGAAGGAGGCTTGAAATAATTTATTTTTTATTTACATTTCCAAGTAGGTACATTTTATAAGTTAGTCTAATATTACTCGTTAACTTGTAAAGCCTACTTAACTGTGATAGTTTTCCTTTTAACTTTGTTATATATATTACGGCCGTGAATTTTTGTGAAATGGGGGGGGGATACTGAACTCTAATAAAAATTAACACTTTAACGCTTAATAGTTCGCAAATGGATCCCTGAACTGAGAAATGGTTTTCACAGACCTGCGATAATTTTGACAGCCCACATCATGGGATAGACGAGAAAAAGAAAATCATCCCCACTTTATGTCTCCCATATTAGGTATTCGGTATTCTATTTTTTTCCCCAGATTTTAGTTTAACACTGTCCGCGTGATTGATATGTATACCGATACTACAATTCAGCTTTCTAGTAATATAAATCTCTGAGCTGAGCCGCGGACAGACGGACATGGCGAAACAAGAATTCCTTGTTGACTTCTGAACCCTAAAAAGGGGGTAAGCCTCGATATAAATTATCTTCATACTTCAATCTTTATTTTCACATTTTGTGTTATCTATATATTAATACGTGAAGCAGAAACTTTGTACCCCTTTTTACGAAAATTGGGCAGACGAAGGAGTATGAAATTTCCTACACTTATAGTTTATATAGATGGGAGTGCAGAATGTTAATAATTGTAAAAAAATATGCATAAGAAATACAACACGTCAATAAAAAAAATCATTACACACACTACCATGTATACTCTTTTGTTTATTGTTAAAGTCTGTGGTCAAATTGAGAATAGATTAATATTGTTTGTCTTTAATATTATTTGTCTATAGTCGTACTGAATGTCAAACATAACCATAATAAATTCATCTATTATAAATCTCATTATAAAAAGAGAAATGTGTAGCAATATCATATAGGTAAAAAAATATATGCTTATATTTGTTAGTGCTGGTTCAAAGATCTTTTTGTAGACAAATTAACAGTTTAGCTTTGGCGAAATCCTGAGATTATAGAAGTCTTTGAAAATAGAACCTTAATAATGTTTAAACTTATAATTTAAATTAATTATGGTATAATTTCGACCCCTGGGCGACCAACTAGTCTATCTTAAAAGTATCATAGAATCTAGTGTATGCGAGACATATGCCTGTTCACAAAAAATGTTTTTTTTTTTCAATTTGCCCTTTTGACTTTTGGAGTAAGTTTAAACGTAACGCATAAAATTCTCTAATATACATCCAAGCTGGAATGCCTTAAACCGTACTACAAAATAGTTTTACGTATACCTATAACAGATTACGCAAGTCCGCTTAACTTGACGATTCATGTACAAACCTTGGCTGGAACCGCTTATATGAGAAATATCAGTATTTAGATTACGTAATACATAGTGAATGTTTACTCATGACTGCTCAGTATTTGCTCGTGCTGGGAACTCAAGTCCAGCGTTGGGTTGCGTAATAAAACACGATATTACAACGATTAAGTAGGATGTCCGCCGTCTATTCCGAATCTATAAAAATACAAATAATAAATTCATGTAGAAAAACTAGTACATATGTACTTATAATTGATTTTAAAATTTATAAATGTCGCATAAGGTAACAGTCGCATGTAGGGTTTTTTTTTAAACGGAAATATTGCATAATATGTGTATGTCATCAGATATCTAATAGTACGAACCGTTAGTTTACAAAAAATCTTATTACGACTGTAAACTGTCGGTAGATTATGAACAGATAATTTGGAATTCAAAATTTTGATTTTTGATGTTATCTCTATTAAATAAGCAAACGCATGATATTAGGAATTGAAAAATGTGAATATTTAGCGGTTTTTAGCTGGTATTCACTCGACTTTGTGCCTTATGATCACAGTTTCAACAAAACCTAACCAATCCAGTTAGTTTATAAACCAACGAAAATGTTACCGTTAGATTGCAAATTTTAGTATCGGTTCACAATCTACCGTCAGTTTACAAATTTCCCTATATTGTTTATGAAAATTATTATCCAATAACATATACATATATATATATATAATATTATCTATATAAGAAAAAAAAACTATATAATTTGTTTAAGTATAGTTTTTATTAAGATTAACTGAATCAAAATATAGGTAAACTGACGGCATCGTTTTACAAACGTAATGTGAAGAGACATTTACGCTTACTGGCTTGTAGTGACGGTTGGCGATAGATCCTAGATCTGTCGGTGGCTCCCGGTGCTTAATAAACTTCCACTAATAATATTACCAGTATTTTATAATATGGTTGAAAAAAACTTACTTCACAAATCGCCTAGCATTCAGCGCACGTTATTCTATCAATTATTCATTTCATTTTAAAACGCCCAGTCGGTTTTTGAACAAATTCTAAGGGTTCAACCTGAAATGCTGCAGCAGATTAATTTAATTTACGTATTTTTTTTTAATTTAAAATTTGTCAAAAAAAAATTGAATACCTTTTTCATAAAAAAAAAAAACTATATAATTATCAAAAATGGCAATTATATAGGATTGGACCTTCACTCATTAACTTTGAAAAGTCCAAATATGAGGTTGACCGCTGAAAAGATAGCGAATAGAGTTGTTGGCCATGTCTCAAAATGTCAAGAAGTGATACTATAAGTATTTTTATTCATCAAAAAAATGTGTTATTTAACCCTATATTGTGTAATACAAGTGGCATTTCGCATAATAAAGTTTGGTTATTGTGCACAAGTGAAGTGGATTGGAAATAATAACATGGATCATGAATTCTGAGATGCCACAAAAACTCACTAGAATGTTCTAACAAGGGAGCCACCATCTTGTTAGAATCCTAAAATCGTCATAACACTGGAAACTAAGTATATTCACTCGATAATGGCAGTAATGGTAAACAGAGGACCCTGTTGCCAAGTCAGGAAAAAGAAGTGACTACTTTTTTTCGATATTTTTGTATTATTTCACGTTGCGCATGAAAAATATAATAAATAAAATAAAATCAATATCTTAAGATTTCGAATTTTAAAAAGAATTTTTATATTTTTTTTATTAATCTTTTCCAACTTTTTTTTTAATCCTCGGCGTAGAACAAATTGAAAAAGTTACGAATCCCGCTTCTACCTAACTAAGTACCAAAAATTTTTCCAGATAAAAATTTGCTATTTCCTTCTTCTTTTTTAACAATTTATCTCAAACGCTGGAGAGAGGGGACGCCACTATAAAGTTTCTGCCCTGGTTCGAAAAAACCGTAAATCCGGGGCTGGTAGGGGGTAAAATTAAGAGCTGCGCGCGCATCATGTGACGGAAGTACGACCTGATAATGTTAGCCAATAATGTATAATTACCATTATTTACATTTGGTTAAAATAATGCTTATTTATACTCTGTTGAATTTTATTTTTACTCAATAAAACAAACGGTCAGTAAAGTGAATTTGCATTATGATCATTAATGGCTAACTTAATCATGTTGTTGGACGAACAATATTACAGATTTATTAATATAGTTATTTGTTTTTGTTGTTATTCGGTATATGTATTTCAGCATTATCTTACATTAGTAAACATAATAAAAAAAATAAAAACATTTTTTAATCATATGATATGTGTATCTGTAGATTGTATTATTCCACTGGAAAATTAACGCACCAGCCTGTTATGTTTTTTAAAATTTTACTGTTATCGGCAATATATGATATGACCTGATGCTTTTTTTTATATTATATTCTTCTATATTTCAATCATTTAACTGAATGAGTTGAAACCGGTTTAAAAAATATAACGTTGTAACGTGGCTGTCAACTAAAAAAAACGTCATTATATTGACCTCTGCAACGACGACAAAAACTGTCACATTACATCTATACGTAACGAGTGGATGTCGTTTATTTTATATTATAAACAGAAACAACAACTACAAACAAGACTGGCTTCGTAACGTCGACAATAAATTATACATAATTTGTTAAGTAAGAAAAATATATAGAAACAAAATATCAGTGAAAGTTCGCAAAAGTGACAAAATAAAAAGTGTAAAATAAGTGAAAGTGTAAGTGCGTCAGTGATATTTGCGATCGCGATGCGACAGCGCGTCAGCCTTGTCTCTCTATGAATTAAAAAAAATATCATCGCACGCTCACTTTTCGCGGGAAAACAACACGTCACCTGTCAAAATCGATTGTCAAAATTCAAAAAGTTTCGCTCAAATCAGTTGTATCGTGCAAGGAGATTGTTGGAAGGCTGTATATTATTATATAGAAAACCGCCCCCGGCGCTCGGCCAATGACGCCGCGGTTGCCGCCCCCGCACGGCGTCCCGCCGCTACTCCGCGTGGTTTTGCTCCTTCTTCTAGCCGCTGGTAAGGATATTTTGTTATTATTCCTTTTTATAACACACACAATGAAATGATATTATAAGTCATGGTCAGGGTTGCCGTTTCCTTATAATTAAATGTAGATTTTTGTTTCTATAATTTACCAAACTATGCACATCCTAGGTACTCATCGTATTATAATATTATAAATACGAGTTTCTATGTTTGGATGTTTATAACCTGGATTAACAATACGATACTTTAAATACAGGTAAAGACCCAATACTAAAGTCCACGTAGACGAAATCGCGGGCAAAAGCCAGTATACATATGTTTTCTTATAAGGACTTATGAGATCTTAGAATTGCTATAGAATCTCGTTTATTAATAATAAGGTCAAGAATATATAAAGTCATAGTAATATATTATATTGTATAACTCCTTGAATCTAGGTCATGTAAGCAAGGATTTCTACTTCCATTAATGATTCTAAGAAGCTATTATAGTAACCAGTTATTTAATTATATTAATCAATTACAATCCAGTTTAAATTTTATATTCTTATTTTTGATACAACTAAGGTGGCAAACAAGGTGGCACGCCTGATGGTAAGCGGCTACCGTAGCCTATGGACGCTTGTAATATCATAGATATTACTAGCTCGTTGCCGATCTTGAACCCCCTTACTCCAAGGAGCACTGGAAACCCAACACAGCACAGGAACACAACACAAGGTTATTTGGTTGCGATCGTCTAGTCTAATATTTACGACTATTTCACTAGTCGGTTTGCCTCAAGTAGAGAGAAATCTTCAAAGACATTTATCGGTGTTCTACCTCCTCTTCTATGCTCTACCTCTCTTAAACTAAACTTTACTAAATTACTAAAAGTGATAATTTAAAAAGAAGATAATGTCATATTATAAAAAAACTTAAAAAGTTAGGATATTTAATAATTATTATGAAAAATAACGTGAAAGCATAGAGTTATTACGCTAAGAGTGATAGTTTCATACAAAGTGCCCCTTAAAGTTGAAGCCAAAACTAAATAAACATGTTGCGTTAGCGACATGTAATTACACTTCACAACACAAATACAAACGCACGATTAATATTGTAAGTGATTAAATTTTTTACCAAAAATGGGGGAATTAAAGTATGCAGTGAGTGTTGCTCTCATTCAACCTATGAATATTCAGATTAAATAACAAAGGCAATAATTAACATTGTCGACAAACCAAAACAAAATCAATGATGAGAACTAAGTGTATGGGGTCGCGATTACTATCATCCCGCTTTATTACTGCATATACACCGGCTGATCCCGTAATGCGACAAGCCAAAGTAAACCAGAGATGTGTCTATTACTATGTGTATGGTGGTCGCGATCCCTAGACACCCTGCTTTATTACTGCATAATGCATATACTCCGACTGATCCCGGAGCGTGACAAATCAGATGAAAATCAGTGATGGTTTCTTGTGTACGATATAGTTAACATTACTAAAAACTATTGCCAGTACATACATAACGCAAATATGAATCCGGTACATTTACCGTCCCAATAAAAATATCGGTCAGAGCTAGTGTAAACCAGCAGTAAGGTACATCATGTATATCAACCATAAGGTACATATGTATGATATCTTTTTCGTTCTCTCTGCGTTATATCATTCTTCTCTCTCATATAATGAAACGAGCATAAATCTAACGCGTCCTGGAAATTTCACTCTCAATTCTCGTCTAATTATCGAATCGCCACCTAAGAAGTGTCACTTCAAAAAATGGGGTAAAGTATTTTCCGATAACTAGCAACATTTCATTGTAATGGAGTCTGTCCATTTTGGAAATATTATTACTGTTTTTTATTCGTGTCAAAATATAAGCTGCCGGGTAGTGGTTGCCAGTGAAATGGGACATTTAAATGTTTCTGGTGATCATGTAATGAGTTGTGACGTTCTTTCACTGCACACTAAGTCAGATTTTGTCAAAATTGCGGGAGCTGTTTGCATTATAACTTTTACTTTAGCACTGACGTGCCGAGACGTATGTAGCCTTTAAAGGCTAACTTGAAATGGATTCACTCTGCGTCCGACTACTGCCGTTCTGAGTGTTTTTATTCTATGCGTGAAAGAGCATGTTATTCTCTGGCGTTCGTTACACAAAACCAACAATATTATAGTCTGTTTTTTTAATTCCGTTCAGTAAAATGAAATTCCATGTGATGCTATAGAACGACCACTGTAAGCGCGACCCTCCTAATGATTTAAGGGACGCGGGCGGCGAGTGTGCACGGATACACACAGTATTGAGTTAATACACTATATCTTAAGATAACTATTTTATGCATGTTATTTCTGATTGACTGTATGGTTTATAGCAATAGCAGCGTCGTCATTTTCATCTTTGCAAAATAATGTCATGTGTAGCAGTCACAAAAATAAAACCTCAAAAGCTCTCACGTCAAACGTCTATTGCTGGCATTGCTGCCAAAGGACTAGTTTATTGGTTTTATTCCCCTCCCTAGTCCCGCAGACTATTAGCAGTGCCGCGTTTACGGCTGTCAGTCTATAGAAGGTTCATTGACTTTATTAGTGACTGACAATTTACTCCACGGGATTAGAAAATGGAATATAATGATTTTAGAGGTAAAGGTATCCTGTAATAATATCATAAAAGCTGGCAGTGAGTATTACAGATATGAATCCGGTACACGGTCTATTATACTAATTGTCCAAGCCATAATCTACCATGCATCTATTATGTTCGTGCTACATATTGTTAAAAATATTGATTAGCTTTAGTATGAAGAAACGCTAATGGTTTAATACTCATTGGATTTTTACCTATTGTATTGTCTTTCCAACTAGAGTCTACGATAAAAGAATTTATAATAAACACAAAAATATTCCTTTTTCAAACATTACAAAGTAGGTTGGTATACGTCATACTTCATAGAATATTATCAAATAATACAATACAGGTACAATATACGTACAGGTATTAAGGAATGCTCTAGTTGAATGGCAACGGGAGAAATGTATACGCTTTGACATTAATCTGCTTCTGCAGAATACTATCACAAAGGCTTTTTGTTGCCAGGAAGTCGGGCCTTCCAGTTTCATTGTATACACCGAGTAATATAAATAAAACCTAACCCTCTGATTGAATGTAGACATATTGTGTAAAGATACTTTTATAATAAACTAGCTAGCCTCGCCAATATTTTTCTTCCCTTAGCCCTCACCACGCGTCAATAAGATCACGGCGTCACCTATTGCGTTCAGGGATAGCAGAAAAACTTCATGACAACACTTAAGTCTATCAAAAATTTATGGTAACGGTATTGGATTTTATCAATCTCGTTACACCGATATACATTTATCTTCTAATATATAAAATGCTCGTGTCACGGTGTGCGTGATTGAACTCGACCGATTTTCGTGAATCTTAGCGTTCATATCGGCCAGGGTGGAGAATCGGACAACATCTACTTTTCATCCCCCAAAATTTAAGGGTCCACCCCTAAATTTTTATTTTTATTTTAGACAATTTTTTTATGTTTCCGCAAAAAAAATAAAAAACGTTTTTTAGTAGTACACACAAGCGAAGCCGCGGGCACAGCTAGTATGTCTATATTTTTTCAACTTTCCTCACATACTTACTATATAAAAGACATGGTCACGAATATGCACTTAAAGGAAATTGTATGGACATACAATATTTAACTCAAAAAAGGCTTAACCGATTATTATGAAATTTTGTACATGAGAAGTTATTTCCTAATTGATGCGATATAATAATAATAGTCAATATAATTTGTGGAGATCAAAAAAAAAAAAAATTCATTAGCTTTCAACCGATTTTGATCAAATTTTGTAGACGGGAAGCATACCTCATTCCATCATTATAGGCTATAAGGAATCGTCAATAATACATTTAGCAATCGTAAAAAAAGAGTTCTCAACCAATTTTTATGAAATTTTGTACACAGGATGTATATATTATTTCTTAATTGTTAGACTATATGAATTACTAGTTGTGCCCCGCGGTTTCACCCGCGTACAATTTAAAATAAATCGCTGATTGATGTTTTATAATAGGTATTTCAGTATGACAATATTTTAATTGGGCGGCCAGGGTTATACGGCACTCGGACAGCTCGTTCGCGCCACTACACCTACAGTCATAGATCCGAGCCGAATGTTGAATTATTTTAACTTTACATAACATTATTAACAATTAATTAATTAATTTTTCATGATTTATTTTAATTTAACATGCTATATAAAACAAATTTTATCTACATAAGACAATTGTCTTGATGATGAAGTAACTTTCGTTCGTAAGGATTAATATGCCATGCCTAACAATAATGCTCATAAATCACTTTACAATTATCAATAAAAATAGCACACACAAAACACCTTATTGTGGTTTATTTATAAGTATATATATATATTATTTATAGGTATATAGTAAGATGTACTAAGGAGCAATATTTTTGTAGAACATTGTATTTATGTATCACAGACAATTACGCCAGCGCACGCGGATAAAATAATCCGGGAGCGCGGTTTGTTCCAACTTACTTAACAAAAATCAATATTTAAAGCTAGCTGAGAGGTTTTGCGTAGTTCTAGATAGCCTATACTATTCCACGTGAATTTGGGAATCAGCTACAAGAATATTTTTTCAAATCCGACTGATAGTTCTAAAGGTTAGCGTGTTTGAACAAACAAAAAGCTCTTTCGTTTTATTATATTAGTATAGATTACTCTTAGCGTTTGGCCACAATTTCATCTGAATCTAATGTTAAGTAAAGAATTGGCACGTAACACGCTAAGGCTAGTGTGAGAACTGGCTCTAAAGTTGAGCTGACGGAACACATCTATTGATGCTTGGTGACAGATTTTCAACTTGAGGCTGGCTAGCCAGGCGGACATTAGAAAATGCCCTACCACCATGCTATGGTTTCATAACGATATTTTTCTTCACTGAAAGTTCAGGTTTATTGTAGGGATGCAAACTGACGTCGATCGACGCGGTATCCGTACACGGTACACTGAGCGATCTTTGCTTTACGTGGTCTTACTTGGACATTTTGAAGCCGATATTTAGCAATTTCTGCTATCGGTTTGCTCTTGGGGAATACGTGATTTAGGAGGCCAGTTCTCGTGGCTGCTTCGCGTGCCATATGCTCGCTTGATGCGTACGTGCCCAGGGGTAATTGCACAGCATTAACCGACACAAGTTGCCTCAGCCAAATTTGTCTCAGATCCCGAGCGGACCGTTGACGATTCGAACACCGTGTGCAAAAATTCCTGGGATATGGACCAAAGAGTATATAATGTGAATATTTGGAATGTTCATTGTGTAACCGTCCCCGTGAAAATAATGTAAACATATTATTCTAATCTGATGTTTCTCACGAGAAGGGAGTTGAGAAAAAAATATGTTCAAAAAGATTCACTATCGTCGGTTCATTCACCAGGGATCTCAATGAAGTAACAATGTGTAATTATGTGAACGAGGCCGCTACCGAGTTCGCAACACTAGCGCTTGTGTGATCGCGCTGCAATTTCCTTGAATAAATAATGTCATGATGCAACTATAGAATGATAATAGATCTAATGCTCACCTACAGAGCTTTTTTAAAATCCACGGAGTAAATTGACAATCACTAATGTCACACTTAAAAATAATGTTGCTTTTATTTTTGTAGTGCTGTGCTACCGTATATTTTACGTTCTAATTTTTTTTATCATAAAATTTTAAATAATGAATTGAGGGTTTTTATTAATTTATTGAAGTATTTTGTATTATTCAATTTATCCGATAATTTACTATTATAATTACGTCTTTTAGAAAACTACAAAATGTACATAATACGGAGAAAACCTACAAAAAAAGAACGTTTCGGTTGGCTCACGACAGACGCAATTTTGTATCCCTTATTCAGCCTTCACCTTTGGACGGTTTAATGTTTTTTTAGAAAAACTTATTATGGGCATAAAACATCTAGAATTCCCTCTAGTTGAACATTTATATCAATCTACCTTTCTACACTTAACCTGTAAGTATTTTGTAACTCAAAAAAAGTTACAACAAATAATACATTATGGTGAATAAATTCGTTTAATTAAAATACAATTATAAAAGAAAAACTAGCTGTCCCGGCAGACGAGAACGAATCCCTTTCAGGTATTTAATGGCTCGACCGCAGTGCCACCTATCGAATCCTAACGTAGCTATGAACCATCGTACCATATTTCCTTTTTTTTTGGGATTTTTATTCTTCCGAATATATCAGTCCCATTGTACCCCAGCCTTTATAACATCACATAAGGAGAGTCGCTGATGAGATAGCACTACAAGGTCATACAACATCTTGGCATCATCTGACTAAGGTTCTGCCAAAATGCTGTGAAAAACACCTATATCTTGATAGCTTATATTCATGCTATTCACCAGCGACTCCCTTTCGATCTTGTTCTTAACACACTTCATCAGTAAGTGATGCACATCATCAATCTTTCCACATATATTACAATTGGGCGACTCTGCTTTCCTCATCCTAACCCAATCTCTCTCGCTTTCGTTCCCTTCAATTTCGTCTCTTGCAAACAGGCCACGAATAATTCGTCTTCTTTGTAAAACATAACTCCTAACGCTAACTCTTTTCCTTTCCCAATTATAGTCCCCACATTCCAACTTGCAAGTCTTAGTCTTACATCCTGAATTCGCTTTTAAGCTACTTATTAAAAACTCCAGGTGCATACTTTCGACCATGTTGTGAATTTATCTACAAATAAAATCAGTGTATATACGACCTATTAATATTTTCACAACTGGCATAGAAATTCCTAATTAGTATCTAATTGCCATTATTCATTTGTAATTTTCTCAACGCATTTGTCTCAGCCTTCAGCGTGTCACAAAACCGGAGTGAACTATCATAACCAATCCAGAATAATCGAAACTACATTTCAACTTATAATACAGTGGACCCCCGATAATCCGGCCCCTGTCTAATCCGGCGCCCCCTGTAATCCGACATGACTTAGAATTACATGTATGTTTGACAATCTTTGCTAATACATATAGATCACGCAGGTTTGAACAGGTCACAACTCGTACGCGCCACCGCTATTGTGCTCGACGCGTATGCATTGTTTTACTTAGTTTGAATTTGACTATGTACTAGTGATAGCGGTACGGCCTAGCGTGCGTTCATTGTTTACTATTTATTCATTGTGTATTAGGTGTAGTACCTAGTAATGTCGTCACAAACCCAGAAGCGAAAGCACAAAACGTTGACAATTAAAGAAAAATGTGATATTTTAGATCGCTTAAATCGCAATGAAACTTTCAGTAGTTTAGCAAGTGAATACGGCGTAGGCCGATCTACAATTTATGACATTAAAAAAAACCACGAGAAGATTAAGAAGTTCGTGTCAACTACAGACTGCGGGCCAGGCAAGAGACAGACACTCAAGAAAGCTGAACATCCAGAAGTGGAAGAAGCTTTGTACGTGTGGTTTCTTCAGGAAAGAAACAGGCATGCACCAATTTCGGGACCCATGTTGGCGATGAAAGCTAAGTTTTTTTATAAGGAAATAACAAAAAAAGATGATTTTGTGGCCAGCAAAGGATGGCTAGAACGTTTTAAAAGTCGTCATGGCATACGTTTAATGACTATTACAGGAGAGAAACTTTCTAACGATGCCACCTACATAGAGCCCTTTAAATTAAGATTTTTGCAAAAGGTGAACGATTTAAATCTTGACCCGTCACAGGTGTACAATGCAGACGAATCAGGGCTTTTTTGGCGTGTGATGCCTAACAAAACTCGTTTCTTGTAACGAAAAAGACGTACCTGGACGAAAAGTGAGTAAAGAGCGTGTAACCATACTACCATGTGCTAATGCTGCAGGTACACACGCGCTTAAGATGGTGGTCATTGGGAAATCTAATAAACCAAGGGCATTCAAAAACATTGATTTACCTGTACACTATTACGGACAAAAAAGTGCATGGATGACAAAAGTCCTTTTCAAAAAGTGGTTTGATGAATGCTTCGTACCTGAAGTTAGAAAATGGTTAAAAGATCATAATTTTCCTCAAAAAGCGTTGTTGCTTCTTGATAACGCTCCCGGTCATCCGTCTGAAAAAGAACTGACAACTGAGGATAAATGCATCACTGCGATGTTTCTTCCGCCAAATTGCACTGCACTGATTCAACTGATTCAACTGATTCAAGCAAGACAAAAAAAACCTACTTTTGAGAGCCGTATCAAAAGACCAACCAATAGAAAAAACTTTAAAAGAATTTAATATGAAAGACTTGGTTTTTGCTCTTAGTCAGTCGTGGAGTGCGTTACCGTCGTCAACTATTAAATCGTCTTGGAAAAAGTAATGGCCAGATATAATCACCACTCCTAGCAACGATCCACAAATCAGTGTAACTTCGGAAGTTATAGAACAAGTCGCTACTGAAACACAGATAAGTCCGGAAGATTTGGAAGTCTGGTGCCGTGGAATGGATAAAGAAGAAAATGTTTGTCTTGAAATGTCTGACGAAGATATTATAAAAGAGGTTTCTAATAATACAACAAACGATCAGGAAGATAACGACGACGTGATTGCAACTGCTCCACAAGTCACAGATCAAGACGCAGTTAACGCTTTTGAGCTAGGTTTACAATGGGCTGAAGAGAATGGTACATCCTACAACGAACTTTTACTTTTGAGAAGACTGAGGGACAAAGCTCTGATCTCGCGTTATAACAACCTTAAACAAAAAAAAATTGATGAATATTTCAAAGCTTAATAATTTGATATAGTATTCACTACATGATTTTGATTAATAATTCTTGATTATTTTGGTAGATATGTATGTGCATTTATGCTTAATTTTATAATAAAACGTAAGCTCTCAATTATTATTTAATTTACTAAATTCGACTTACATAAATTAAGTCTGATTTGTACTTCAAAGTACATACATATGTACGTATAATATATAGATTCTTGTCATTAGATATGTAATTTGTCGGATTACAAGGTACTCTTTCGTAAAAAAATCCGGACTATAGGGGTCTTAGGCAGTGCTCTATAATCCGACAAATTCGATAGTACGACACTGCCCTGCATAATGTTTGCCGGATTACCGGGGTTCCACTGTACTAGTTTTTTAACGGGACATTTTGTCACTAAGAGGAGAACGTGTCGTCGAAAGGGGCAAAATAATAAAAAAGAAGGTGTGTTGTTAAACGAATAGATATTGAATATTCTACATTTTATCGTGTAACAATTAAAGCTTCAAACAGAACACGTTTAAACAAAAAGTTCGAATCCTGTTTTGTTTTTTGCTCGTTTATATACTTATATGTAAACCAAAAAACAAACGTTAAGAGCTCATTAATGTATAAGGATGTGTTCTAATACTAGTTTAATTACTCGTCTTCGCTCAATGCGTCAATCAGTGTTAAAATAATAAAACAGAAGAGTTTTTTATTTGATTGCTTATTTAAAGGCAATCTGAGGAACTATCTGTCGGATCTGAAAAAATATTTTTGTATACGATAGTTATTTTCATGAGGAATAGTATAGGCTATATGACTTCACGGTACGACCATGAGAAGCGGAGTAGTAACTATGATGGTCAAGCAATCTGGCTACACGGACGCGTTGACGGCGGTGGTTGACATCCATTCATAAATTAGAAAAGAGCTAATAATTTTCAAACGGCTGAACAGATTTTCTTGTATCATAGCTAACTCTCGATTAAGTCACCTTCCAAACAACAAAACGAAATTAACATCGGTACAGTCGTTAGGGCTACGATGCCAGAGACACCACTTTGTTAAAAAAAAAAGTTGGTAAATCTGATTAAGTTTCTTGTCAGTTCTTCTCGGTGACTGAGATCCTTCATTTGTAACTCTACCTACCATGGAGAGTTTACATAGATTTTAATGCAAAACTGGGTAAACGAGACGGCGATGAGCTGCGAGTGGGGCAATTTGGAGTAGGAAACCGGAATCATCGAGGTCAATTACTGGCCGGTTTCATGGAGAAAGAAGGCCTTTATATGATGAACTCTTTCTTCAGGAAGCGAGAACACAGGAAGTGGACCTGCATGAGCCCTGACGGTGTAACGAAAAACGAGATAGACTTTATCATGTCGACGAAAAGGCACATATTCAATGATGTCTCTGTGATCAATGCGGTCAAAACCGGAAGTGATCACCGTATGGTAAGAGGCACATTGAATCTTAATTTGAAGCTCGAAAGATCTCGACTGATGAAGTCTACGCTCTGCCCAGCACCGATCCAACTCCAAAACCCCGAGAGCTTTCAGCTGGAACTCCAAAACCGTTTTCATTGCCTAGAAAACAGCGTGGACAATTACAATGACGGGTTCGTGGAAATTGTCCATACGGTGGGTCCAAGTTCTTTAAAACCCACCGTACAAACAGGACCAAAAAACTCCAGACTCTACTCTAGAGCTCATGGAGGAGAGGCGTGAGATGATTCTGCAGTCTAGAGGTGATGCCTTTGCTTATCGCCAGCTAAATAGACGGATCTCAAAGTCACTGAAAACTGACATACGCCAATTTAATACGAATCGTATTAAAGAGGCGATAGAGCGAAACAAAGGCTCCAAAGTGTTCGGAAGAGATCTGTCTATTGGGCAAAGCCAGCTAACAAAGCTGAAGACTGAAGATGGCAGAATCGTGTCATCCAAACCTGAGCTCTTGAGAGAGGTCGAGAAGTTCTATGGACAGTTATACACATCAACACAGAAACCCGTTACGAATCTAGCTAAAGACCCAAGAGATAGATTGACTCGACACTACACAGAAGACATCCCGGACGTCAGCTTGTACGAGATTATTATGGCTCTCAAACAGCTTAAAAACAACAAAGCTCCCGGAGATGACGGAATCACAGCCGAACTATTGAAGGCGGGTGGTAAACCAGTACTGAGGGCCCTTCAGACATTGTTCAATTCCGTCATCCACGAAGGTAAAACGCCGCAGGCATGGAACAAAAGTTTGGTGGTACTCTTCTTCAAAAAGGGTGACAATACCCTATTGAAGAATTATAAGCCCATCTCACTTTTGAGCCATGTTTATAAGCTGTTTTCGAGAGTTATTACGAACCGTCTCGCTCGCAAGTTCGACGACTTCCAGCCTCCCGAACAAGCCGGTTTCCGAAAAGGCTACAGTACCGTAGACCACATACACGCATTACGGCAGGTTATACAGAAGACCGAAGAGTATAACCTACCCCTTTGTTTAGCGTTTGTGGACTACGAGAAAGCCTTCGATTCGATTGAGACCTGGGCTGTACTACAGTCTCTCCAGCGGTGCCAAGTAGACTACCAGTACATCGAAGTGTTGAAGTGTTTGTATGAAAACGCCACTATGTCAGTTCGACTGCAGGATCAGAACTCGAAACCTATCTTGTTGCGGCGGGGAGTCAGACAAGGAGATGTTATCTCTCCTAAACTGTTCACCGCTGCACTGGAAGATGTTTTCAAGGCTCTGGACTGGGAAGGACTAGGCATCAACATAAACGGCGAGTACATGACCCACCTACGGTTCGCCGACGACATAGTAGTCTTGGCTGAGACCATGGAGGACCTCCGTGCGATGCTCGATGACCTCAGTAAAGCCTCTGAACGAGTTGATCTTAGAATGAACATGGACAAGACGAAGATTATGTCGAACGTCCATGTAGCGCCAACTCCCGTGAAGATCAGAGACTATACGCTTGAAATTGTTGAAGATTATGTTTATCTGGGACACACAATCCGGTTAGGTAGATCCAATTTCGAGAAAGAGGTCAATCGTCGAATCCAACTCGGCTGGGCAGCGTTCGGGAAGTTACGTAACATATTCTCGTCCAAGATACCGCAATGTCTCAAGACGAAAGTCTTTGACCAGTGTGTGTTGCCAGTGATTACATATGGAGCTGAGACGTGGTCGCTAACTATGGGCCTCATAAGAAAGCTCAAAGTCACTCAAAGGGCAATGGAGAGGGCTATGCTCGGAGTTTCTCTGCGTGATCGAATCAGAAATGAGGAGATACGCAGGAGAACCAAAGTCGCCGACATAGCCCGAAGAATAGCTACACTTAAGTGGCAGTGGGCTGGCCACGTAGCTCGTAGAACAGATGGCCGAAGGGTCAAAGAGTTCTCGAGTGGCGGCCACGTACCGGAAGACGCAGCGTGGGCAGACCCGCCACAAGGTGGACCGACGACCTGGTAATGGTTGCGGGAAGCCGCTGGATGCGGACAGCGCAGGACCGGTCGTTGTGGCGATCTTTGGGGGAGGCCTAAGTCCAGTAGTGGACGTCTTTCGGCTGATATGATGATGATGATGATGATTTTTCGAACCGGTGGTACTTTTTGATGTTCACAAGTGCCTTATGAACATGCCAATATTATATTTTGTTGTTGTGTTGATAAAACTTTTTTATGACAAACATTTTTATAAATACATACTTAAATGTTATATAAGGTGTTGCAAAGCTTTATGTTATTAACAGATTATAAAGCATGATATAATTTATCTATATAAATAAAATGATTGAGGTTTGCCGTTGTGCATACTGGATAGATTCTGATAAATTGTTTTTGTGTTAATTTTAGATACTTTGTTCTTAACAGTAATATGTATATATCATGATATCTTCAATCAAGTTATTAAAGCTTTAAGAAACTACGATTTTTATAGATTTTAGAGAAGCCGCGGGCATAGCTAGTTACGCAATAAAAATAAATCAAATTTTAATATTCCAATCCGGTAACATTCGCTACCAGTCACATAAAACGATCACTCGTAAGTTCTCGGCCGTGACCTCCATCGGAGAATTTAAAAGTAGGTACACAATTTCAAACCGGATTTCAAACATACCTAAAGCCATAGAATAAATCAGAACGGCAGTAGTCGCACGCAGAGTGAAGCCATTTCAAGTTAGCCTTTAAAGCCTACCTACCTACGTCTCTCGGCACGTCAATGCTAAAAGTGAAGTCGTAGTGCTACAGGCGCCCGCAATTTTGTCTTTGACTTAGTGCGCAGTGAGAGAACGTCACAACTCATCACATAATCACATTTCAATATCCCATTTCACGGGAAAGTTCCTTTCACTGCTCTCAATTTTACTCATTTCATTACATGAGAGAGAAGAATGACATAATGATGATGTATGTATACATATAGTGATGTAGTGACCGTGACCAAAATTCACATAGTAATAGACACATCTCTGATTTTCCTTTGGTTTGTCGCATTACGAGATCAGCCGGTGTATATGCAGTAATAAAGCGGGATGATAGTAATCGCGACCCCATACACTTAGTTCTCATCATTGATTTTGTTTTGGTTTGTCAACAATGTTAATTATTGCCTTTGTTATTTAATCTGAATATTCATAGGTTGAATGACATGAATCAACACTCACTGCATACTTTAATTCCCCCATTTTTGGTAAGAAATTTAATCACTTACAATATTAACCGTGCGTTTGTATTTGTGTTGTGAAGTGTAATTACATGTCGCTAACGCAACATGTTTATTTAGTTTTGGCTTCAAGTTTAAGCGGCACTTTGTATGAAACTATAATTTTAACGTAATAACTCTATGCCTAAAGCTTATGTTAATATTCCAAATAAAAATGGCTAAATAAGGCAATAGGCTAACATGGTAATAAATGGCGCTGTGATTTAGGATTAAGAATAGACGTTTATTACCCAGTAATGGGAAATTTGAAATTTCTTATAGTAATACTTATTTTAATTAATTCTAAGTTTGCTTACTAATTTTTAAGTTATTTTGATGATGGAACGACTTTATAGGAGTGTCATCCGGTCAGTAGGGTCAAAGAGGTACTACTTGTTAGTGCCAGATGAACGACCACTTTTTTTTATATAGCTATTTAAACCACATTACATCAAGAAAAAATTGGCTGTCTGCTCCTAAGTGGACGTAGTTTTTTAGTGTTATACCTTTTGCTGACATCTATATATATATAAAGTAAGAAAGTGACTGACTGACTGACTGATCGATCCCGCACAGCTGAAACCGATGGCTCTAGAAGCATGAAATTTTGCACAAATGTTCCTTAAATGACGTTAACGTACGCTTAGAACTGATTTTTGAAAATTCATCCCCTAAGGGGTTAAAGTAAGGGTTGTAAGTTTGTATGAAAATCCGTCATTTTCGAAGATAGCTCAATGTAAATTGGTATTTAGCAATTCAGTTAGAAAATAAAAAAATGGGACGACATAACTCAACTATGATGCGATCGAAGCCGCGGGAAATGCGCTAGTTGTTACTATAAATCCCAGCGCTCGCTTTATCCGCCTCTGAGCCTAACTTCTGAGTCTATGAAGCCAAAGACCAATAAGGGCGCTACAAAATATCGAAGATGGACCTAAAGCTGTTATAGGCAATAAACATCCTACAATTATAAAGTTTTTAAAGTGATTTAATTTTAATATCACGTGACCACTAATTAAAAAATGAGTCATGTAGCGAGTAAAACTCGCGCCCTGAGAGTTCCGATCTGATTACATTTACCATTACCGTATATTGTTATACCGTCTTTTACATAAATATTGTTTATATATCCTAATATATAGTTAGTTAGTGTAAGGACCCATCTTTACATATAAAAATGGCGTTTTGTTGAACTGACCACTTTGATCTAAAATATCTGACGTTTGGTTAAGAATTCCAGGTTCAAATTTCTTTTAAATTTAGGTTTGTGTATTTGTGTTTCGAATTCATTGATTCATTGGTTTTGCACCATTTGATTTTTGTTTGACATCGTTCCTTTTACAAATTGGAAAACTTAAAATATCGCATTATTCTGTCTTGCCAACCTGTTTAACTTCACACGAAACCTATTTAGACGATTGTTTAATGTCTAAACAATAATATAAAATATATTTGTCGTGGTACACTGACGTTAAAGAAATTTTACTACACGTTTTTCATACTAAGAAAGCTTGCATGACATATCCACAAAACGTAAATTGTTACGTCATGCAAATTATGACATTACCTAAAAACATGCATTTCTACTATCGATTATCATAAACTAAGATATTATGATAGACGTTATAAAAACATTTTACACGACAAAATGCTAAATAACTTCCTCTAGTCTATACAATGATTTATATGAATATTAGTTTTTTTTGTTACTACGTGCAGCGTTACTTTCTATGTTACTTAAAACTAGAGTAAACCAAAATAATAAAACCAAGGAATCGAAAATTAATCGTGTTAATCGTACGAATGAAAATTGATCGAATTAATAGAACGCTGTTGTACATTTAATTTATTAGTTTGTAATTCACACATGTTTACTTCGGCAACACATAACGAAGAATATTGACTGGAAGAATTAATTTTGTTATTTGGAGTCGTATATTTAATAATTCGAGTGTTCAGAATGCGATTTGAATTGTCGTTGTAGTTTTATTTTTGCTATTTAATTCACACAGCTTGCCTACATCGTCCTTATTTTGTTGATATCTTGGATGTGTCTTCATAATAATGTGTGACGTTAAATGTAATGATGATTTTGTGTTGTAAATACATCACTAGTTTGAAGTTTGAACGCATTTACAGTGATAAGCGTGTGCCAACTGCTTAGCTTCCAGGGTTCAGTGCGACGACGCCGCGACGCCGCGACGGCGTACACAATTTAGATGGTATTGTGTTTGCAAAGAGCTTCACTGCGACCCCCTACGTTCTAATACATTCTCTGTTACATTGTAAACCGAACTTTACTTCTAGTCGATTTAGAGTCCACGTTAGTTCATCGTTATAGTCAGCTGTTTACCGTTATTCCAGACTATCCGTCCACATTCTTCGTACAAACGGAATATTAGACCTATATTTGCCTTAATATTACATGTCACTGCGTATTCAGTATTCACAAACAAACCAGATGGAAACAAGGAAACATTATCATTCTTAGAGCATAATTAATTTGTAATAATGTAGAAAGAAAGCACTCAGGAAGCTGGATAGGACTTTCTGGGTGGTAGGATACGACCGTTGTGTTTTAGTGAATCGCGACCACCATATACCGTGTGATACCTGCACTGTGGCACGCTTAAGGTAGCCACTGACGATGCATCCACCAATCTAATAAGAGTGGACGTCTTCCAAAATTTTATCGTGAATGTTACAAACGTATGCCAATTGAATGGACGTCGTCCGGATTTCCAAACGGATTAAAATCCATGCGTCCAATCCAACTGGACGGAGTTTTTGGCGGGATCTGAAAGTGTCAAGTAGTGATTTTTGTTTTTTTTTATTCATAAATTTGTGTTGTTTTGACCCTATATTGTGTAATATAGGTAGCGTACTGCATAATAAAGTTTGGTTATCGCAAGTGAAAAGGATTAAAAATAATAACATGGGCCATGTTTATAATATGTATAGATATATATAACCAAAATAATGAACAAGGCAAAAATACCTATTGTATTATCTATGGTTGCAAATATGAATCCGATTTCGAATATCAAAAATAATAAATAAATTATATTACAAATATCCAATATATTGGGTATATTAACGGAAACAGTATATTAGGTAATGGTAGCAAAATAGGTAAGCAATAAATATTTTCATTAGGAAATACAATGAGTGTCTTTTCGCTGTTATAAGAACACATTCTTCGCGGCGGTGAGTTGGTTAGTTAACACGGGTAAAACCGTGGAGCACGGTTAGTAACTTCTTATAAATCTTATAAGAAGTATCATATAAGTTATGCCCTTCAGCCGACTGCGTATAACATTTTTCTGTGTATTGAACCATTATTTCAGACGATAAGCTCATAGGTATATTTAGAAAGACCCGTTTCATGTCTCCAACGTAAAATATTTCGAATTTATTTCCAGAAGTTTAACCCTTATAACCTTCTTAAGGGTAAATTGTACAAAAACGATTTATATATATAACTATTCTTTGTATGAGTAATGCGATTAGGCCAAATTTATTTGTTCACTATATGAGTGGCAAATTTTCTATACATATATAAAATAGAATTTCTAATTACATATGCTTAACGTTATTAAGTATATTATAAGATCTTAAAGGTCAATTTTCACTAAGCCCCGCTCGGTATAGTTTGTTCAAAGTAGAGATTAATGTTGATTCTCAAAATTTATAAGTACTATGGCTAGTTCAAGGGTCAGTACAGATGGAGGTTTAAAACAATCGAACGCGAATAAAACATGTGTAAGATAAAATTTATTTCAAAATAATGAACTGGTGATCATAGAAGTAGATATAAACCGATATTAGTTTTTCGTCCACACATTCATTTTTACGGCCCGTTCACATATACATCCGTCGTTGACGTCGTTGAAATAGCTATTAATATAATGTATTCGTGAATTTTCACGATTCGTGAGCGTGTGAATACAGTCATAAGAAGCTATATGCGACTGAAAAAAGAAAACGAATCGTATCAAATCACGATCCGGAAATAATAACGATTCGCTGATGTGTTAATGAGGCGTTAGATTATGCAACCTACTATTTAATTTAGATTGATTATAGTAGTGTGGCGACATATTGATTAGGTAGGCAAAGCGGCAAGAAGTCACCGACACACCATATATAACAACGTATACAGTCAGTGACATCAGTGATGGTCCGATCATCCGGGGCCGCTGTTGAGGCCCAGGGACGCACTCGTCCCATAATGAATGTCATAGTCAGTGGCTGTTTCATTAAATTAATTCTCCAACACGCCGCCACCTACGTACCCGTGTAGATTATTGTTTATCTCACTGCCTGTATTTACCAATGAAAATTTAACAAAAAATATATATATTAGCAATTGATAAGCAAAACATTTACCCAAAATTTTTACCGGGTGTAGTAATAATATAAAACTTTTTGTTTAGGGTCTTACACATAAAGATTGTAAAATTTCAACATTTTTTTGTAAATTTCTTCACATGTCTAGGAAAATTACTAGTATAGTATTAAAATTTTGGATTAGCATACATTGTTTTTTAATAATTTTACTCACACTTTGGTTTGTAAAACGATTGTAATTTTACAAAAAAAATAACTGTTTGTCAGACTGCTTGACGTTCATAGTTACATACTCAATCATATTTATAAAATATATTACAAAGCAAGAAAGTTACATAATTTCAAGTTCATAAAAAATGAGTTTCGAGTTACGCAGAGAGGGAAGAATGTCTTGACAGCCCTACATTCACCCCTGTTCGTAGGGCGAGGTTGTCAATCAAAATATCCCTTAATGTGCTCTCCGTTCCGCTTAGGATATTAGATGAATACAGAGCGTGAGCGTGAGCGTACGCGGTTATCGCAACACCAAGGGAACAGGGACTGCCTATTTATATATCACTAGCTTTTGACGACGGTTGCACTCGTGTTTCAATATAGCTTTCCATCCGCGGCTTCGCTCGCATATATTATAAAATTTGTATAGTTTGTTGATTATATATACCTACTAATAAACTAATTGTATAAACATTATACCTCATTTATACGAATAAAACTGCGGACGAGTTTGAAATTGATAAAGCACCTTTATACAATACTAACGGTGCCCCGCGGCTCCACACGCGTCTGTTACGCAATAATTGTTTTCATTCTTTAATTTTCACACACACACACACACACACGCAAGTACACAAACACTTTCCACTTCCATATTATACTATATAAATGTTTTTTATACCTATCTGATAATAATATATGATTTTTATACATAACCAGAAGAAGGGCACTAGAATTCGGTACACAAAATTATTTTTAACCGGATCCTATGAACCGTCATAGCTGTACCTACTGTAATTTTATAAAATAAAATAAAATTAACTTTATTTTTACTCATGTTATTGGCAATTCTTATAGTCTATCAATTGACCGTTTCTGAGCTAAATCCGGACGTACAAATAGACAATATATTTGTGATCGTTATTTCTTTATACATATATATATATATATATATATAGTATAGCTTGTTTATTAGGAAATTTGGAAAAAAGAGTACAGACAGCACTTCAGGTTTATTAATATAAATCAGAACTGAGAATTTAGTAACTACGTAGATTACTACCAACTATCCGCTGAGATATGAATAGTGGGCGAATGAAAGAAGATGTACAATTGAGCTTATGAAAACAGTCGACAGAAGACAATATATATTATATGTACAGTTGGAAAAAAAAAAGATAAGCCCGATCGAGTTTCTTGCCGGTTCATCTCGATGACTGAACTGTTTTCCGAACCGGTAGTAGTGTGTTGACATTTATAAGTACCTTATTAGGGTCGTAAATTGATTAAAGTTTATTTTTATTTTTAAGGCCAGCTTGATGTTCTGACTTACATCTGTTTATTAATCCTTGAAAGCGACCTCTCGCCTTTTATTACAAATGAATGTAGATATGTTAGTGCCGACTAACAGCAACTGTCGAGTAGACTATTAACTATTAATTATATAATTAATAAATAAAGAAATAAAAAAATGGACTATAGAATTTTTAAGTGTTATGTTGCCCAACGTCAAACGTTGTAGCAAAGAATATTAAATGAAACCGAAGATGTTAAAGTACTAAGCTGTCTCCTTAAACCTAAGAGTGGTAGAGCACAGAAAAAGGCCTTGAAAATTTCTCTCTACTTGTGGCAGCCCGACTGGTAGAAAACCTCCACAGAAGATCGCAGCCAAATAATCTTTTGTTATATTCCTTCGGTGAATAGGGTTTCCAGAGCTCCTTGGGGTAGTGGGGTTCAAGGTCGGTAACGGGCTAGTGATACCTATAGAATTACAAGCGTCCATAGGCTACGGTAGCAGGTTATCAGACGGCCCGTAAGCTTGTTGGCCTCCTTTGTAGTATAGTAATTAATATGTGGTTTAAAAAAAAGTAAAAAAAAAACATGCTTTAATCACGCACTAAATTTTTATTTTTTAATCTTATAACATCTTCGAGACAGGCCGCGTGGCGCAGTTGTAGTAAGCCCTACTATTGAGCCGAGAGGTCGCGGGTTCGATCCCCGCCCATGACTGACTTTTGTGTGATGAGCATAATTGTCAGTTGTGTGTCTAGGTGTTATATATATATGTATAGTATATCAGCTGTTTAATTACCATAATACAAGCTATGCTTAGTATGGAATTAAATGGCCGTGTGTGAAATTGTGTCCACATATTATATTATTATCTGGTTACCTTGCCCAATCTTTTTTTTCGAACTGACTATACTGTTAGCCTTTGGATCCCTGAGCCTTTGCGGCTCAGCTTCACCTAATCTATTGAACTCCTTAAAACGAATCATATGCGCCTAAACTCGAAATGAAGAATTCCACTATCCACTTCTAGGCTCCATCATCAGATCAGTTCCAAGATACCAAATTATAGTTTTATCATCTGAACTACATATACATACAAAGTTTCATTTCGATACGTAAATTAGAAGTAAGTTAAAATTGTCTTCTAATATATTGTTACATTGGTTGTTAGTTAGTTACAAGTGAAGCTAATAAAAGCGTGTTAAAAGAACATCTGTCTCTTAGACTATTTTACCACCATAATATTATGCATCATATGGTCTTACTGTACCGTAAGTTCAGCCTTATTGTACCTCAACGTGGCATCCGGACATTTTACTGTCAATTTTCTAAGGAAAGTTTGCACTACAAACAGGAGATATCTACCCACATATCAAATAACGCAAATGTCGTCAGATGCTTTTATTATAGTCAACAAATATTTCGTAATATTTTCGGGTTTGTTAGGATACGTTCGACTTCTATTAGAGAAATCCATATAAATACAGCCAACAGCGATGGCAAGTGACCTTAACGCTGGGATCATTGAACCTTACACATCGCTGCAGATATTTCGTGACGTCATACTTTTACAACTGCTCCGGTTACATTCTCCGCGTTATAGGTAACCAATAATATGTTTTATAAAAGCAATTATTTAGAATTTAGAAAGAGTTCGGTGACAGATTATCTGTTATTCCTGAGTACTGACGGCTCTATGCCATTTCATGTTGTGAATCACATTCTTCAGATTAGAAAACAGCAGTGTGGGTGTTGCTGCTCTTGTGTTGTTAAGATTCCACCACGTTGAATGTGGTGAGTATCCATATCCCAACTGTTACTCAGTTTATTTACTGTGAATAAACCGCTTCGTGTGACCAACGCTTTATACTAACGAGTTAATCAAAGCGGCCCCGCTGTTTAGAATATTCAATATTCAATGGGTAAGTACATCAGGGCTGGTCAAAGGATCCTATTGATAACGTCGGGTGTGTCTTTATAGAGCATTCATTACCAAAATATACATCGTGATTCATCTTCTAATCATCTTATTATTCAACTAGCTGTGCCCGTCAGTTTCATTCGTGTTAAATTTATTCCACCAACGCACTCGTGTTGTCTATCGCTCATCTTACTTCCCGTACTTCCTTGCTGCTTTCCAGATTGCTTGTCGTTAATGGTTACTGCTCCGCATCTTAGGGTCGTAGCGTGACGAATATAATCTTCCTCAAAACATAGGTTCATGCATACCTTTTTTTATCGTTATAGGTTTAGCGTTGTGGGCACAATTTCACCAGATATTAAGAGACGATGTGGCCCAAGATGATAACATGCTCAGCCTAGTGGAAGACTGGCTCTCAAGTGCAGCTGCCGAAACACACCTGTTAATGCTTGGCGACAGATTTCAACTTTCATGCTATGGTTTCATCACGATGTTTTCCTTTACCGAAAGCTCAGACTCATTGCAGGGATTCGAATTCACGTTCCTCGATGCGATGTCCCTACAAGCTACCACTGAGCCATAATTGCTGTAATACTGTCATGGTGGTCGGGCTTCTACTAATGTTTGCCTAGCAAGTTACTACCGTCGAGCTGAAAATCTGTCATCAAGCACCTATAGGTGTGTCGGCAGCTGCATTTGAGAGCACTGTCTCTCATTAGGCTTAGCGTGTCACCGTCCTGGGCCACATCGTCACTTAGCATCTGGTGAGAATGTAGTCATAACGCTAAACCTAAAAGGAATAAAATTTGTAAATTGCCCAAATAATTAATATATTATAAGATCTATGTATTTTACATATGTATTATTATTTAAAAAAGTTTATAACTAGACTACAAATTAAAATTTAGCACTCATGCTAGTCAAACTATCATCAGCCGTTCAGAAAATAGCCAGAGAACGTAGCGAGTTTTGATCGGTTCTGGAAACGGTAAAAAAATCATTTTATTCGTACATAAAGTGTAAAAATTTGAAGAGCTTAACTTGTCAATAGTAATAATAAAACATTTGTTTTATTGGTCTTATTAAGTCTAAAACACGGTACGATTAAATTATGTCTATTTCTAGTATCAAGCTATCTGGCAAGCTGTAGGCAAGTACGGGAAGTTGAACAACTATAGGACAACACGGGCGCGTCGTGGAGAGTTTGTCGAATAAATTTAACATGGGTGAAACCGTGGGGCACAGCTAGTCTTAAATATCAACAAGTATTCCTACTTAACTTACGTACTTACTACTATACAAGATCACGTAATATTTCACAGCAGATCAGCTCCTTAGTTTTTAGCTTGCACAAGTACGATCGGTTGTAGAATAATGCTGTCGTCTCTTAGATGGATCAGCGAACTAATCGCTGGCCTCTCAATCTAGTGTCGTCCTGGACGTGTAAAAATGTTCAGCCTACACTTACAACATCGTTGTAAAGTAGCTTGTATCTCTGAGTTTAATAGGTTATATTTTGGAGAGTGTGCGCACGAATTACAAGTTTTAATTCTGCCCTCCCCGTACCACTAAAGGACAGACAGACATCGTGATGGTTTTTACCTTTATGTAGTGAACATTTCTCCGACTAGCACGGCTACTAACGGCTATGGATTGGAATTAACTCCCGACGTTGTCTTCTCGCTTGCATTTAAATTGGGAGGCTTAAACGAATATGAAATAGTTGCGTGTGCGCGATCTACCGCCGACCTTATCTTTCCTTCAATTCAAAAACCTAATGCACAAAAATCGCACCCTATGTAAGTTATGAGTGCATCGCAATGGTTTCATTAATTAAAAGCCTTTAAAACTTTACGCAGCACATGCGCGTTGTCAGCCCTTTAAAAAGCTGTTGTTAACTCCCATTTTGAAGAACTCCATATTTTGGTTCCTCGTAAAAACTCTCTTAACAGTTTTTATTAATACGGGTTTTATAAAGCAATACGTTAGACAAGGTATTTCCATGGGTAAACATTCCCCTTGTCTCGGTTAAAACAAGGTCAACACTAATCGCCGCTAACGGGAGAGAGATAAATTTATTATTGTTTCATATGTTTTTAAACCGAATATAGCAAAATAGTTGCACAATACTCAATAATAGTATACAGTAGTATAAAAGTACCAGCAACTGGGGAATATCTGAAGTCTGTCTGTTCATATCGATCTTATACAGTAACTTGATGTCTCATAGCTGATCCGGTAACTCTATGGTATACTAGGCGCTTTTACTACGTATGTTGTAGTTGCGTTCTTATAGTATGACAATTTATCACAGAACTATAGATTACTTGGATTTTAAATACATGGCATACAGATGAAATACGCTAGCGTGATGATGATGCTAATTGCGAATTGCCAATTGCGAAGGGTGTTTTATTTTATACAATACTAGCAACCGCCTGCGACTTCTTACGTGATAATTGCAATATAACATCTAATGACAATAACTATCAGCCTGAACGTAGCTTTCTATCTATATATATATAGTGTTTTTAGAACCGTATGAGTAGTTTTAGAGATTACCCTCTACACTTGCAGACTTTTACCTTTTTATAATAATAATACAGATCAGAATATAATTTCTTTCAATATTCTGATATGATCAAGGTATAATAGGATTCATGGACTGAAGATCGGCGCCCAATAGCAAACCTTGGCGCACTCAATAGACTCGCAACTGATTCAGTGAATGTGTTCAAATTGAGAAATAGGCATTTTCATACGTGAGGCAATATATTCAAAATATCATTAGAACTCCTGAATTTCGAGTTGATGGAAAGAATTTAAATTTTACAATCCCTGGTCACTATTCACGCACCAATATTGGTGCTAATCAAAGCGCACAATATATTTATATGTATAATATAGTTCATAGAGTATGCTAGAATCCGATAGGTGGCGCTGTAGTCGTTATTATCAACACACGACATAAAATGATTCATATTAGCAATGTATGTGGGTTTAGTGAAAGCAGAACAACGTCTGCATGCCCGAGCAGCTAGTCTTATATATTTCTGAACTGTCCTGAACGGTAAGAGAGCGGGTTTTGTAAGCGATATGATAATACAAAGAAATCAAAGAATTGTTTTTTTCATCTCAGGTAGTGTGTCATCACGGCGATCTGAGCCTTACTACGGTCGACTTATCGGCAAGCTAACTCAGTACGCTCACGGGATCAGAGGTACCGTTTATGCAGTCGATGAAAGCACTGTCTACATCAATGGCTTCGCTTACGACGGAACAGGACCCGATGCTTACTTCTGGGTGGGAGATTCACCTCAACCCTCGCCTGAAGGCACTCTGGTGCCTTACCCTGAAGATTACAATAGCAGGTAACTATAATTTATATGCAAAGGAAAAGACAAAATTAAAAAAAAATAAGTCCATAGGTGAAAATTTGGAATTAAAATAAAAGAATTCATGTGTGGGACGGGACACAGATAACATTTAAAATATCGACATTAGGGATGTTACGGATATGAGACTTCGTACCTGGAAATGGATATGTTAAGAGTATCTAATCGATTTTGGTTTATTTTACTTTTAGGTAGGCTTTCAGACTAATATTAATATACTAAAAAAAAGTAATAAAATAAAGTTTGTATGTCGCTGTTTGCTACAGTATTCTTATGTTAGCAAACGTTTTACTTTAAAGTGTATTTAAACTGGCACAGAAGAGATCTATGCCCAAGTTCGAAGGTAGTGCACTGTAGCTTCTAGCTTATTTATTTGTATTGATTTTGTCTGTTCAGTACTGACCTATATAATTATACATTAGGGTATCCATTATTCCCCTAGTTAGCTTTTCTATTGGTGTCGCCCCCTAAATTCTTAATTTTTTCCAAAAAAACATCAAACTAATAAATATCTTACTTTTCATATTAAACCGAACCCAAATCATGTTATATTTCCCGTTTAAACAATATGTGATATTTTAACTCTTCGCAATTCTTTTCTTTTTCTCAAAAATTACATACAGTACATAGTAGGTACATAAAATAAATAACAAAGCAACTTTACAGCAATGATCAATCCACGTTTTTATAGGGAATCGAACGCTCTACAAAAAAGATCTCTTAATATTTTTTGATAAATTCACTTTTTCCAAAGTTATTCAAAGTTAAAGTTGTGTTTGCGAATATGTTTGCTAACGGAAACAATTCTTTTGCTGTATACTTTCCCTTTAATATATAATAAAATATATTCAGCACTGGATAAATATGGAATGAATGGATTGGATGGATGAATAAAGATACATATATAGGACGGCCGCGGCATGCCGATTAACTATTGATTAGAACTTATAGATCCGTCATAAATTATGCTGACAGTTATCGCTGTACTTTGACGATACACACGATTAGATGAACCACAATAATTTTGTCGGGCACGTATAAAAAACCATGACGCCATTAGTTGAACAATTATCAACAAAGATACGCAAATTAAGTCGCTCCCCTCTTTGACTAAAGACTGAGAATACTACGACTAAAGATTTCACTCAAGGGGACCCCCAAAGCGTCACATAATTACATGCCATTATGAAGAAATATGAATAATAAAAACAAATCGTTTTGTCATTAAATATAATTGAGAGGGGACGGTAATGAGTTTGTCTTGGGGATGTATTTATCTCGGTCATTTGAAATACGTTATGGAAAATATAAGCTATCCTACTCTGTGATAACACAGAGTGGCCGATTTTTAACCAACTTCAAAAAAGGAGGTTATCAATTCGACTGTATTTTTTTTTGTATGTTTGTTACCCGATTACTTCACCAATTATGAATTGATTTTGGTGTTTCTTTTTTTGTTTCATAGATCATATACTTCAGAGGTGGACCCATATCATTTATATTGAAATTGTTTCAGCGGTTTTCGAAAAGATTTTGTTTTATATACGGTAGGCGTTCAAAATATTCTCGGTATCAGGATAATTAAGTAATGAGGTGAACAGTGAACTAAAATACTCAGAACGGCAGTAGTCGCACGCAGAGTGAAGCCATTTCAAGTTAGCTTTTAAAGGCTACATACGTAGATCGGCGCGTCAGTGTTAAAAATGAAGTTAGAGTGCAAACAGCTGCCGCAATTTTCACAAAATATGACTTATTGCGCAATGAAATAATGCCACAGTTCATCACATAATCACCATAAACATTTAAATATCTAATTCACAGGAAAGTTCATCAATAACAGAAGATATAAATAGACTATTTCACATTATTATGATCATTACTTCTCTAATAACAGTGAAAGACGTTCGTAATAATTGACGCGACAATATTAAAGAAAATAGAACGCGCATGATTAAATTCCTAACAAAATAACGGAAAAATAAAAAAATCCTTCATGAAGTTATGATGCCTGTTTACTACGGATCGTGCACCTTCATTACCTACAATTCAAAAAAGTGATCAAGTGAATTTAACTAAGAGAGACGACCCAGGCACGGGCGGCTCCGTAACTGCCACTACAAAAGAAAATTTGTATTAAATATTAGCAGAGATGACCAACTTATCCGTTGGAACCACACACACAATTCTTCACAATCATCTTCGCCTCTCAAAAGTCGGTTCAAGGTAGATGCCACGAATGCACACGGCGTATCAGAAACAAGTGTGTGTTGATTGCTGTATAGAGTTTTTGGAGCTCTGTGGCGAAAATTTAACGAGTATTTACGACTGTATTTGTACTGGAGATGAAACGTGGGTGCATCACTTTGAACCAGAAAGTAAAAAGGAATCCGTGTATTGGCATAAAAAGGGTGCAGACCCTCCTAAATAATTTAATGTCACTCCGTTTGACCAGCGCGTTTTGTAGGCCCATAAATAAATAAAACACACTTACTTCCCTACTAAAAATTAAAAAATAAGTTATTAAAAAAAAAAAACGACTTCCAAACTATACAGTGTGCAAACTTCAACTAAAAAGTAGAAAATAATATTTTGATTTCGTCAGAGCAAAGACCATTAGAAGACAGTTAACAAAATTATTGAAACTTATATACGTACTTACAATCAGTTATTTTTGGAGTCGGTGCCAGCCAAAGCAAAAATAACCTTAATAGGTATCTACTTGATTAATCTATTAATATATGAATGCGAAATAGAGATTAGATAAATGAAATCGAACGAAAGCTGATAATTGCAAAGAAGCGCATCAAAATTCTATGGTTTTTGACACAACCCTCAAAGACGTCTGCCCGCGTTCGGGTAGTTCACTCAGGCACATCACCCCGCGTCACGTCCTGCCCCGTTATCGTACTACGCCGGCCGCCCACCGTTGCACGCGCCGTCGTCCCATGCCGTTCGAAAATTTGTTGCATAAGCAGGATTTAACTGTCCTTCTTGGCTGGCGCAGACTTTTGGTGTTTCTTTTTTTGTTTCATAGATCATATACTTCAGAGGTGGACCCATATCATTTATATTGAAATTGTTTCAGCGGTTTTCGAAAAGATTTTGTTTTATATACGGTAGGCGTTCAAAATATTCTCGGTATCAGGATAATTAAGTAATGAGGTGAACAGTGAACTAAAATACTCAGAACGGCAGTAGTCGTATCCATTGAAGTCGGTTTTGGTTTATTTTTCTAAAAAATATTTTTATTATAATTATAAATTCAAGGTACCGTCACAATAATTGGGTAATTGTAACGTCAGATTGTGAAGGCAATTGTATTATAATATGATTAGATGGTCTTATTGTGCATTTATGTTACGCATACATTTAAGTGATGAGTAGTGTTCAGTCCGGACGCTAGAGAAAAAAGTCCAGAGGAAAAAAATGTATATATATAATTAGTTTAGATCGAATTACATATAGGGAATTAGCCAGATCGCGACTTATTTGTAACTACGATATCAGTCCAAGCCGAGGTTCGGCCATTTGGCACCCTTGGAGCTTGTTGCCAGGCTTTCACGGCTGAGTGCCTTAAGCGCTCGCCCCCATGCCCAGTGAAGCTGTAAAAGCCGTCTGAGACTTCAGGGTTCTTATGGCTAACAGTGTAGAAAGTGCGAAAACAAAATAGTCCAGTCGTTAATTCGTGACGAAGCAGTTAAACTGGGTGGAGCGAGAAATAAAATACAGTAAAATAATAATAAAAAATATTGCAAATTACAATAAAAAGCATGCAACTTTCTATATTAATAAATCTGTTTGTCTGTCTGTACGTGTAATTTCCTGATAGACATCCTATATAAAGGACACCGATCACGTTATCACACTGTTTGTTTGTTCCGATTAAATTAAAAAACGGCTTAACTTATTTTTATAAAATTTTCTACACGAGAAGCTGATGTTATTGTTCAATTGATATGCTATGATGATTAATAATAAGTAAATCGCTAAAAATATGAATTCTTAACCTCTTGTTTTATTGTGTTAAAGATAGTCACAGTCGTTGTGATGCGTCACATAACTTTTTTTCTGTGTTTATTCTGATAGTTTAAATGTTTACTTTTTCCAAGGGACCCACCAATACTGAGCCCTCATACCAATTCAGATATTCTACTGAGATTGCCGGCAGGGAAACGTCTGAAAGACATCAAATGGATCAGCGTGTGGTGTCGAAGATTCACGGTATGTATCTAATCTATATTCATAAATCCATACGTATTTACATTTTTTTTTAATTTCAAAATCAAAATCAAAAATCACTTTATTTAATTTAAGCCCTAAGAAGGCACTTATCAACGTCAAACGCTACTGCCGGTTCGGAAAACATGCCAGTCATCGAGAAGAATCCGCAAGAAACTTTATCGGGCTTATCCTTTTTAAAATATGTTTTTCCCAACTGTATAAATAATATTTACAGTTAATAATCATTATGATATTTACAATTTAGTGGATGCACAGAGAGGGAGTCACCTCCAGACATCACTATCATTCACATAATGATTCACCATATAATAACCTTTGAACAGTAAAACCTGCTTGACATGGTCCTTCAATTCATTATCTGGCAAATCAGTAATGTGCTTCGGGATCTTATTATAGAACCTAACAATATAACCTAAAAAAACTTTTATTTGTCTTATTAGGTCTAAAATGTATGTCTATTTATGACTATTTCCAGTATTAAAACTGTGCTGCTCTTATACAAAATCTAGCTTGTCAAAGTTTTCCCGAATATACACTAAATTATCAAGAATGTATTGGGAGGGCAAAGTTTGGATATTAAATTTCTGGAACTTGTTCTTTAGTGATTCGCGAGGTCTCATGTTGTATATTGCTCAAATTTCCTGATTTTGTAATATGAATATGGGGTCTACCTCAGCTGCTGAACCCCACAGCAAAATATCGTAAGACATTAAGTCAGACATTAGTTATGGTAGTAAGCGAAGTAGACTAACCTAGCAGTGGCAATATATGTTCTGACGAATCTTACGAACTGCGATTACAGCAGAACTTAATCTTCTCGCCAAAGTTTTAATGTGCGGACCCCACTGTAATTTTGAATCAAGCGTGATACCCAAGAAGACAGCATTATCAACTAATACTACTAAATTCTCTTCTATCTCGATACTACTATCAACACGCTGAACATTGGGCAAGGCAAATCTCATACATTTTCTTTTATTTCCCGTTAGACACAGCGGACACTGATCACGATTATACCATGAAATAGTTTTTGTCTGTCTGGATTTAACTCAAAAACAGATTAACTACCTACAAAATTTTGTACACGGGAAGCGTATGTATGTCATTGGTCAATTGATATGCTATAAGAATAATCGGTAATACTTTTAGAAATCGTATTTTTTTAAATTAATTCTTTACCGATTTTGATTGTACACAGAAGTATAAGTTATGCCATATGGGCAATAAGAACTGTCAGTATTATCTACCGTAAAAAAAAAGAAAAATCATAAATTCTCAACCTCAACCTGATTAAGTTTTGTAGACGAGAAGCATACGTCATTCAATAATTGATAGGCTATAAGAATCAGCAATAATACATTTAGGAATCTTAAAAAAAACGATCCCTTACCGATTTGTGTACGGGAAGTACTCGTATATATCATAATTTCTCAATTAATAGACTATTATTATGAATATAAGTAAAGATAAAATTACGGGATAAAAATAATTACCGCTTGATAAACGCGAACAGAGCCGCGAGCGCACCGCTAGTATATTATGTACATTCTGGTACATACGCTGGTTGGCAGACAGCTCTTCGTATCGTGTAATATTCAAAGTTAGTCTGGGTTCAAAACAGTTCTGGGTTGACATTATAGAAGCAATTTTTCAAACGCCAGAAAGACCACCTATCTTGAAGTATAATTTACTAAGAATAAGCCTAAAGAATATTAGACAAGAACCTACCTACCTACTTGATTCCCTCTTCTGGGCTCCCGAGTCACAGCTTTACGGTAACCTCCATCTCGGCTCGAACAAAGAAATTTGCTACGTCGTATCTTTGCCGTACTGTGAGGCTGTGGAACTGTCTCCCGGCCAGTGTATTCCCTCCTTCCTATAACATGCGAGTCCTTCAAACATAACGTGAATAGACATTTGAGTAGGCCGGCCGCCGGCATCACAGCGACGACTGTCGATGGATTGTAAATCCCACGGTAGTGGCCGATGTTATTGGATTGCACTGTGCACACTACAGTGTAGTCACTATACCGTGCTTCGATAAAAAAAATATATATTCCACCATTGCACTGCTCGCCATCGACAGGGAATACATCCTCACACCTTGGACCTAAATGGTAGACGAACAGTCCGCTTTCAGAGGAGTTTTTCTGCGAACGCTCCGGATGAGGAATGAGCTCCCTGCTGAGGGTTTCCCAGGGGACTACAGTACCTATGGAATTCTTCAAAAAGGGATGTGACACGCATGTGATGCTTGTGGTGTTGCAAGCGTCCATAGGCTGCGGTGACCGCTTAACATCAGGCTGGCCGTATGCTTGGTAGAAACCAAAGTGGTATAAAAAAAACGTAGTACCCATTATATAAAGATTGTCTTACGTCTATTAAATCTTAAATACATCTTCTTTATCCCTTATCCCACCTAAGTACCTAAGCACCTAAGCCCTAGGTTGACACAACAACAACTATCAGCTGTCATCTCAGTATTCATAACTTTTATACGAGTGTCACTCCTCAAATACCACTGTCATATAAAATTGTTAATGATCCACGTTGAAGTAAGGCTAATTTGCTAGGTGGTCGTAACAATTGTGCCAGACTGTATCGCGACCTTCGTATACCTACGTTTAGGCCTGTCGCGTTTGAGACCAGGCCGGTGTACGAGTATATACAGTAATCAAGTGAGGTAGTAGGGATCTGTACCCAACTGGCTCGTGACCATCATGCACACAACCCGTCCCAGTGATTTCAGTGTATCCAGCAGCCGAGGCTTGAAGGCCAGCGGCGACCGACGCTCGATTGCTGGTCTCTTGATGGTCATCGTTGTCTAGGGCATTCCTCTAGTGTCTAACGTTAAAACTAGTTTGAGATATTTCCCTTTACTTTCAATCAATGCTGTTACTAATAAAATTTAAATTGGTATATGAATACACGCGAAGTCCGAAAAATTCGTTATAATTTCGTGACTTCTGAAGCTGTAGACATCTGATCGTTACTTCCATCCTCATAAACGGTAGGCCACCATACAACTTGTAAAAAAAATACTAATATATTTTTTAGAAATTTTAGGATAATGAACTTCAAAACATGATTAATTGAACAGTTTGTTATAGTATACCAATTATATAAACATAAAACTATTGCTTATATATATTTATTCCTTTATTTTTCCTATATTTATTTTTCCTTAAGTATGTTATAATTCATCATTGCAAATTTGTTGTGTATATTTGCTTGTTATTTTTTTATTTTTTTTTTCATATTATAGTAATAAAGATAATGAAATGTTATGTGAGAGACGAAAGTGCCGAAACGAAATATCGATTAGTCTTAAGGCGCATGCGCGGTCATTTCCCGCCAAAATTTGACGTTTTCAACGCCATTCTCCCCAATTCAATTGGCGCTATTCACCGACGAATTTCAATATGATCGTTTGCTCGCTCGTAATGCGACAAGAATGGAAATTTAATTTGTAAATCTGTGATGTGAATTTTGAAGTGGGATAAACTCGCCTTGTACTCGTATTGTAGTAGGTAGGTACTTATATTAAATTTTACGTGCCTCTTATAATTTAGATTTTTAGATTATAGAAATTAATTTGATTCGTTATGTATTATAAAAACAAAAATATTATACCTACTAAATATTCTTATCCAGGAGATACATTTTCTTTAAAAATAAATTATTTAAAACCCATAGTAATACAAACTTGTTAGATAAAGAAAATAAATACTATTATTAATTTAGGATTTTATCAACTTTTCGTGTAATAAGTGGGTATATTAAAACTAATGTTATATTGAATGTTATTTACGATCAAAGAGTACCTAACCATCAGCAAATTTGTGCTGCATTTGGCGCCATGACTTGAGAATTGATTCAGCTGGTGCTTATGAATTAAAAGTTGTGCTTTGTCTCTGGTTGTGCTTAATTTTCCCCAACTCTGGACGGAATGTACCTAACTAAAAATACTTGTCATATATTTTGTATTTTTTTTTTTTTTGCGGGAGCGGACTCGTAGAAATTGTTAGCTTTCTCGATGTCGTCATCGGGATCGACAAAGAGATTTCGCGGACGGCGTTTGTAACGTTGGACAACGGGTATCGAGTGGTCTGGCTTGTAGTTCACAAGGGACTTTACGAGCGGGTTGGGATGATTATATTTTGTGAAAATAGCAGATATTATATACCAAGCGTCAGTACAGGCGAAATTGTTTGACGAAATTGCAGCAATATATAGATTCAATATCCTATATACGATTCATATCACCCACTTCTAGCAGAAACTCGTTACATATTTCAAATTAATTAAAAAAAAAACAATAATGAAAACAATTGGACTCCAGATGAAAGCAGGCACCTTAATAAAACTTATAGATTATAAACTTGGCTACAAGTTGCCACATAAGAAAAATCTATTTTTTATTTTAATTGTAGTTCAATTTTAATTGTGGTCTTCATTATCCAACAGCCCGAGCGAGATACCCTCAGGACGGAAAGCGTGCGGTCCATTGATTTAAAAAAGTTAACAGTGCGGCCACAGATCATAACTGTTGCTATCGCGCCTACTCAAATGTCAATCAATAGTGCGAGTTAACGGTAAAGTCATTAGTAGTACGAATACTGTCATTAGTATTGATCCCATAATCATATCGACACTATTCACCGACTTACATTAAATAGTATCTTCTATACATATTATAAAACTCAACGTCTGACTGCCCGTCTTATCACGCGAAAACCTCATCGTATGTACATGGTTATTCTTTCAATTTATAGATATATTATCTGGCCAGGGTATAGGATATATTTTGTTACATAAAATAACATACGAAATAAGCTGTGACGATAATGGTGAAACAATTAGGAAAAAAGGCGCTTTTGAGGCACTTAAATGACTTACGCTGAGTAAACCATTAGAGTTTTATCCAATTAATGTACTACATAATTGTAGATCTTAAAAACAGCTGTAGCATATATCTATCTTATAAAGATCACCCACAATAAGACTTTTTAAAGCAATACAATTCGTGCGTGCGCTCGACCGACAGCATTCTGTAGTCCACGCGAGCAGAGCCACGGGTACAGCTAGTATTTAATATGACGTGTTTTTAGATGTAGATGGGCCTTGTAACACTACGCCCGGTGAGATTTCCCATTGGGATCATATAAGGAGTTAGCCTATTTTTAACTCCCATAGAGGAAGAGTTTTCAGGAATCCTCTCTTAGTGCTCAGCTAAGTGCTACGTGATGTAATGTACTCCTATGCAAAATTTAATGCTTCTTGACCTAGCGGTTTAAGCTGTATGTCGTCTATCACTCAGACTAAATAATTTTATTACATTATAATAAATAATTTCCAGGTGAACTTCGGAGACGTCTTCATTCCACCAGGCCTCGACCCTCCAAGGCCACGTGTTTTACCCGAGTTTAAAAGACTGGCACACGGTCTGCGCTCAGGAAACATCAGCGTCCTCGACGCAAAGACTTTTTACATACCCAACTTACATTACGATGGCGCAGGACCTGATGCCTACTTCTGGGTCGGCAACGGCTCTGAACCCAGTCCTTTTGGAACTAAAGTGAGTTGCTAAATACCCATGCCTGGCTAAAAAACATTGATATGTGGATATTATTTAGGAAATAATAACATCTTGCTGGGTAATAACATACGACAGTTGCAGCCATCATAAACCAGGTGTAATAAAATGGTAAGGCGTGTCGCATTCCGAAATCAGCCTTTCGGGATCACCCATTGTGTATCCAGTTGCCGAGAGGCCTGCAGGGCGGCTTGACACGACGTCTGGTCCCTGTGGTCGCCGTTGTTTTTGTATTCATCATCATTTCAGCCGAAAGACGTCCACTGCTGGACATAGGGCTCCCCCAAAGATCGCCATAACGACCGGTCCTGTGCTGCCCGCATCCATCGTTTTTCTATTGTACTCTGCTAATATAAAATAAAGGAAATGTCAACAAACACTGTTCATTTAATATCTACATATCGAGTGACTTACATCGGATTTATTTGACAGAAATTGACTAATAACAGGCGTCATAAACATACCTCTAAATGAGGGGTCGATGGGTGTACTGAAATTATTTAAGTACGTGACGTAAGTAAGTAAGTAAGGACGTACATTAATTACGTAAACAAAAAACGGGGGAAGTGTTAGGTATTCTATAAATTTTATGCAAATCTCATTTAAACGAGGGGGAGTGAAAATCCCACGTCAGTTTTTTAAATTAAAATAATGTTATAAAATTGTATATGTCTGGGATTCCTATACAAAATAATAAATATGAACATATCAAGTTAATTTTATTAATTAAAAACTGTATGTAGTGTAAATCTCACGTAAAGATAAAGAGGGATCCCACAATATCTTGCCAAATTCAACAAGGATGGGGATTCAAATAAACCGAAATTTAAAAAATACTTTATTCAATTTAGGCTCTAAGAAGGCACTTGTGGACGTCAAACACTACCACTGATTCGGATACCCAGTCATTGAGAAGAGTCGGCAAGAAACTCGATTTGGCTTATCTTTTTTTAAATTATTTTTTCCAATTGTATAAATGATATTTACAGTTAATAATCATATTATAATATATATATAATTTAATGGATGCACAGAGAGGAGTCACTTCCAGATATAACTATCATTTACATGGTGATCCACGCTATAATAACCTTGACAACGTTAATAACGTTGATAGTAAAACCTGCTTGACATGGTTCTTGAACTCATTGTCCGGCAAATCAGTAATGTGCGTTGGGATCTTATTATAGAACCTAACACTATTACCTAAATACTTTTATTACGTCTTACTAAGTCTAAAACATGTTACGACTAATTTATGTCTATTTCTAGTATTGAACCTGTACTGCTCTTTGACAAAATCAAGCTAATCAAAGTTTTTTTTAATATACATTAAATTATCAAAAATATATTGCCAGGGCAAAGTTAAGATATTAAATTCCTGAATAATAAAACCCTCACGTAGTTCATGGACATCCCCTAACTTGGTAATAAGTAAATACCTTCACATATATCATATTCACGTGATGCATTTTACTGATGAACAATAAAAACTTATTTCAATTTAAATGAAATTCAGCTAAATTAATGATAATAATTATTTAACCTATTTAAAAAAATTAAACTCCAGGTACCAAATGAAATGGGTTCCCTACATCCCCTCCGTGGATACCAAGGTGAGGATATTGAGATCCAGCTGCCAGGCAAGCTGACAGCTTATGACATCGACTGGCTAGCCGTCTGGTGCGTGGAGTACCGACATAACTTTGGTCACGTCTACATGCCCAAGGATCTGGATGTCCCACCCGCGCTGGGGCAGACGAAGATCACTGTGAGTTTAAAGCGTTTACCTGGTGGTTGATGGTCAGGACTTTGTTATAATAGTTTAGTTGGCTTAACTTAGGCCTGCCACGCCATGCTGTAAGGTCGACGGGGGCGTTTCATTTACAAATTAAGCGAAAACACGATTAGATACAGTTAGACGTTCTCGGTTTCTTTACCCATTTCATTTTTAGTTTCTTTTCACCTTTCACATATTATAATAAAACTCTGTAAACGTATTTACATATTACAAACTGTTTTCTTATAAAAGTATAACCAATTTAGCATGCCTAACTGGAATACCCAACTGGGACATCTGACTTACTAACCGGGTGTACACAAAGCTTCAAACCGGGACATGTTCTGGTGAACCGGGACGTATGACAGCTCCACTTGAATTATAAAGTTATCCTCGTTTCAATATGAGAACATGCTTCATATGACTACTTATGTCTACTTAAAAACCATCGGCGTAGCTAGGTGGACACACGAGTTGTACGGTAATAAAATAATTCTCGCACATTTACTAATATTTAAACAGCTTTGCAAAAATGAAGACACTAAACGGATGGTTTTACTCTAATATGATGTCTATGAACATGGCAACATTTAGTTGACACTTCACCTATAGATATTAGAATTTAATTTTATAAATTGTTACATATAGGGCACTCGCTAGTTTTTTATCCTTACAACAGTTGCACACAATTTAAAAATCTGTGTAAATTATTAAAAACTCGGTGAATTTAAAAATTCACGAAGTTCATTCTAATCAAATTAAAATAAAGTTTATTTGTACAGCGTTAAATTATTTTTATATAATTTAAAATTGAAATCAGTCGAATGAATTCCCATTGTTACCATTGCTTCACCATCTCGCACTTTCGTCACTGGACGCGCGTGCAGTTCTCAATTTTACTAAATTCTCAACAAGAAGTATAACTTCTCAAATATATATTATATTAATTGTAAATGTGTAAAAGTCATCTAAACGTTGCCAGGTTACTAATTCCTAACAGCCAGCAGATGGATTTTAACATCATTTTAACTTTTGCAGCGTTTGTATATAATGTGTTTTAATAATACACGCTTTCTAATAACAAATCCTGTTTACAGGGAAAAAGGAAGGTGGCGAAAAAAAAATTAAATTACAAAAAAAATTATTATTAAATTAAATATCTTCTATACATTTCAAAGTAATTGATTTGAAGGCATTTAAATAATTTTAAACTTTTAAAGTGGAGGTGGAATTACATTATACTTAATATCAATGTTAATAAATAAAAAATATAAACCATTCAGTTTCTGCAAGTGAACAGCGCGCACTAATGAAGAAATAGCTGAAAACAAGCTTATTGTATTATTCGTACGATGTAAATATTTTTTCATATAAGAAGTAAGCGTGTGTAAAATAAATACTTTGTGTTTAGAATTATTACGAGTACGCCCGTGCGCTTCTTACGTGTACGTGTATTTACGTAACCTGTACAAAAGAATTTTATAACGTCTTTTGTCAAATAATATATTGTTATACATGGTTTTGATTTTATAATTGAGAGAGAGAGAGTAATATTTTACTAAAATTTTAATTTTGTTTTATTTCCATTTACTTTTTTTAAAAGTAAATGACTGTAAAATTAATGACTAACTGTTACACTATTTTGTAATCCTTGTGCTTACCGTGGGATTCACATGGTTTCTTTAGCCTGCATGGTGGTATAATCCGGTAAGTTATCATTTAAATTTTATTGTAAGCTCTAAATTGTATTTACACATTATACAACTCTTTTAAATATAAGAGCCTTTTAATCGTATTTCTTTCGGGGTTTCTTTGTGTTTGTTAATATAGATTTTATCAGGGTCAACACTGAGTGCCTTTAATTCCCTGTAATAAAACCTTCTCTTAGTTTCCTCATCAAGCGGAAAAACCATCATATTTTTCTATATTTGAAATACCTGTACTTGTGTACCGTTATGACCTTTCTCCGGGAAAAGATTAGCTCAGACCCGGGATGAGTTGCGTATGAAAAGAGAATGCTATGCACAGCAATGGGCTACTACGAGTTGAAAATGGTGATGATAAAAATAAATAATAAAATATTACATATCTAAAAATAATTGTGTGGCTTTTGAAGATGTCTTAAAACCTATAAAACTGATTTAAAATTATTTCGGAAAATGTTAAGTAATAATAAATTAAGTATGTTAAGTAATGAGTGGGAGGGTGGTATGTACAATACATTCTAATTCATTTATTTACAGTAACGAAAAATCATTTCTATATATTCAAGTCATCAAAAAAATTTTCGGGCCCTCGTTGCCTAAATCTTAAAAGATACATCAAAATATGTAATGTATTAATGAGTTGGAGTTCTTCAAAAAAAAACCTAGAGAAAACTCCACGATGTCTATCTCCTATGGTTGACTCACAGTAATCATATTTATTTTTAAGATATTAATAAAAATATTAGGTTGTTTGCGAAGCTAATTCCTCAAATTCAGCACTAATCATTATCGAGATAAATATATTAGTTACCTTGTCCATTTAAGGTAGATTAAAATTGCCCTATATCATTTAAATGCATAACGTAGAAGATATCACAGACGCAAAATTACGCGCAAGTAATAAATCACTCGCATTTTTTTATAGTTATTGGTTTAACGATGTGGCCACAATCTCGCCTGATGTGGCCCAAGGTGGTAACACGCTAAGTCCTAGTGAGAGGACTGGCTCACAAGTGCAGCTGCCGGAACACACCTATTGGTGCTTGGCAACAGATTTTCAACTAGAGGGTGGTAGCTAGCCAGGCGGGCATTAGAAAAAGCCCTACCATCATGCTATGGTTTCATTACGATGTTTTCCTTCACCGAAAGCTCAGGCTCATTGCAGGGATTCGAACTCACGTCCATTGACGTGATGTCAGTACACGTTACCACTGAGCCATCAGTGCTTCAAAACGATCAGCGTCATTGCATTGAAACGGTTGGACGGTACGCAGGTACGCTGACGTCACCCGCCCAGCGTCCTACCTGTCAACAACGTGCGATAAACTGTAAATAGATCGAACATAAATTAAACCACATTAGTAAATTGCACCCGTGTGAAGCCGGAGTGAGTCGCTAGTATACAATCATTACAAATATTTAAGTAAGCATGTAAAGTGTCCTTAGTGTCACTGATATTTTTACTAATAATTTTCAAATGAATATTACAGACGAGCTCTACCACCTCGCAGACTCCGTTTAGCGCTTCAAACAACTGCAAGGAAATGTTGGATAAAAGACTACAAGTCCGTTGGGAGATACAGGTACGGCATTTTTTAACTTTCGTCAGAAATAAATGGCTTGTTATGAATCAGGTCTGCCACCTGCACGCGGCTACAGACGGGGGAATTACTATAGATAAAGCATTCGAGCTCTAGGATTGCGATCACCATATAAGAGATATAAAAACCATGATGTCGACTGTTGTCGGACTCCTCTCTCAATGGTCATCGCTGCTCTTCAGCTATAAATCTGTAATACACTGGCGTAATAAATTAATTTTGTCTCATTAGCATGAGTATATAGTTTTAGGTCAACTTAGCCCTTTTTCAACTTTTATATAGGTACTTCCTAGGAACTTGGTTTGTATTTACATACATATTTATAAAATGTGTATGTTAATTTGAACATTTTAATTAAGTTTTTTATTAATCTACTTTTTATTTCCATAATATAAATGTTTTTCTTTTAACTAGACTATTAAATAACTATTCATTTTCACGTATTTCAAGCGGGTAACGAGAATCAGGTAAAATTTTGTTCCCAAACTAAACTATGTACTTATAACATTAATAATCGGTATTCCAATAATTATGATTCACGTTTTAGGAAGTATATTGTATTCTCAGGCCTAATACTTTAATATTTACGAGGGCCTATGTAATAGTTTTATACAATATATCTTTTATATAATCTTTTTCTATAATTACTATAATGTATTACAATTTAAGTAATTTATTATCTTCACCTTAGAAGCGTGAAGGCGTAAGTCGGAACTGATTTATTTTTAGTTACGCACTTATGCTTCTAAATAGAAAATATTACTAAACGAAAAAAATATGCACAGACATTCAATAAAACTTATTATTATTATACAATATTATTGGTGTCAATATATAGTAGGATTGTTTTACTACGCTGACTCATTACGATTCTTATAATTTCTGAATCAAAATTGATATAACAAAAATTACTTAAGTAAAAACATTTTTTTTTTTCGCAGGCTGATCAAGTCCAGATAACATTGACTGCTCGACTTCGGAAGGAACAGTATATGTCATTTGGTATTTCTGGAGGTGAAGGACGACCGGTAATGCTCGGAGCAGACGTTGTAGTTGCCTTTTGGGATACCAGGTAAAGATCTAAAGTAAAATTAAAAGTAAAATTAAAAAAGTAAAGTAAAAGTTAAAAAGTTTAATTAATCCGTCCACAAATGATTGACATGAATAATACACTTTCCACGTATGCAACGGAACTGCCATTATTGCCTATTTATAGCTCACCAACAATTTGTATTGTAAATCAACGAATAATTACATATTTAAATGTATTTAAAAATACATACTGAATTCCTCAAACTTCAGTTTTTTTTTTCATACAAAATATTTAATACTGGCGACTTTAGTACCAGTCCAAGTTACCAAATAAATTTATTAAGATTATACATTTTTCTTACTTATCATAAATTATACAACATTCATTTTTAACAAAGAAGTATACAGGCGTAAGTCAGAAACAGTTAGGCTTTGATTTACGCCCGTATAATTCTTAGGTGCAGAATACGATATAATCTAATATATCATCATTTTTCTACGAAATCTTTTTCAGAATGAATCAACCTCGCGTGGTGGACTATGCAATAACTCACTTAGCTCAGTGCGATGGTGAGCGAGGTGTCTGTCCCGACCAGACACTCGGTGGTACCAACGATGTGGTCGTAGGTAATAATATCCCCTTCATTAATTTACTGCATTCGTTTAAAGTTTGACTGCGATTCAATTCAGTATTTTCTTAGTGTATATTTCTTTTTTCACTATAGTACTACTTATAACATTCACAGTGTCCGGACACCAAAGAAACGGGATCACAACAATCACGTATAGGCGTCCTCTCGCTGCCAAAGAGCCCACCAGGGACAAGGAGATTTTCACGACCCGGTCCCAATCTGTGATAGCTGCTTTCGGACCACTAAACTCTAAATACGAGGCAAACGCCCACTCTTTCATGGATACCACGCGACAGGACGTCCAACTCGACTTCGGAACCCAGGTATGTCGCCACACTCACAAATAGTCTAAGTCATCATGTTGTTCATACGGCCAATAAACAGGTCGGCTTCATCACGTATTCACTTAACATATATAAGAATGAGATCAAGTGCTGATCTTATAAAAAACAGTCCGTTGTTTATTTTTGATAAATATGAAATAACCAGCATCTGTACAGCTGCTTGGCTTGACTTCTTTGCCGCTGATTTTTTAACTAAAATAAGACACATTTTTGATAAGGGAGGAAAAGTTACCAAAATGAAAATTTAGAAAAAAATCATTTTTTTGGTATTGCCAACAGCAACGATACAGGAGAAAACTTAATTTGAGTTTGTGAGAGTTGCTTACCATAACGTGAAACTTGGGACGTCCTGTTTCTAGATATCTACAACAGGCGTCCTGAGAAAGGTACGTGAAAGAGACGCTGATTGTCCCTTAATACTTGCCAAGTCATGAGACTATAATGAATTTAATAATAAAGTATTTATAGGTCAACTCATGCTACCGTAGCTAGAGAAAATGCTATATTATACACTACGCATGCCATTATTAACAGAAAGAATAAAAACTATTCTCACATTCTTTTTTTTTCAATTGAAATCGGAGACGGGGAAGCTTTTATTGTTTCATCTGATTCCGGCGAATTTGCCCTACCGCGCCTACATAAGTTTCACTTCAAAAATTCTTACTTAATAGAATAAGCGTGTTTTATTCAACTGATTTTAGTGGAAACATTGGACTGTAAATAATTTCTGTCATATTAAGATGCTTTTTCTCCATTGCGCAGTCAATTATTTTATTCCGGCAAATCGGAATTTCGAAGTTGGCAACTCTGGCTGTGAGTGTAAGCATAATATTTTTTTTTCATAGAATGACAACACGTGCATCGGTCTAGCGGACCTTGATGCTTCAGGACCTCGACCCTGGCCACCACGAGTCATATCAGGTGTTACCAACTTCACAGCTAGAATTGGCCCAGCGGGCGGCAAGAGAGGTTACACGCCTATCACTGGTATGTGATATTATTATAAATCATATATCTGTATTTTTAAGTTTTAAGATTGAGTTTCTAGCTGGCTTTTCAAGTATTCCAAGAATGTTTTTTAAAAAGAGTTTTTAAAAGACGTTCTGGTCTCTTACAAATAAATTGTTAATTTCCTGTAAATGATAGCTCGACGAACAGAACAGAAATGAGCCATTCTGACAGGTTTTATACCATGTGGCTGGTGGGCCTAATGTTGTCTTTGTGCCTGAAATATTTTCGTTTGATTTTCAGTAAGATGTGACCCGTGCAGGGGGTTGGCTGGGATTTCTCAAGATACAATGCGCCACGCTTTGTCTCATTTGTATTTTTAAATAAAAAAAGTAATTAAGAGTGTTAGAAAGTTCGACTGCGAAAGTACCATCGCGGTACTGTCATACCTATTTCTGCTGCAAAGCAGCTGTGCTCGCTTCCTAAGGTGTGGTTATACGTACTGGCACACGATACATTCCTGTTCCACTTTATTTATTAGAGGTAGCAACCTTTTATGACTGGCGTCAGGTCTGCCGGTTCTTTGAAGTTGGTTATACATGGTAATAAGGTTGCGGTGACCTCTAAATCTCTGGTGGTGTCTTCATACTGTACGCGATATATACTTCAAGTGTGGGGTGACGTTGCATTATGATATCACATTAATGATAAAATATCGACAACACGTTCGATTAGTTGATTGCTTAGACTGGGACTGAATACTGAACAGTGAACGACACAACGGTCTTCACACTATTACATTATGATGTAGGTGCTACTTAGATAAGAACAATACCATAAAGAAATATAATATAAGGAATCTTTTCAATGTTATACGAAAGACATAGTTTAAGTATAATTTTCTTATGATGTTTCATGCAGGCAAAGACATGCCCGTCGGATTTCTAGTTTACGGTAAATATATTTGTATAAACTTCGGCATGTCTAATACTATTAAGTAAGCAATTCTTGTATATAAAAAGTAATTTTTATTTCGGAAAAGACTGTAGGTAACGATTACGATGAAATTTTACATTTGGATTCTATACAGGTGTAAAGAGGTGTTTTCCTTTTTTTGTAAGATACCGAGGGAATCTCGTTTGTCCAGTTAAAATCATGGTGGAACATCGATTCTGTATCAAGGAATTATTCAAAACTGACGGTGATGGAAACATCGTGAAGAAACTTAACGTTTGTGAAATATTAAACCGAGCTAATTCTAATTTGAGTTAATACTATATGTCCATGGGTCGTCAGCTAGCGTATTAATTAAGCCCGTGGCAAATCTCGGAAAAGTGGTCCTTTGCCCACCAGTGAGACATTTACAAGCTAAGATTATTAAATGAAAAAAATCTTATATTTGTATATTGTTTCCTTTTATTTGCTAGGTTACTTTAAGCTAAAAAACAAATTGTAGTAATAAGTATACAGTAAAATTTTGTATTCGTTACTTTAACATTTACTTGGAGGATTTTGCAGACACAACAAAAGTTTTTTTCTATTTAAATGATAATGGTTGTTTGTTTGGTTGCTTATTTGTCCCATAAGAGTTCCTAAACTATTAATCCGATTGCGATAAAACTTTGATAAGTTGTTGTACGTACACCCACGAAGGTACTGTATTAATACAACCAGCTTACAATAGACGGCGCGCGCGTCGTTTCATTTCAAATATAACGGGAACGAAGTCGCGGGCAACAGATTGTAATTATATAAATATTTAGAAATGACAGAGACAGAGCACATTGCGTCTTGTGATGTAATTAACGAAACCACTCAAGAGACCAAGCTTAAACTGTTTCCAGGTCATCCATCATGGGGCATAGCTTGGTATATCAACGACCAACTGATCCCGGAGATATACGTGGAACGCGGTAAGAGCTATACGTTCATCGTCGAAGGTGGCGACGACAGGACGAACCCAGCCAAGTAAGATATTATAATTTGTTGTGTTGCTACTGTTTTAACCACAATCATACCTGCAAGTGCGCTTTAAGATTACAAACGTGCTAATCTAAGAACTGGAAATTGAGAGTTGTTGCCAGACTTTAAAACGTTTATAAATGCACTAACAAAACACCTAACATGTAAAATAATTATATTTTTTTTGTATTAAAATAGTTATTTTACTATGCAGTTACTACGTATTTGAAAAGGTTTATTACGATAATTTTTATGCGACTTTTTAAGTGCCTTTGGTATTTCAAACCTAATATTGATTGATTTGTCGGTGTGGTTTAGTTAGAGCAACCTACGATTGTATCGCTGGGTAAAAACCTATGTAGTGTGAAAGAGGTGTTTGTTTGAGAAAGATGTATGTGAGCGCCGATCGGCATATGGCAGTTATTGTGTACTGTCCGGTCAGACTGCTTGTGATATCAGAAATAAACAAGTACAAACAAGTTAACGTTTTAGTTTATGTAATTCTTAGTAGCTTCCAAACCTGAACAACAGTAGGTATACCTGCTGGAGAGGCTACTTTTTGTCTAAGCAAGGCATGGGCTGCACCTAGGATTGTGAAATATCTTGCGAAAGCCTGAACGTCCCGTTTCTAAGCCATACGAGGATGCGTCCTTTTAATTACGGTTAAACTTTCAGGCAGAAGTAGAAGTAAACACACGTTAAAGATGTCGAGTTAAGATTGTGTACATCCCTTCCTATATTTTGAAAGCTGGGTCCTGCTTTTGTAGCCATATCCTGCATTGTATTTGCAAATCTCCTGCAAATCCATAGACTACAGTTGCTAATCCTAGCTGCACCAGACCAGTTCTATGGCGTATTCATGAATTCAAATGAATGATGCAAAGTTCTGTTTTATAGCTAAATAACGATAATGTTAGGATTTGTCTTGGCCTTCCTCACGATTTCTCCTTCACTCATGATGGGTTTAAATAATTATTTCGTCTGGGTATAAAAACCAGCTATGGTGTAACCCTCTCTACCCTCCTCAATAATTTCAGTTACTATTTTCAAAATTTCAGGGAACATCCATATTTCACTGATCTTGCCAATCAAACATCATGACTTTCCTCGATCCATAATACGTTCTGGAGTTGGGAAAACAGATTTAGCACGTTTTTTAATTGCAGATTTCACCCGTTCTACATAAGTGACTCGTCTGAAGGTGGTTTCGGTCAGAAGAAAGAGGAAGACCAGAGAAAGCAGAGGGTGTTTGCCGGCGTCGCGTATGACAACGAGGGTTACCCGTACCCCACAGCTGGTAAAACTATATTATTCAATCTAATCTCTGTCTTCATACTATTTTAAATTAGTTATTGGAAAACATTACATATTACGCGGGATTCTCGAACACTTGGATAATAATAGGTATTAAGTTTCAATATAAATAACTTGAATACGCTTAGTACTTAGTAGTTACGAAGACTTGTGACGAGAAGTAGATATACTTAGTAGGTACCTACTTACCACATACAAATCATAATGTCCTTCAAAATAATATTTTAGGACCTCCTCGCAGTCCACCATTCGGTTTTGAATTAAACATAATGCTAATGCTCGTCTTATTTACTAGTTATATTTCACTAACTGTGCCTTGTTTTAAAGGAGAATGATACTTCATACAACCTTGGCCCTGGGTAAAAAAAAGATTTAAAAGTATAAAAATAGTGTCAATTAAAAGCTAATATATTATCAAACAATCAATGAACATTCTTCAGTATTTGGCAATTTGAGAGCAGAGTTTTAAGGTAAGTACCTATTTCACCGTGTGCCGTGCGTGTGCCGGCTTAGAATTGCACCACCCCTTCTCATCCTGTGGGTGTCGTAAAAGGCGACTAAGGGATTATCCGAAGAACGGGCAGCAGCGTCCTTCAAGAACATATATATCAACGATCATACTGCGATCGCCAACCCGCCTGCCAAGCGTGGCGATTATGGCAAATCCCCCCAATTATGGTAGTACTAATAAAATCTAGACCCCTAGTCCCCGGCGGCCCCGCTATTCTTGACTCCGTTAGCGGTCATGGTAACGGTGGGGCAGGGGGTGCTATAGTTGATCCCCGGCAGAGATCCGGCTACCACAACCGACGAACACTGGCCCTGGCAACTTATAACACGCGCACACGACACAGGTTTATCTGAAGTCCGAAGAGAAGGGGAGGACACGATAATCCTTAAATCTGGTAACTTGCTCTATTTCCGGGAGGGCGACCAACAGTCCCAAGGAGGTGTCGGGTTTATCGTCCACAAGTCCCTTGTGAACAACGTGGTAAAAGTCGAGAGTGTGTCGACTAGGGTAGCGTGCCTTATACTCAGAATATCCAAACGAGTGGGGCAATTTGGAGTAGGAAACCGGAATCATCGGTGTCAACTACTGGCCGGCTTCATGGAGAAGGAAGGCCTTTATATGATGAACTCTTTCTTCAAGAAGCGAGAACACAGGAAGTGGACCTGGGTGAGCCCTAACGGTATAACGAAAAACCAGATAGATTTTATCATGTCGACGTAAAGGCACATATTCAATGATGTCTCTGTGATCAATGCGGTCAAAACCGGAAGTGATCACCGTATTATGGTAAGAGGCACATTGAATCTTAATTTGAAGCTCGAAAGATCTCGACTGATGAAGTCTACGCTCCGCCCAACACCCATCCAACTCCAAAACCCCGAGAGCTTTCAGCTGGAACTCCAAAACCGTTTTCATTGCCTAGAAAACAGCGTGGACAATTATAATGACGGGTTCGTGGAAATTGTACATACGGTTGGGTCCAAGTTCTTTAAAACCCGCCGTACAAACGGGATCAAAAAACTCTCAGACTCTACTCTAAAGCTCATGGAGGAGAGGCGTGAGATGATTCTGCAGTCTAGAGGTGATGCCTCTGCTTATAGGCAGCTAAATAGACGGATCTCAAAGTCACCGCAAGAGAACCAAAGTCACCGACATAGCCCGAAGAATAGCTACACTTAAGTTGCAGTGGGCTGGCCACGTAGCTCGTAGAACGGATGGCCGTAGAACGTACTGGAAGACGCAGCGTGGGCAGCCACAAGGTGGGCCGACGACCTGGTAAAGGTTGCGGGAAGCCGCTGGATGCGGACAGCACAGGACCGGTCGTTGTGGCGATCTTTGGGGGAGGCCTATGTCCAGCAGTGGACGTCTTTCGTCTGACATGATGATGATGATGATGACCTATTTCGCAAAAGTAAGGTACATGACCTTACTATAATAAAAAAATAACCTATTTCGAAAGTACGGATATTATTATTTTTTATAGAGATCATATTACATTTTTAAATACAAAAATATACATAATTGATATTATAAAACATTTTTCAGTATAATTTATCTGAAATTTATTTACTACTTCCACTTGTAATAGATCAGTAGTAGTTTCATCTACCTACTTTTTTTTAATTTAAATACGTTTGTAAATAAATTAATGTGTAAATGAATGTTTTAATGTTGTAGGTAGATGAAACTACTACTCATATATTGCAGGCGGAAGTAACAAAGTAATTTCGGATAAATTATTTACGATGTATTCCCGCAAAGTAGCGCCTTCGTCAATCAAATTTTTTCTACTAATTACATTCTGGGCTCAGAAATACGCCGCGCCCCCGCGACCAACAATCGCTTGAGCTATACAGGCCGTCCCAGAAGGAGATGATAAAAGGGAAAAAGGCCTACTAATGTCGGGCAAGGTAAAAAAAATCGTCGTTATATTCACTACGGCTTAAGTACCAGCCATTATAATTAAAAAATATATACTAGGTACTCTGCGCAAAACTTTTCGACAATATGACTAGTTATTAATTTTTTTTTGTTTAACACAATATATTTACATGTCATAGCACTTTAGAATCTCGGTGAAATGGCCCATTTTTTTTGTCAAACTTTCCTTCTCAGATTAGCTTTTTCTTATTTAGTATGAGCAAATCAAAGTTGAGTGATAGTAATTTAGAAATACTTTTTTGGATACGTTTTGTTTCGAAAATAATAATTAGCGGAGCTAGATACTTGAGATTTCGCAATTGTAGAAAAAAAATACAAATAATTGAAAATTCTATTATTTATATTGACGTAAAGAATTTTTAAGATTATTTTTTTTAATGGCTGGTACTTAGGAAACGAATATAACGATATTATTTTTTTACCGGGCCTGCCATTAGTAGATTTTTCCTCGGTTGTCAGCTTATCGTCACGTTCTGGGACACAAGTATAGACCTATATATTAACAGAAGGAAAAAATTACAATACTTAGAAAAATAAACTATTTTGCAGTGGGTCGCTATTGTGAATGGACCCATAAAACTACGGACAAGTCGGCTACTTCAGAGACCTTCGAGGACTACGTTAATACGTTGCAGCTGGAGTGCAACGAGGGCGAACCGGCTGTACTCAACTGGACTGTTGCTCACGAGACCCCGGATCTAGTCTATTATCAGGTCTGTAATAATCAAAATCATCTTACAAGACCATATAAATTAATAATTTAAGAATACCAAAGTAATTTTAAATTTCCTAACATCGCCGATGCGCTACTATGCCACAACAAACATAATAATTCCCTGGAGATTGTTCACCTTATTACTTATTATCACAGTGTTACACCCACAACAATCTTGGCTGGAAGATCCATGTTGTTGATCCCGGAACCGCTGTCCCCATGTCGGGAGATCAACGAGCAAAATTCAACTCGGCAAACAATCTCCCGCCGTTTTCAACACTACTGCCTGTTGTCATTATGACAGCTCTACGCAATATGGCCGCCAGATAAGGACGCGTTCGCAAGTTAGCGACGAGATTCGTTTTAAAATGCAAAATTTATGTTTAAATCATGTCCTTTTCGTATTCTTTTAAGATCTTAATTATGAAAAGGTTAAAAGAAATATCACTTGTCAAAATTAACAAATAGTACTGTGCGCAAAAAGTCTTCACTTGAAAACGGCTGGACCAATTTGGGATATTTTTATTTTTAAATGTTTTTAATAGTTCGTATTTGCTATTTATGTTAATAAATATTGGAAAAGTTTACCGGAATATTTTCAAAGTCGGGAATACCTAAACGTCAAGACCATAACTCAGGATACAAAGGTTCGATATGCGTGATCATTTTTTTTTTGTTTATGGTCATGGAAAAGTAATAAGGAAAAAAACGGGTTAGGTGGCGCTGTGGTTGACTATTATACTATTAGCTACTAGTGTACTATTACTATTGACTATTAATAATTGACTATTAGGAAGGGGAGAACGACGACTACCGGTCCAGCTAGTATTTTAATAAAAAAACGACTTCAAGGAAATAATTAGAATGTACAAACGATATATGTACTAAAGCTTGCGTTTTGGTATTTTCTATACATATAAGAAAATATAGAAAAATATTTCTACGTAAATACATTTTCTAACGATACTTTTAATATGGTCTGGAAACGAATCTCGGCGCATTATTTTGTACAGGTATTTAATAGGGTAATAAAGTCAATCTACATACTTACATAATATCAATTTCATATCAAATATTTATGATACATTTTGGGCGTTGTCTTTGCAACCTAAGCTTCTCGTTGATTTAGCTTATAAATATTCCTACATAGCGCCTGCCCAGGAAACAAAAGTATACTATGTATGACACTCTATTTTAGACCAATACTGGCGACGCAATGAAAAATGCAGAAATCTATATTTTGGGATACATAGTTCCTAAACATACTTTTTTTACATAGCGAAAATTCAGACAATTATATATTTGAACTGATTTTGCTATTTGGGTGCAACTTTATATCTTATTAACATGACATTCTGCTAGTTTTTACTATTAACCGGTTCGACGTCTTACGTCCTGGATACCTTTATTATCACTTTAAAAGCTGGTCAAGAAGATTTTTCATGTCTTAATTAAAAGCTCTACTACTATATAAATTAAGGATATTGGATATTTATATAAATGGGTTACATTTATACAAATCTGAATTTTGTAATGCGAAATCAGACCATTACTTGATAGTACTATGAGATTCAAATATACAGGGCGTCCTGTATATGTTGTCTTTCTGAAACAACTGAAAGGTCAGTCAGTTCTTACACATAAATAAATAATCAGCTTGTTGTGTAAACAAGATAAAAATAAACATAATAGTTACAAACTACTGCCATTATTTTAATGAAATATAAAGAAAAGGCCTAACTTATTACATTTTCAATAGATAATTATTTCAAAACAAAAAATAAATGAATCCAAATAAGAAAAGGCAGTTAATACAATGCTTTAAATAAACAAAATATAGAGTATTTTCGGGTGTATAAATTTGAATGGAACGATTAATTTCATATTTCTAAATCGTTTAAGCTTACAAAATGGATAACATCTTAAAATCTTAGATATGAATTTCGAATCAGAGATGGGGTGAGGTTTGAGGTTTCGCAACAAACCACTATAATACTTTTGTAATTATATTTTCTATTTTACGTTTTTCTGGCTAGGATATATAAATATTTAAATATACATACATTTATATATGGAATTGAAATTTATAAATATTAGATAATGAATATTTATTTCAAAAAGAAAAAAAAAACAATAAAAATTTTACTCCAGTTTGAAACTTTGACAATAATATTGGCGTATAAATATGAATTAATGTTAAGTATGTCGTGTGTTTGACAATAAAATATGTTATAGTTATTAAATAATATCGCTTCTAGAGTAACTGATGGCCAGATGTTTCTATACTCATTATATTTCATAATTTTGTTTAGATAAAAGATAAGTTAATTTTTATATTTATATATAGATAATATATAATGTATGACAAAATTGATTTTGTAGTGATAATGTCAATATTTGTCTATTGTATATCAAAACTGTTATAAAGTAATTCTAACAAATAATATAAGTTGGTAAACATTCTAATGCGATTCTGGTGGCCGCGATCTGGCGTTCGTAACCTTGTACTGCGATCGAATAATTTTATAAAGGATTTTCAACATAGGAGACCATGTCATGTAGCCAGTGGTTGAGGTTTGCTTTCTACCGTAATAGCACTTCTGGGCCACTCTAGAAATAATACTGTCGTCTGACTAACGCCAAATGAGCGCATAACATTTTGTGATTTAATTTTTTTTAGTAATACTAAATGCTAAAAATCTCCCAGACAACTTTGAACTAAATCCTATATAGGACGTGCATAGTAGAATGGATATTTAAAAAAATACATTTTTCTTTAACAAAATATTTTTATAAGAAGTACAGACTATTTATAATAATGATTCCATTGCATAATCGTGGTCGTTAAAAGTATATTATAACCAGCGCCAGATAATCGTGGCCGCTTATATTAGAATGCTACCTTTATCTGTTAATTAGCCTGTTCGTAATCATCTTCACTGAACTTTGTTTCACTAATTCTCTATTATTAATAACCTAATATTATATCACTATCATCATTTACCAGATACTTAATTAACCCTTTAAAGTATTCCATTGCTGACAAAATACTATAAAATGTTTAATCTCAATAACGGTTATTATATGTAATACCTAAAGGTGAATTTCAATAAATAAATGACAATAAAACTATAGTAACTTTTTTGGACAATTTACATAATTATTAAAATAAGTACATAACTATGCTTAATATTATTATTGTGAATGGAAACGAATGACAATAATGTCGTCTATATAATTATATAAGTAATTATTAAGTATGAATTTTTATACATTTATTTTTATGACAGGGTAGTTATAGAACGGGTGTCCACGAAAGTGTAATTATTATACCACACATTATTTGGAAGTTACGCATATAAGATTTAAGTAATGACAATACATTGCATATAGGTTTAGGCGTTATAACTGAAAAGGTTTCAAAGTAAGTACAACTTCATAATTTAAGTAAAATATTATACCATATACTGTACAATTTACTTAGACAGCGACTTTGTTTTTGTAGTTTAATGTTTATAATTATTAATATATTATTATGTTTACAATATATTTAAACCTTTTTTGCGTGATAAATAAAATTCTCTGGGCTTCATAAACTCAAAACGAATGTGATGTGATGACAGTAAATTAACAGTTCTTTGATATGAAAAAGAAGTAATTTACAACATAATGATCAATATTATTTACTTCAATACGTTCTATATCAGAAGTTAAAACGGGTATTTTAAAATTTCAACTTTTTGAGTTTATATTTTAGTTACAATTAAATGACGATTACATATATTAAAATGAACTAAGAAGTTATCAGTTGAAAAGATATCAGTTATAAATATGAAATTATAAAGCATTACTGATAAATAAATATGAATTCTATTTTTATGCTAATAGTACCTACTTACAGCATTATCTACATTTCAAATTTAAAGTCTACGCTTTAACTATAACTAAAGTTTATCTTGACAAAATAATCTGTTCCAAAACAGTGTTGCCATAAACTTAATTAAAAAGAATAGTCATAATTAGTAGCTTTTTAAATTACATTGTATTAATAAGACAATACGCACACGTTTTGTTAGGGTATCATTGCTTGTAAGATGCAGTATCTTTATTTAATCACATTATCTAATCCATTTCCCTTGTTTATTAAATTCTGGAAGTGTACAATTGTAAAGTAATATTTGTCTTCATGTAGATAATTCGATGTTATACATTTCCATATGATATTTGGCCTATGTATTAAATTAAGTGCAAAATGAACTAAATTAATTTCGTTATTTATACATATATTTTTTATTATTGAAATATGATATTTTATTTTATATTATTGTCATCAATAATAACCAAATTATGAAAGAAATGTTTTTTTTTTCAGAATATTATAGTATTAGAAAATAATCATATTATAAAAGTAATTATCTAATAGGTACATTAAGTTAGGAAACGATTAATTATTATAAAATGTACTATTTTACACTTCGTAGACGTAGATGTTGACGCACACTTGGTTTTAATTAAAGAGTTTTATTAATAGTTAAAATATACTGTAAATAATTATAGTTGACTTATACAATAATCTATGCAGTTCAATTATTAAATTTTATTAATCTATTTCTGTTCTAGGATTTAAAAGTATTAAATTATTGTGATGTTTTCCGAAAGTCTAACCTGTTTTACAATAGGTAAGTATTAAAACATCAAATTTAGTGTTTGAAAAAATCATATAGAAAGATTTTGGATAAGAATTTCTTCCAAAAATATGTTTGGTAGTATAAAAAAAAATTGTATTTAGTATATTTTTTTTAGGTTCTTATTTATAGGAGTCTTTACAAGAGACAACCAATTAAAATTTTCTCACACTGTTTTATATTAATATTTTCATTTGATTTGTATATTTTATACGCTGTAGGTACTGTTTCTTTTAATTCCACATTATATAAAAAAAACTATGTAATTTGTCTTGTAAATATTTGCTTTTACTAGTTGAATTAAAACTGTTACTTGCAGAATATGGACTACGAAACGTGTGTTTTGCTTCGATGCTTTAGAACAGCTATGAACTATGTTTAATTCTGTATTTTCATTAATTATTTAGGTATTATATTATTTTAGTCTGCTGCCGCTAAAATAAACATCATTGTTTAAAACATCATAAACATACATACAACATAAACATCAACCAACTTGTATAAATATCATATCTATTAATAAAATCATAAATTGCTGTTATGTACTTTATGTAATTTTTAAAAAACTTTGACAATAAAGATCTTTCTTACTCTAATGATTTTGCGTTTTATTTTTGTGGCATGTACAAACTAAAATTCAACTAAATTGAGCATGCTGCAAAGAGATGTTAGTTATTGTTATAATAATAAAGGCTTTTATATTGTTCTTTAGTATTCTTCCAATCATTAAATGTTACTTACTAGGTTACCATATACTTCCAATAATAAACAAACTAAAATAAATACGTCTATTCTTATTTACTAATACAAAATTACTACAAATCGTTATCAGCACGATATATGTAGTTCAAGTATTTGTTTATTCAAGAAAAGTAATGCGTGTTTAGTTGTTTGGAGATGACGAACGCAAATGGAGACACAAATGAACGAGTTATGCGTTCACCCTACATAATAGAAACGGGTATAGTACATGGAAATTTAAAATGCGTAACTATCTTATGCATGAGGAATTGTGGGAAGCAATCATTGGCTAGCCAATAGGGATAGACGTTTCCAATGTCATGAAGACGAGAAACGATCAGATGGCAATTACGCATGTTCGAAAGGCTACGAAGGTAGCTGAATCGTGGAAAGCTTTGCAAAATGCATACGAGGACAAAGGAATGGGTCGGCGTTTACATTTAGAAAGGAAATAATACAGGTTGAGGCTTGAAGACTATGACAATAATATTGAGTCGTATATCAATACTGTTATTTCCACTGCCCAAGATTTGGCGGATATAGACAAAGTAATAGATGATGAGTCCATTGATGCTATTCTGTTGGGAGGTCTAACGTCGAGATATGATACACTGATTATGGCCTTCGAAAATAGTAACGTTAATTCTACCACCGAACTGGTAAAAATCCAAATTACTTAAATTACTTAACGAAGTGACAAAGGAAAGTTCAACAAAACTGGAGACAGCTATGAGGACAAAGATACCTTCTCTGTTTAGTCAAAGGTCAAGAAAATAATCGTGTGTTATGGTTGTGGAAAACCTGGTCACAAGAGACTAAATTGTCCTTTGAAGAAAAAAGAAGATCTTGGATAGGAAGAATCCCACAAATACGGACTCAACCTCCTTGTCTGCTTTAGCAGCAGCAAATGATTAGAACATGACGTTTTTTTTTAAAAAAAAACACACCTGGTTTACATTATCTAAGTTTTCATACGGATCCCTATTTTTTGAAAGTATTCTATCCCCAATGTTCATCAGGGATAATGTTGGATTCTAATGGTGAAAGAATTTTTCAAATCGGTGCAGTAGTTTCAGAGCCTGGTCAATGCAAACAATCAAATCTTTCGTCTTTATAATATTAGTTAAGATGAACTGTATATGATTGGATGTAATCTTTTAAAGAAAATTTATCGATGTTTACTTAGGGTTTTCCCTTCAAGGCAAGGTGCACCGTTTGATGGATTATTTATAAAGGGAAGTAATTAAATGGTATTATTTAAATATACGATCAGCAAGACAAATCAGCTAAAAAGTTATTGACAACATATGTTTTTGTAGGCCGTAAAAAAAACTAGGTACCAGCAATACATGGTCAGCAACTAAATCAAAGATTAGCAGTAATAAGTAGATATTTGGTCAACTTGATAATGTGTATGTTAGCAAAATAAATAGTTTTAATTAAACGATATTATTTGGTTAGCAGGATAATAATATTACCGTTACCGAAAACGCTGGGTTAGGTTACGTTGGACTTGGGAACAAAGAGTAGCGCGACGGGCGCGTGAGCGGCCGGCCGGCAGGCTAGCGCCACTGTCTCATGCATGCATGCGTGTATGCTACATTATCATTATCATAATTTTACAGCTTGCCAAAATTGTATAAGATCTGAATCACGATTTGCTGCTCTATTAGTACGAATATTGCTACAGATATGTTTAAATTCCTATGAAATCAATTGCAAGGCTGTCCAATACAGGCTCTTAAAAATTTGTACCTACTAAATTTAAAAAAATTGCAAGCCGTTACAAGCTGTGCTTTTTGCTAGTAAATATTATAAGTGATAACTTGGTGATAAGAGATATCGGACAAGTGTTTGGAACTTTCTCGTTTCAGTGATTGCGACACTGGGAGAGTATTGTTTTTAGGGAAGAGCAAAACTAGAAAATTATTGATGTTGACATTGATGTCAAAATTGTTGAGTAAAAGTCGATGATAATTAATATCAAAACAAAATTATCTATGCTTTGGTGTTTAATGCTATCCAATACAAACGGCCAAGCTTCTTTTGTGTGCTACATCTACACCTGGAGTTCAGAACTTTTTTATAAGGAAAATTGTGATTCTGTTTATATTTTACTTACGTAAGGATCCTCGAACTTCCTTTTACAACACACAAATTTGGAATCTCCATTGGTCGATGGTTTTCTTTCTAACATCGATGTAGCGATGTTTTAATTTTAAAGACCCTAATATCGACGTCAAAATATCGATGTTTCGATAACATCGTTGAATGTCGACATCCCAAACTGTTCTCTGGGACGACTCCCAGAGTCCCGCGGACTAGAGGTATGCACGGGAGGAAAAAATGTATCCGGTGTTTTTTCTCCGGTTGTTCTGAATAACCGGAGATTCTCCAAAGATTTTGGTCATTTTACACTTTTTATACATAAAATTAAATTCTATTCATTTCATTTGTATCTTATAAAATTATATAATCAAAATACCAATATTTTTAGAATATTAATCAACACAAACGAAAACAATTATTATTAGACATTAAAAATATAGTAACTCGTTTCTTATAAATGTATAGGCAATCAGAAATATTATTCACAAAGAGCTTTCATAAAAAAATTAATGGTGTTTTTTTATGTAATTTTTAAGTAGATTGTACCAGGCTAGATGATCCAATTAGGTCTCTAAGCTTACTTGTTGACTTTGACTTTGTACATTACATGAGGCTTTGTTGGTAATTTGAGGATGCAGTCTTTACAGGTGTGACAACATAATTGATGCGCCCTAGACAGCTTTTATTGCTAAATTTTGAATTCCACCTTATCGTCCTCTTTTTGTAAATGATTCCTACTTGTCTATTTAGCTTTCGGCATCCGTAAAATAATTAAAAACTAATCATAAGTATAAGTATGTACTATCATTATCATCATCATTATCATCGTATTATCATTTTGTGATATAAGTTTAGTGTTGTTTCAACTTTATCATTACACTATAAAACCTACCTGCTGATGTCATAATCTTAAACTGATGTTTTTTAATCTACTTAATAATGGTCGTTACATTTTAAATATAAAAGCAACAGGAAAGGCAACAAAACACATAAAAGGCAGAAAAAAAAAAATAAAAATCACCTATGACGGCTAGATAGCTAGTAGGAAATCCCCGTGTAAAAACAATGCTGCCTTGTGTTGTCACTTTCATGTAACCATTAAGTAAAAGTAAAGTAGGTGAGCATGAAGTATTATTTTATGCCTAAATTTATAAAATAGAGTGCGTTAAGAAAAAAAAATTTGGGGATTATAAAAAAAACCTGGTTGCACCGGTATTGCCAAACACCAGTTTTTCTCCGGTTAATTCGTCATCGGAACAAATCACTATGCACTGTGACTATGCACTAGTCCGGACTGTCTGTGAGTCACGCATAGTCTCTACGTACTCTGTGCGCATAGTTATAATTCATTATTATTGTGTTAAACGAGAATTTATTTTATTTTCGTATATCATAATATATGTATATCATACATTAAAGTAACATAAGATAGTAAATATACCTGTGCTATTATTTATTTATCGAGCATAACTTTTAACAGGAAGTCTGATTATTTATTTTGTTTATTGAAAAAGACTCCTAGAAACGAAAATAAACAAAGGAGATTATGGCTGAAAAGGTGAGATTTTTTTATTACGGTTTAAACTTCGTAAATCTCTTTACAGTTTTATTGTCCTAGCAGGTGTGCAGTTCGCTTGGTCCATGTTTTTTGTAGTTAGAAAAAAAAAACACCTGTCGAATATTTGTAATGACAATTTTGGGTTTTCATCTATTTGGTTCGTTGGTGACAAATTTTTAATGTTTTATTGAAATTAATTTATAAAAAAAGTACTTCCCATACTCTAAATTAGCAGTGAAACTATGTATTGTATAATTATGTGAAATTTGTTGTGTTAACTTAAGAATAGGTTAAGAATTATAATTTAATGTAACAAATTACTATTTTTATTGTAGGTAGTGCTTAAAATTGTTGTGCATGGAATATTGCTCCCCGTTTTAAATATGTCTGTTAAATAATATTTGTAATCCATTTTACTGTTCACTTTGCATGTGAAAAAAAAAAGGTTGGTTTATATATGAGCAAATGTGTTGAAGGTCCTAGAGAATGCAAGCCCACATCCACATGTAGAATGCACTATAATGAAAATTAAATTAAGAAATTATATGCTTAAGATAAACCTTGGTTATATAAAATTGAAATCCTTAAAAAAATATAGTTGTGAACCTGTTTATTTTTTTAGTTTTAGTTTTTGTTATTGTAGAAAATTGAAGAAAACTCTACAATGGAGGAGCAGCAGCACCCAGGAACATTAGACAATGTCAAAGAAACACCAAAACCAATTGACAAAGCTCCTGCACCATTACCGGTGCCAGTCACTTTTCCTAGCCCCAGGATCACAGTTCTAGGTTTTACAAAGAGCACACCAACAGACTTGTATAGGAGGTTACTGCCTGCTGTACTCTTTGTGCTTACCTTTGTCACAGTGATGTCAATGCTGTTGATTTATATGGACAATGTTGGTAAGTGCAAAGTCATCTTGTACATACATATAATTACATGAATACCAGCCAATAAGTATGGCCACTGGTGGACAAAGAGGCCTTTCTCGAGAAAAGCCTTAATGACCATGCCGGCCATGTTTTGGAAATTTCAAATGCCGAGAGAGCCACAGTTTTATATTTTTCCCCAAGAACATTTCTTCAGCAATTCAGCCGATTGTGTTGCAAATAAGTTCAATTAGTAAATGTATGCAAATTCAAAAAAATTGTTGTTACATGTCAGGGTATGAATACCTATACAAAAAATGCCAATGAGCTTCTTCTATACATATTATAAAACTAAATATCTCTCTGTCTGTCTGTCCATTTATGTTATTTTCATGATAAAACCTCTCACCTGATTTACATGTTTTTAACTATGTATATAAAGTAACATAGGAAATAAGCAGATGATAATGGTGAATCAATTCTGAAAAAAGACGCATTTGGGGTGCTTAAATGCCTGACGCTGAGTCATTCATATGAGATATATTAAATTAATGTTCTACATAATTGTAAATCTTAAAAAGACCTTTAAAAAAGTCAGCGATTGCTAATATTTTACATTTAAGGATCACCCACAATAAGCATTTTTGTCTTCAGACTTTTGAGTGGTGCTAGCACGATTCGCGCGTGTGCTCGACCGACGGCATTGTGTAGTCCACGCGAGCGGAGCCGCGGGCACAGCAGTTAATATTAAATTAGCTTTTTTACATTGTCAGCCATGGGGGCACAGCAGTTTCGCCTAAACATGACCAGAGACTATGAACTAGCGCGCATTGGACAGGGCTCCGCGGCGCTGGTTGCCTACGTGCGACAGTTGCACTTGGCTCCACGCGCTCCGCCTCACCACCCGCCACCTACCCAGCCTACACGCACCGTGCAGGTGCTGGACAGACTTTATGGAGAAATAGTTAGTATATTTTTGTTTAATGAGATTTAATAATTACATGATAATTGATCACACATATCTACTAACAATTACTCATCATCATTGTCCATGACACACAAGGCTATCCAGTATAGGTGTTTGTACCTGCTACCTGTTAGTTGCACATCCAATTGATACATCATATTAGGTACATCATTCTTCTTCTTTGGCGTTACACTCTTGCCAAAGTGGTCGTGACCGTCACGTTGAGGTTTTTGTAGCCTGTTTAACAATACGACGCCACTTTTCGCGAATTGCCGCCCTCCTTGTGCATTCGTGCAGAGGACCTTCGACGGCGCTTTTTATTTGGTCCGTCCACCTCATCGATGATCTCCCGAGTGGTCGGGTGCCTTCAACTTTGCCCTGCACTACCAGGCGTTCAATGGATTCGCCTCCGCGCCGTGATACGTGCCCAAAGAAAGTGAGGATGCGAAGCTGCACTGTGTTTGATCCATCCATTAGTGCAGGTGAAATAAAAGGGCTTTTAAAAAAAGAAACAAAACAGTATATAAATATACAACTATATAAAATGTGTTTACTGAACCTCGGCCCATCCGTCGTAATAAATGATTTACCCCTAGTGGTTGAGAACAGTGCTGACATGGTTCTTTTTGCAGATGACACTTCCCTTATATTCAAAATGAAAAGAATAGATTCAGAGTTTACGCAATTAAATAATGCTTTAAGTTTCTGATTGATTTTCTTAATAATTTACTGCTAAATGCAAACAAAACTAAATGTATGAGATTTGCGTAGCCCAATGTTCGGCGCGTTGATAGTAGTATCAAGATAAAAGAGAAATCAGTAGGCTTAATTGTTAATACTGTCTTCTTGGTTGATTAAAAATTAAAGTAGAAAATTACAGTGCAGTTAAACTTTAACACATTAAAACTTTGGTGGGAAGATTAAGTTTGCTGCATTTGCAGTACCTAAGATTTGTCAGTTACCAATTGTTGCCACTGCTAGGTTAGTCTTCTTCGCTTACTGACATCGCTCAACACTTAACTAAACACTTGCTTAGTCTTATGGTATTATGCTGTGGGGTTCAGCATCTGAGGTAGATACCATATTTAAAATACAAAAACGGGCAATTTGAGCAATCTACATCTACGTGAGAACTCGCGAACCACTAAGGAATAGGTTCCAGGAATGATATCCAATATATCCTTCATAATTAAATGTGTCTTCCTAAAAGCTGACAAGCTAGATTTTATCAAAGGCCCACACATTTTTAATACTAGAAATAGACATAAATTACATACTGTGTTTTAACACTTAGTAAGAGCAATAAAAGTTTTTTAGGTAATAGTTTTAGTTTCTTTAATAAGATCCCGAAAAGCACATTGCTGATTTGTCTGACAGTTAGTTCAAGGATCATGTCAAGCCTGTTTTACTGTCAAAAGGTTATAAGGGTAGATCATTATGTGAATGATATTGATGTCTGGAAGTGAATCCCGCCCTGTGCATTTGCTAAATTAACAATGTAAAAAAATTAAAAAAAGATAAACTTGATCGAGTTGATTGCTGGTTTTCCTCGATGACTGGGATGTTTGTCCGAACCGGTGGTAGTGTTTGACGTTCATAAGTGCCTTCTTAGGGCCTAAATTGAATAAGTATGGAATATCCAATATCTTACATATTATTACTTCTCTTTGAAACTTTTTAAAGTTTATTACCATGCTGCTATTACTGGCAGTTATTCAGAGTAGGATCCAGGTGGTGGATGATCAGCTTTTGTTGCAAAAAAGCCATGGTTTCTGTTCCAGTATAATGGCACATTCTTAGAGTTCTTGCCTCGCGGGGCGAGAGACCAAAGCACCCTGTACCTGGAGAGCCGGCGCGGCTGGGACGGCGCCGTGGTGCGCGCCGCCCCGAGGGACTTCCTCGCGCTGCGCGGCGCAGCCAGAGCCTTGCACGCCTGCCTCAGCCCCACGGACCATCCTCGTGAGGTCAGTCCCTGCACCAACAAGCTCCTTATACTTCAATTTGATCAAAGATTTAATAAAAAACTAAAAATTTCCAACATGATACCTTTGAAGCTGTAGAACTGTCTCCCGGCTAGTGTATATTCCCTCCTTCCTATAACATGCCGACGTTAAGAGACATTTGAGCAGGCCGACATGACATTTACGACTAGCTATAGATTGTAAATCCGTCGGTACCTATCAGATGTGATGTGATGTCCAGGTGACGTACCAGGAGGATGAGAGGCCAGGCTCTGGCGGTGCTGGCGGTGCTGGTGAGAGCGTGTTCAAGTCCCGCGTGCTGTGCCTGCCGCTGTACACGGTGCTGCTGGCGGCGGACGCGGCGCGGGCGCAGTACGTGCTGCTGGGCGGCGCCAACTCGCTGTCCGCGCTCAAGCACCTGCCCTTCGGAGACCCCGCCCTGCATCTACAGGTTGTTTGCTTAAGCCTTTATTGCTGCTACTAATTACACATATAAACTAAAAATTTCTTAATGTTTACACATCAGGTATCCCGTTATTAGTGGTCAGCGTGTCATGTGACACGTAGGCCTCTTCCAGCTGTTTCCATAACATCCTATTGTTTGCCTTTCTTGGCCATATTGTACCTCCAATTTTCTTTAAGTCGTCTGTCCATCTTTTTACTTGTCGACCTCTTTTTCTTTTACCATCCCGTGAATACCATTCTGAAATAAAATCTGAAATTCGTCCATTTTATCTTGCTGTCTCTTGTCATGTGTCCTGTCCATCTCCGTTTCAATTGTCTGATTTTCTTTATTATACCTTCCACTTTTGTTACTAACCTTATTTTAGTGTGACGCCTATCATGCTTCTTTCCATTCCCCTTTGACATGTTCTCAATTTCATATAATGTTTCTGCGTCAGCGCCCACGTTTGACACCCATATGTGAGACATGGCAGGACACATGAAACAAATACTTTTTTCTTGGCTGCCATAAGAAAGTTTTTGCTTTTAAATATCTGTTTAAGGGACCAGTATCTTTCCAGGCACAAGACACTCTCTTGTCTATTTCTGAGTCAGTTTGGCCTTTGAATGATATTATTTGCCCTAGGTATATGTAATCTTTCACATATTCAATGTTTTCACTGTCTATTTTTATAGCTTAATTTCATCCATGTTTGTCATTATTTTTGTTTTCGTTTTATTAATGGTAAGGCCAATCATCTTACTCGCTTCAGTCAACTGTTGCAGCATAATCTGGAGTGTTTTAGTATTGTCTGATATTAGAACTGAATCATTCGCGAACCGCAAGTGATTTAGTTGCCTGCCATTTATATTTATGCCAAAGCTATCCCAATCTAAATTTTAGAATATACTTTCTAGAATTGCTGAGAAAAGTTTTGGGGATAACGGATCTTCTTGTCTCACCCCTCTAGCAATTGGGAACTCCTCGCCAGTTGACTCTAATTTTATTTGTGCTGTGCTATTCTCATGTATGTTTTTTATTATCCGTACATATTTTTTTGGTACTCCTTGCTGTATTAGAGCTTGCCAAAGCGAATCGTGATTTATAGAGTCAAATGCTTTTCTATAATCGACAAAAGCGATATACAAGGCCTTTCCATATTCTTGGCATTTTTCTATTAGCTGTTTTATGACATGCATATGATCGACAGTTGAAAACCCAGCACTAAAACCAGCATGTTCTATTTGTTGTGTTTCATCCATTATTTTTGTTATTCTATTTAGAATCATTTTAGAGAATATTTTATAGATATTTGACATAAGGCTTATGGGTCTATAATTTTCAATGATATTTCTATCACCTTTTACATACTTAGTCCATTGAGATGGTATATATTCTGTATTTAATATTGTGTTGTATAAGTCTGTAAGTTTTTCAGGTTTTCTGGTACTATTGCTGATGTTTTTATCATCTCATTTGTTATGAAGTCTGGGCCCAGTGGTTTTCCTTTCTTTTGACTCATAATAGCTTGTTCTATCTCTGACACCAGAAAACCTGGTATATGTTCTTTTTCGTCCTCTTCAAGATTCATAGTTAAAAGCGCACTATTATCTTCCGGTGAGTAAAGTTTTCTGTAGAACTCAGTCACTATATGGATTATGGCCTTTCTTCCCGTCTTTCGTTTGGTATTATTTGGTATCCAATTTTTTTGTCTCTACAAGTTCTTTAAATGCTTTTTTAACTCCTCCTGTCTTTTTTATGTGGTAGGTAAGTATTTCTGTCCTATGTTTGGTTCTGTCCTTTTTTATGTTATTGCTGATTTGTTTACTTAGTTCTGATATGGCTTTGAAATTGGCTTTGGCTCTTCTAAGTTTTAAAAGCTGTCTTCTCTAAATTTCGGGTTTCCTTTCCAATATAGTTCCTCTTGGTTTTCAAAGGTTTGTTGAATAATGGTCTATATATTTCGTTTACCTCTTTCTCGTACTTCTCTAATTTGTTTTTTATTTTGTTCACTAGTTTTCCTCTAATCAGATTTATTTTTACCTTAATTTTGTTTCTACCTTTTTTTGGTTCCATGACATTTATTTATGCCCTCATCATCCGGTGGTTGGTGTTAAGTTGAATTGGTTTATAATACTTACATCCTGGAATGACTTTTTACTGTTAGTTGCTATATAATCTATTTCATTTCTAGTTAGCCCATCTGGTGATATCCAAGTCCACTTTTTTTTTTTGATAAAACTGTTCATATAGGCAAGTTTGTTTTCTAACGCCATATTAATCATCCTTTCTCCATTCTTACTTCTTCTGCCGAATCCAAAATTGCCTATTACTTTATCTTTACCAGTTCGTTGAGAGCCGATTCTTCCATTAAAATCTCCCATGACTATTACGTTTTTGTATGTACGAGGTGGGATCAAAAAGTAGTGAGAATGAGATAGAATAGAATGACTATTGATAACTTAATTATTTATTTTTCTACATAGTTTCCGAGTCTCTCTACACACCGAGTACAGTGCCTTTCCAAGGCTTCAATCCCTTTCACAAAAAAAGTTTTGTCTTGGTCCTGCAAAAAGCTCTCCACGGCATCCATCACCTCGTTATCGTTTTCGTACCTGTTTCCCCTTAAGTATTTTTTCAATTTGGGGAACAGATAAAAATCGCTAGCCGCTAAGTTTAGGTGAATAAGGAGGGTGTTCAACCAATTCGAAGCCAGCTTGCTGAATGGCAGCCATTGCAACTGCCGACCTGTGCGCGGGTGCGTTATTGTGATAAAACAGAACGCCCCTTCGAAGTTTCCCTCTCCTTTTCTCTTTGGTGGCATTCCTTAATTTGGTAATTAAAGCTGCATAATATTGGCCTATAATAGTGGTTCCACGCTCCAGGTAATAATCAATGAACAATATCCCATCTGAGTCCCAAAATATTGAGGCCCAGAACCTTGCCAGCCGATGCCACGACACGAAACTTCTTCGGGTCGGTGATGATGGTCGCTCCCATTGCGAAGATTGCTGTTTTGTCTCGGGATCAAAATGATGGACCCATGTTTTGTCCATTGTTACGAAACGAAACAATTTTTTTTCAAAATCTTGAAACTTGTCAACAATATCTTCGAAATGTCAAGTCGGTTTTGTTTCAGACTGTCGGTTAACATTCTCGGCAACCATCTTGCGGAGACTTTTCTCATATTCAAAGATTGTTTCAATATGGATTGAATACTTCCACAAGAAATGCCTGTTCTTGAATTAAGTATCGGATGTTAACTTCTCGACTTTCGTAACATTTCCTTGGGTGACTGACGTCGATGGACGGCCGCAACGATGTTCGTCTTCGGTGCTTATTCTCCCTACTCGAAATTGAGAAGCCCACCTTGCGACAGTGGAATACGGCGGAGCAGACTCTTCTTATGTTACCTCCAAATCGCAATGAATCTCTTGCGCCATTAACATTTTTAAACAGAGGTAATTAATAACAGCTCGCTCTTCGTTTTTCTCCAATTTCGAGAACATGTTCCGACACGAAGCAAACAAATGACTATATTCAGAAAAAAACAAAAGAGTATCGAAAATTTTTTTCTTTATTAATATTACAAATATGTATCTTAATTGTGAAAACTACGATAAAGTTCAAGATATGCATCACGTTTTGATGGAATGTGTCTGGAACAAAACAGAGAGAGAAAGTCTGGTAGGGCTGCTTGGTCTCAATATGTGGGATCAGGGTGCCTTTCATGCTATATTATCTAAACCTGGTAGTTCTGATGCCTTTTCGGTATGTATACACAACTTCATTGTTTGTTATTTTAATTAAAGCTAGTTTATTCACTAGGCCGACATAACCCCAAGGGTTCAAGGCCTTAAAAAAAGAAAAAAAATGTATCCAAGCTATGTATGACAGTATTTTGTATTTTGTTTTCTTACCAAGTAACATGTTGTTCCCATTACTTTTTGATTCCTCCTAGTATCTTGTAAGACTGATGACAATTGGTTGTAGAAGAGGTCTTTAATATATTCTTCCTGTTATTCAGTAGGAGCATATATCTGAATAATCGACCACTTATCCTTCTAACCTGATAGATTGATATTGAGGACAGCTATTCTTTCTGATATACCTTTGAATTCCTCTATATTTTTTCCTAAATACTTTTTAACTGTGAATCCTAACATCGTAACTTCCTTTAGTTTTACCTTTATAATATAAGATATATTCCTTGCGATCTTCAATGTATTCTCCTGTTCTTCTTACTTTGCTTAATCTTATTATATCCCAATTTGTTTTCGAAATAGCTGTTTCCAGTTTCGCAAGTTTTTCTGGTGTTCTTAAAGACAAGCAGTTTAAAGTAGCAATGTAAAGTTTCTTATTTTCTTTTATATTGAATTTATTGATGTTATTGTTTTATATTTTGTTTTCTTTTTCATTTTCATTTGTTAGGGCTGGAAGGGAGTCGTCAATATCCCCCACGGGGACCAGCCGGCTTGGGGAAAGAAAGTTGATTTGAGTTTTTTCATTTTCTTTTCGTTTGTACCGATCTTCCGGTTCCCGATATGTGTTGATTGCTATTCTTTATTTATATTTGACGTCGGTTGGGATCTGTTTCTGTACATACGTTCGAAGGCATTTATTTTGTTTACTTTCAGCGGCGTGCTTTCAGTTATGGTTGTTAAATTTGGTGAAATTGATTGATCCCTCTTCCTCTTATCCCGAGTTGCACTTAGTTCGCCTTTGACGACCAGTTTATCATATTTTATAAACGCTATACGTCCCTTTCTTCTTTCTTTGTCCAACTGTGGCATGAGTTCTTTCCTTTTCTCTAATATTTCTTTATTAAAGTACAACGGAAACCAATAACTAATCTATGGGTTGCAGTACAAGAGAAAAAAATTATTTGCAAGTCTGACATTAGTGTTTGCCCTTGGTCAAACGGTGACGTTTAAAAATTAACTTGAAATAATCGTAAAATCTTTATTTTAGGTGATTGAAGTGAGATCAACGGACGCCGGAGCCAGGAACAAGACCACACAGTTCCTGGAGTCGAGGAACTACTCGGTGGCGGCCACCTTCGACGACGGCGTCCTCTACGCTCTCAAAGACGAACACCAGACCCGGAGCCCGATTTCGCAAATGTAAATCAAACTCCATAAAAAAAAAAACACGTAAATATCTTACGATGGTAATTAGAAACCTTATAAGCACAATTCTTCTGAAACGTTCAAATCTGCATAGAGATTTGTTGAACATTTTGGGGTCGATTTGCAAAAATTGTATAATATAGTATTTTCACTCGTCACGCTCTGTCACTAGCAGTGAAATTATATCTGAAAAATTGCTTTCCGCTAAAAAATAATAAAGTTAAGGATAAGTTCTCACCTCCGCTCCTCTAGCAACAGAGGAATGATCATATGATTTATTTGAATCATTTGTTGATTGTACACTAATATGCAAGTGCCTTGATAATAGTAGATCTATAGCAGCCCCCCACGCGACAGCCGTGAACATACTGCTTAATAAAGAAGAACATACGAATAGATATAGACACTGAGTTCTAGAACTTTCTGTATTTGCAAAGAGATTGTATAAGATTCTTTGTGCGATTTTTCGTCACACTTCCATAATTACAGAAAGTATTTTCTTATTGACATTACGAATTATTGTTTCTTATTACAAATTGTTTGCATTTTAATTTTCTATATCTATGCATATATATATATATATATATATATATATGTGTGTATAAGATATTTTTATGTGCACAAAAGAATATATATTATTAATGATTTTACAATTTTTTCAGTAAATTTAAATGTGATTTAATTTTAATTAAGTGTAATTTAATGATTATTAATTGATCTGAATTTAATTGTAAGTAATTTTAATGTTATTTTAATTTTATCTGTAAACTTGGATATAATGTTTTTAAACTGATAATAATGTTAGGATTACAATAATGTTAGGATTACTGTATTTTGATGTTCGTGTATTTGCTTAATTATTGCAGCCGTTTCAAACTATAAAGTGCCTTACGCAGTGGATTTTAATGTTTCTTTCGTTGTGTTCAATCGGTAGCTTATATAATTAGTAATAATATGTAATTGTATGATGCTTATTGATTTAATTTTGAATCTCGGTCAAGCTTTAGCGTTTTTACTATATAATTTCCAACATTTAATAATAATAAACAGTATTACGCAATTTTACGACGGTTACTATATATCTTTGTATTACATAAGTGTATCGGGGTGCATTTGGAAATAAGTGTTAGCCGCCTCCCTACAAGGTATCGGTAATCCTTTATGTTAAGCAAGTATAACGATAATAACTTAACGAGCAACATTGAGCTGTGTCGAACGATTTATCGATTGATCGATGATCGATCGTCAATTTATTCATAATATAACTACGTGACGCGTAATAATTCTCCAAGTAGTAGAAGTGAAGCGACAGACGCGCTCTCGACGCTCCGTTCGAACGGAGGTGAGTCTTGTCGTTATACTTCTAACGCTTATCTATTCATATTGCAAATATACAGAAATAATGATTTTTAAACTGTTAAAATATGATATTTTAAACTGATTATTTATAATTTTATATATATTTTTAATGTTTGTTATATAAACGACAAGTGTAGAGAATATAAGTTGGATCGTTGAAATAAAAGGTTTTTAATAATATGATAAATTGGTTAGTACCTACTCTGTTTACATTTTTGTAGAATATTCAATTTCTTCTCAGAGTTGTATAAAGTGTAAATTCCACCTAGAATCATGCCATTTATAGTAACATTGAACAAATTTGTAAGCAGAATAAAAAAAACAGTATTTTGAATTAATCTATACATCGTCCTTTATATAGAAACATTAAACACTAAATGCACAAACTAATTTTAAACGTATGTCATTCCAATTGATCGTAAATTCCATATGTTTTAATTATGAATAAGACTGAATATTGAATATTTTTATATCGTATCGATATTGTATATGTATGTATGTATGTATGCGTGCAGTATGTATATATAGTATTATATATATATATATCTGTCGTGTTGTTCCGGAGACGTGAGTTGTTGGTGCGAGGGAGTAGTTTAATCTCTAGAGCAAAGCCTGTCAAGAAAATGAGCAATCATTGATGAGTCAGCGTTTAATAAAATCCAAAAAGTATGATTAATTGATTTAACTAGAGACATGTTCTTCAATAATAAGTTAGAAAATGTCTTTATAATCTGATAAAAAAATAATAATTGGATGAACAATAATTTCAAGTCTGTTATTGTGTTTTGTCCAAGACCCAATAAATGTGAATACCAGTCGAGCGGACTTTATGTAATTACCAGAAGTTTTACAAAATGTTATGAGACTCAGGTCCGTCCCGGCAGAGCCATAGCGCTAGGCGCTGGGAGTATTAATATTCTATGACCCAGAGACTCCTGACCTCTATATATAACATTATTACCACAGTTACAGTTACAATCTGGAGTCTGGAACAAAACCAATTGTTATTTACTATCTGTCATTAGAATATTTTCCTTCGATATTTTTTCCTGGATATTTTGTTTCGTATTGAGAAAGTTTTCCGCGAACACATGTTGTCCTCGTCCTTATGTCGAATATAATATTACTAACGTACCAATTGTTAAGCTCTCGAAAATAATCTCACGTCGTCCATATCAAAGCGTATAATAAGTAATCAAATCTCAATGTATTATGATTAATTGAATAGTGACAATGGATATTTCATACTACAATTATTAAATTTTAGCTTACGTTAAGTATAATTTTACGTGTAGATTTAGTTTTTATACACGCTCAATATTTTCACAAATAAAATTAATTAATTGCTTTAAAATTGTTTTTATATTCCACTTACCCAGTATTACGTATTTTGCACCGAAAAATTTCGTCCATTTATCAAAAATTATATTTTGGTATCCATATTGTTGTTATAAAACCCGTGCCGTTAATTATTATTTTTATTACTAAATATTTTTACTAATTATTTATCAATAAATAATAATTCAACCTCTTAAAATTAATCAATACAACAAAATTAATACAAATAAAATTAATCATAGGACAGCCCAAGTTATCCAATTTGGTATTATTTTCCCACTTGGCTGTACGAGGAGTAATACTTTCGTCTCTTTTTTTGGCGAGTGTGAAAAAAATAATCGCGACGCAACGACGATTGTTAATCGAATATAATTTTTATTTATTTATTTATTTTGAACACTTAAGCCAACCGAATTTTAAGGGTTGGTAACGTTAAAGTATTATTTATCTTTCATACGATGTATCGGTGTCTGTTTTTTTATTTTATACCCTAGGGTTTTAATCATACCATTATATAACAGGAGGGACACAAGTATTACTCATGTTTTTAATACTACAAATACTAAGGGTATAAAAATAATACTCACCTGCGTGAAAAATTCAACAAGTACAGGGGAAGCACTGCAGAGTATCTTGTGAACTTATCTGCAAGTAATTTGTTATATTTGACTCATCGGAAGCAAATGTATCGAGAGACAAATATTAGGATGAAAAAAAGGTGTATGGAATAAAAACAAAATGTGTTCAGGTAATGAATATATTTATTGTTACGTCATGTCCCTTAACTGAATGTGATATCCGACACCGAAACCGATCGCGATCCGTCGCCAAACTAAATCATACATCAAATAAACTTTATAAACAAATAAATACAATTCTTATTTTAATTTATCAGAATTAACTATAAAGTAAGCGATATTATATTGAAACCCAAATACTTTTCTGTAATCTACAATTTCTAGATTTTTAACATAAATTACCGTCGATATGAGCACTAAATAGACTAATGTAAAATTATATTAATAGACAAAAATATGTAAATTTACTTAGAACAATAATAATTGTGCGATATATAATGACGCTAGGTAAATATAGATATACATACTAATAAAACTAATAAAATCATTCACATTACTAACTATTAATAAATTTACATAATTATTGCTTTGAAATCTCCATTAAATAAACTCGCATCGGAAGAACAATATCCATTAAAAATAGGTATATACATAAAATAAATAAAATATTTATCGATACAAAAAAGGTACGGATTTCTATAATAATGATAATAATAAATTAAAATCTAAATAATATAAAATTTGCACCAAAATTAATAGCACTAGTATTTAGAAAACACTGAATAGAGTTATTTGAGAATTTGAATAATCGAAAATCGATTTTTTGGTCCCAATATCGTTTCCAGAAACACTATTTTATTTCGACAAACATCGTATTAAAGAATATATGAAGTATTTAAAAATAAAATATGTTTATTTAGATATTAAAGTATATTTATCGATATAAATAACGAAGACTTATTGTACCTATTAAATAAAACTATTGCCTATGTAAATCCAGACTAAACTTACTACACTGAACTAATAATCTATCGTGATCGTTAATACACTTAAAGAACAAATTAATAAACAACAAGAAGAAGAATGTCGACGAATGTGGAAAATGCACTTTGTCATTAAATGAAAATGTATTTAAAAATAATTAAGTTTAGCTGCCACGACACAACGCTATGAAAGAAAAAAATAACTTTTTAAACTAAATTAATTAATTTAACATAAACTACACGTACACACAGTGATACAAATATTTATACTCCACTTTCTGCTCGGTAATAACGTATGATCGGTTCAGTATAACTGTAAAGTAACAAACGGAATGAACGAAAATGCATTTGAAGTGAAACTTCTTATGCGACTTCCAAGCGTAAAACGTTTAACACACATTATCGGTCTCTCCTCTTTGTGTGAGCCAGAGCGAGAGAGCAATATATTATCGGTCTCTCCTCTTTGTGTGAGCCAGAGCGAGAGAGCAATATATTATCGGTCTCTCCTCTTTGTGTGAGCCAGAGCGCGAGAGCAATATATTATCGGTCTCTCCTCTTTGTGTGAGCCAGAGCGAGATAGCAAATGTCGGTGTGTATGTATGTTGCACACTGATTAAATGAAATAGAAAATATCTTTTAAAAAGAAGTTTCACTTCTATCGTGTGTGAATCGTACATACACCTTTTTTTTATATTATGGCTTCTGCCTGTGTTGGCAGTTTCGTCAATATCAACTGTTATGTTTATAAAAGAATATTTTTTAAGTAAAACCACAAATTTGGAATATAACATACATAAGAAATTATTTATGAAACGCGCCTAATAATGTTCACAACATTTTCTTTCCTATCAATATACAATCGTATACAGTCCGCCGACATGATTGTAGCCAATTTTAAAAAATCGTTTATTTTCATGTTCACCAACCGATATTTTAACTTTCAAAATTGGCAAATATTTTTTTTTTTTCATTATATTATACATAATTTTAACACTTATACAAAAACGATAACACTGTTTTGACACTACACATTAAAATTATATTTATATATACTAGTATCTCTCTACGTACCCTATACGAGGTCCGCAGGGATATCCTTACCTATAAGCAGGTATAAAAATATCGTATGTATCAACAAACCGGTTGAGAGTGCAGCTCGGCGCTAACTCCTTATTCATATGTTAACATCAACATGACGTTTTATTGATAATTTATCGTCATGTTTCTAATTCAGCCGTTGTCGTGGGAGTACGCGCGGCTATCGACACTATCTCATATAGTATGAGCGATATTTATTACATACTCGTATATCGAAATATTGTCGATACAATTAAAAATGGTAATTATAGTACGTACACATCAATCAGATATAACTGGATCGAACATGTACATAGGAATTTAAAATCGTCCGATTACGTCTAAAACGATTTTCCGTTCTATCAGTTCTTTCAACTCTATTGTAATAAACCCGTTTTTCCTAATTTTTGTATTTCTATGGCAATTTTTTTTTTTTGCAAAAGTTTCGTAATGTTAATGGTTATTAACCGCTATCTCATATTGAATGTATTTGTTTTAAGTTGTAAGATATATACGTCTTAATTATTCTTCAATTTTCCTTACACTAAGTAGACATGGACTTGTGAAGATAAATAAGCGACCTGTAAATGTTTTTAGTGAGAGGCTGCAAATTTTATCGAATTTAAAACGTATGCAAAACAAGAATATTGCAAATAAATAACTAAATTACATATGTTCCCAATGAATAGTGCGGGTACAAAGAGTTTACATCTTACAATTCCCTTTTTAATCTATTTACTTGACTGTCGTTGCCACAATAAATTAAGAAAACAAAGAAGTAAATATCATTGTATGTCCAATATGTGATATTGTTGTAATGGCAACGAAACCGGAAACCGTAAGCAACAGTTAATAAATACTGTGCTCTGTTATATTTCCCCCAAAAAATAATCTATTTACAAAAAGCAAAACAAAACTGATGTTAGATAAAAAAGTCATAGTGTAATATTAATAAAATAATAATATCATGCGATATAACATAGTGATATGTAGCGCTGTACAATTTTAAAATTAAGTAGCGTTCCCTTTATTCAGCATACGGAATCCTAAAGCATGGTTACTTTAATATCATTTCGTCGAGTACAAACCGCTACGATAAAAAAGGAAGGTTCTCTGTTACCTTACTGGAGGATGTTTGTGGGCTTACGATTGTATCAAAAACTACAAGCACAATTTTTTTTACTGGAATATTCTATACACTTATGGGAAGGACTATAAAATATTAAGGACCAGTTTTATGTATCTACTTGTTTTAATTTTTTTTAATATAACAAAATTAAACAAATTAATCATGGGCTTACCGCCTGGCAATTTGTGGTTGGCTCGAAGGACCATAGTACCATACTCAAATCACATTTGTATCTCATTCACTAAACAATTTAACGGACAATAAAAGGATAAGAATCCCATAATTATGTATATCAGCAGATTTTTTTTAATCTGTCGGCATTTTTCTTGTGGAACTTCATATCAACTAGACATTTAAAATTAGCCGTAGTGTGGGCACCTGTCACGCACAGTTATCGATATCGTATAGTCTGTTTAACGCAGAGCTCAGCACTACGCACAGTGACGGGCGGGCGGGCAGACATTCAGCGTACACTTACAAACATATAGTGTAAATAAGGTATTATTTTCGCTATTTGTATGAATTTGAAAGTTTGCTCAATTTTTCTATTTCTATTTATAAAACTTTTTTTAACGTTATGATGTAACAATATGTCCTCCACCTAACGTTAAGTGGTCACTGCCGTCCTGAGGCCAGTCAAATATACAGCTCAAACAATGCTGTTTTGCGGTAGAATTAGGCAAAATTTGGGGGAAAAAAAAACAAAACATATAGACCTAAGAAACCATGAAAATTTTGACTGATTAAGCCTTTCCAGATTAGGGTCGATAATTTTTTAAACCAAAAAGTTATAGTTGGATGAAACCCATTGGAAAAGGAAGAAAATATAAAAAAAATCAAAGGAAAAATCATTTACGGGCGATCTTAGGTCGGGGAGTTTTTAAGGGTAAAAAACGGTTTATCTCGATTTATGGCAAAACTAAGAGTCCTATGGAAAAAAGGTTGTAAGTAATAAAAAGATTTACAACTTTTGTATTTCCACTTTTTTCACATAACCTCAAAATTTATGTGAAAAATTCAAATAATCAAGTTTTCGGTTTTTTATTTTTATCTGTTACAATTTTTTTTTTTATTAAATTTTGTTTAAACTTGTCTTATTACGTTCCAAACACACGACAATTTTATTGATTTAAAATATTTATTTTTTCACCTTATTTTGACTCAATATCGAAAAAGCAACCTAATTTTCAATCGAAAATTCTCTCGTAGAAAATATCATCCTTTTTTTAAAAGTCGATGGGCTTTTTGTTCGTTGAAATCTCTACTTTCTGATGGTATATTTTTTTTTACATTACTATGCTAAATGTTCTCATAAATTGCAAAGAAACTACTACGGAATAACATTTAGTAAGGCCCAAACGTGTTTTCAACAAATGTCGTGAATTTTTTTTTTTTTTTATAAAAGATAAAAATAAAAAACCGAAAAATTGGTTCTTTGAATTTTTCACATAAATTTTGAGGTTATGTGAAAAAAGTGTAAACACAAAAGTTCTAGATTATATTTTATATACTTATATAACAGATCGCCCGTAAAATTATTTTTCTTATATTTTGTTCCTTTTCCAATGGGTTTCACTATATTTTTTTTTACTTTTTACCATTTTCAAAGACTTTAGCCCTGGTCTATTCTAAATGGTTTCCAAGATTTTTTAACCTGTCAAATATGTTGTTATATATTTCGTTTTTTTTTACTGTTTTCGTGACAGCGCGAGTCGACGACTTACACATTAAGTTACCATTTGAAAACCCACTTTCATATTATATTCTACTTAACTTTACAATAATTGTATATTTTAAAGGTTTTGGAGCAATGATTCAGATAATTTACAGGTACATTTGTGATGTCTCGTGAACACTTTAGGGTAGAAAACAAAAGCAACAAAAAATAAGGGGAAAATATTGAAATATAATGAAGCACCGTTAATGTAAGAATAAGTATTTTAAACAAGAAGAAATAGATACTAGAGGAGTTGATTGATAAGTTAAATGATGATATAACAATAAAGTTGGGTCAGAGCGAGGGAATAATATATTTCTGAAACATACAACTTATGTGAGATTATAATTTTATATATTATTCTTAAGCTGATGTTAATATTACAAAGAGTTTGCCTGTCGATTGTTAAGAGATATGTAAGTTCAGAAGTAAGAGCAATATAAAACAAAATATGTATGTATTGGAACCAAGATGCAATCCACGAGACACATTACCAATTATAATATAAACGAATGATTGAAGATATTAGTTTCAGGCAATCTGTCCCAGCGGTACCAGTATCACGTCGGATGCACCTGCACGGGGAGGACACACGGATCATTGCTCCAAGCGGTGTGGGGTGCGGGTTCTAGTCCGCCAGCACCGGATATCATTGCAGGAACGAGTTGTGGTTCAACGGCCTCGCGGGCTGTAGCGGCTGCATCAAGTTGTTGTTCACTCCGGCCGGCTGCGTTCTGCTCGGGCTCGACTTCAGCTGGTTGATGGAGGGTGCTGGAGCGGCCTTAGGAGACCTCGGAGTCAGGAGGTTGTCCACGTCGATGTTTATCGCCCCGGTGCTGTCTGCCCACGTGGCGCCAACGCGGCTTCCCTTGCTAGCCGGGGCCGTGGGAGTGGGCGTGGGCGTGGGCGTGGGCTGTGGACCTGTCGGCTGCAGTAACGTCACCGGGGTCGGTTGAATACCTGCGTTTTTAAAATTAATTGAATCCGTGGCGGACGCGTGAGCCGCCGACCGCCGACCGCAGCTCTACACTCAATTCAAAATACATGTGACATGTAAATTATCGATATCGGATAGTTCGTCGCCGGTGCGATGAAATAACAACAGCCCGGTCACCTTACGACGCTCAAGTGTAAATCGATACTAATAAAAACCTTTTCAAACATACTGTACTTAACATTATAAAATCTATTATTTATATAATAATATCGATAAAATAATAGGCAAACTTATAACTGATTTAGATAGAAAACACCTTGAGCAACCGAAAAGTACCAGAACGTAAATATGGTAATTTGTGAGACATGTTTATTTACAGCGGTGGGTAATAGTTACGGGTTACAGTATTCTTAAAGTAGACATCTAAACTAATAATAATATTATATGAGAGATCGGTCCTCCGAGCTCCGTCCCCTCAGGCCAGCGTCTTGTCTATCAGAGCGATCATCTGGCCCGCAAACATCGCCACTTCCGACTTGGTCCCGCCGAGCCTGACCGTCACTTCGCCCTGGGAGTAGCAGTCCATCAGCCAGGCTCGAAACTCCATCATTATTTCAAAGAACTCCATCTTAATTATGGGCGGCGGCAGCGACAGTATCACCGATCCTAGCAGCGACATCGTGCACGACTGCAGCTTCGGGTCCTGTGTGAACCTCAAGTGCAGGATCATCTGGAGTATCTCCGAGCAGTACTTGGTGCACTGGGGACTGTTCCGAGAGGATAGGATCACGTCGCCGATCACCGATAAATATTTCAGAAGCAGGATATTGTCTACGTCGTGTTTCATGTTTCCGTGGTTTAAACTCAGCTGCCTGTACCCGAACCCACCGATGAGGGGGTAAAAGAAATTATCCGACACTTTGACAAATTGATTCTTTCTGGCTTTAGCGAAGGGATGTTGCCGCCTCGAATGATAATATCTCGTCCTTTGTAACAACCTTTGCCTTATGATTTCATCCCGCGACTCCGCCGGCGTCACCGGTGGTGCGGGCTCGTGGTCCTCCTCCGCTTGGTCCGCGCTCGGGAAGTCTGCTATCTTGTGAACTGCCTCCGATAAAACGTCCAGCATATATATCTTAGTAGATATCGAATATCGACCGACATCCGTATGGAATTCCTTACAGAGGTGTTGGGCGCAGACTGCCGGCTGGGCACAAACTATCGCGACATTGGTTTTCATCTTTATACTTTCAAAGTTATCAACGTGAAACTTTGCTTCCAAATGGATAAAAAGGTCTAGGAGCTCAATGGCGAGTTTTGGAGTCTCGCCAACAAGCTGGCGCTCGACCAGATCTGTTGCCACTTCCAGGCTCGACTCGAATGTCTCCAAGTCTTTGGCTTCGACTATATTCTCGATGAGATCTCTAAGGTAGACTGGCCTCTTCCTAGCGTTGACTGATACATCATTAGACATATCATAAGGTTCGAGATCGTCATCCGAATCTAAATCCTCGACGACAGGTTTTCCTTCCTTCCCCAACGCGTCCAACTTTACCGATATGATAGCTTTCACTATCTCTTTCGTTTGTTCGGGACCTTTTACTGCACAAGTCACGATAATGTTGTTCACCGGCATGTCCTCCTTATCGATAACTTTTTCGGCTATCGAGTCGAGGGCACTTTTTAAATCCACTGTTTTCCATTTAGATCGTTTCGGGACTTTTTTATTAGGATCTAAGAGACATCTATGTGAAATATCTTTTAGTGTTTTATGCATATCGATACATCGTTCGCCAAGTCCATCGTACTCAAAATTTAGTACGTTGGCCGCCTCACTATCGTCTACGTCAATATCGACAAGCATTTTGAGAATAATCTCGATAGTAGCCATGCCTACGGCCCTGAAATCATCCGACATGATATCCAGATGCTTTCCCATCCCTTTAAACAATATAGCTTTGATTTCAGCACGGTTCCATTCGAGTTTATTTTTTATCGACAAGATAATTCGATACTTGACAGCCAGGACGAGGAGTTCCGATAAGTACATGTGCTGCTCTAGGTTTGAGACTTCACTGGGCTTCACGTCTGCCCACACGCGGCAGAGCCTCATGATCAGTTCAGTCAAATTATCGATACAATTCTTGGTAGTCGATAAGTAGTAGATCAAGTTTTCCGGAATCGATGTATTCCTGTAATCCTTTAATTTGACATAAAATGGTATTTTATACGTGAGGATTTCTCTCCAATCCTTATTGGTATCGTAGTTGTCGCCGAGGATCCTGTAAATGATTTGCTCTTGAGCCTTATAGTCGATAGGACACCTAGACAGAAGAAGTATCGATATGTTTTCGATGGCGTGTCGGCTGAGGTGCCTCATTAAACTCTGGATAAGCTTCCGCTTCACAAATCTGGTTTTCTCCTCGTAACTATCGCTCGTCCAAGCGATGAGGACATCCGTCAAAGTTACAATTCCAGTACAATCTCCGTTCAAGTTAAAATTTGTTATGACCTTCGACACTAAATGGGAGAGGTAGGACGCGTCGAACTGAACCCCCTGGTATAAGTGACAGTCGCTGATGAAGTCCATGCTTCTAACTATGTGGAATACCAAGCAGTAGGAATAATTTTCGCGGGAGAAATCCTTCGGCGTATCGGTCTGCAGCTTGTTGGCGACCCTCTCGGGCAGGGTCACCAGCATCTGAACGTAGGCCTCCCATTCATCCCGGCGCTCGCGTTTCTCCTTCACTCCGGGGAGCTCGATCCTGCTGCAGTCGATGATCGCTGCGAAGACGGCATCGGTCTTGACATACTTCAAAGAGATATAAGCCAACGCTTGGAGGATCACTTTGTCCGATTCGTTCCTGAGGAAGCCGCAGAGCGTAGCGAGCGTCTCGTGGCTGACGAGGAAGTTCTCTTCGAGCGTGAACAGAGCTACGATCCTGTCGCGGAGGAGCGGCCAGTTCGGCAGGAGGTCACGCACCAATACGCTCAGTAGCTGCGAATGGGTCTCGACGAGGCGGGAGGTCATGACTGGGGGGTCCAAAGCGGTCAATTTCTGTACTGTGAGGGGACCGGGCAGCAATCGCATTAAGTTCTCGAGGCTGGAGACGAGCGCAGCCAGCTCCCTGGCAGTCCTGGTTCCGCGCAGAGCCTGAGCAGAGCGCCCGACCTGGTCTGCGGCGCGCACCACCTCCTCCTGTAGCGGCGTCAGCCCACCACCGCCCTTCTCTTGTACCTCTTCTTCTCCGCCCGTCTCTTCTTCCTCTGCAATAACAAAACGCCTTAATGTGCCCGAGACTGTTCATTCTCTATCTAGCGTGTGACAGACGCATGCATACACTCACATGTATTTTGAATATATTTTTTCATATAATTAAACAAATGAAAGCCGTAAATAATTAAATTATAATATACATCAATAAAATATAAAAATAATAAAAAGCTTCCCCGTGGCGAGACTTTTAAGAATGTATCATGTTTTAGTTCTATGTGAAAGTTAAATTTACATATTCAAGTCAACGCAACCAGTAAACTTTTTAATTTCATAAAATACACATAAACAATTTACCAAATAATAAAACTAAATAACTTAAAAACACAAAAAATCACAACTATTTATTATGTAACAAATTGCTGATGATTTCTTACACATTTTTAAACGACAGAAAAGAAATACTTCATCGAATCATCAACAAGTTTCCATATATATGAAGTAAAATTACACAAAGATAAATTATTATGAGGCACAAGCAGCGTGAGAGAGGCGCTACTGACCTTGTGGCAGAGTGGGGGTCAGAGTTGTCGCTGCGAGGTGTCCCGTGAGAGCGTCCACGTTGGACAGTGCGCTGAGAGGATCCAGGACTGGAGGGGAGAGGTCACTCAGCAAGTCCAAGTTCGAAGCTGGTGTGGCTGGAAATAAAATCAAATAATTGAATTCTAGGCAACTTTTATAAATAAATACCCCAAATGACCACACGGTCACTAAGTATAAGGTGAGCATAACACCAACTCTACAAAGTATTTTTTTATTCTAGATTTTTAGGTATTTTTTACTTGTCCATCATCATCATCATCATGTCAGCTGAAAGACGTCCACTGCTGGACATAGGCCTCCCCCAAAGATCGCCACAACGACTGGTCCTGTGCTGCCCGCAACCTTTACCAGGTAGTCGGACCATCTTGTGGCTGCCCACGCTGCGTCTTCCGGTACGTTCTACGAGCTACGTGGTCCGCCCACTGCCACTTAAGTCTAGCTATTCTTCGGGCTATGTCGGTAACTTTAGTTCTCCTGCAGATCTCTTCATTCCTGATTCGATCACGCAGATAAACTCCGAGCATAGCCCTCTCCATTACCCTTTGAGTGATCATGAGCTTTCTTATAAGGCCCATAGTTAGCGACCACGTCTCAGCACCATATATAATCACTGGCAACACACACTTGTCAAAGACTTTCGTCTTGAGACACTGCGGTATTTTGGACGAGAATATGTTACGTAGCTTCCCAAACGCTGCCCAACCGAGTTGGATTCGGCAATTGGCCTCTTTCTGGAAATTGGATCTACCTAATTGGATAGTTATGTCCCAGGTAAACATAATCACCAACAATTCAAAGCGTAGTCTCTGATCTTTACGGGAGTGTGCGCTACACGGACGTCCGATGTAATCTTCAGTTTGTCCATGTTTATTCAAAGACTAATTTGTTCAAAGACTTTACCGTGGTCACTGAGCATCACGTAGTTACCTACGTAAGAAAATAAACGTAAATAATATAATGAAACCCTCGTAATTATTATTGTTATCTTTTATAAGTTTAATGTTATAGAGCTTTACATTTTCACTTCATCACCCCTATCATAATTAACTTTCACATAGAATTCGATTTATCCAACTATACCACCAGCTATATTACACAAACTAGAATGTTTTTGAAACTCATACTTACATATGTTTTTTTACTGTATTTATAATTTGTCAGAAAGTGAGTATTCGACCGGGAAAGTATTAGAATGTCGATGACTTTGTTCGAGCGTCCACAAGTGCAAAAATACATTTTCACTCCTTTAAAATGAGATTATTTTTTAACATGAGGTGTCAACTTCAAGTATTGTTAGCGTAAAAGATTTGGATTTGCGTCACGAGGTGGCAGAGCCTTCGTCGTGCACGTTCCCTATAAGATCACACTACACATTTGCTTACGAGTCCTATGACGTCACAACATGGAGGACAGCGTTTTTAGTGTTCAAAATTAAAAATAAAAACATTTTTTAAGTTGAAAATATGTAGTCATCTTACATTGTTAATATCTGAAATCGATAAATATTGGTTTCTCAAGTCAAATACTTCAGAAAATATTGATTTATTGCGCCAAATTAGATATGAGTCAAGTAATGTATTATCTTGTCCTCCCCCTCCCTTCGGACTTCAGATAAACATTTCACCGTAACTCGGTGAATTCCTCTTCTCGTCAGTTAGCAGTGTGCGCGGTGCGGGTCGCCTGGGCCAGTTACCAGGACCGCACCGGAGCCAGGAGTAGCGGGGCCGCAGGGACTAGACCTCTACATTTACTTTCTACTACCATAATTGGGGAGGGTTTGCCGTATTCGCCACGCTTGAACAGGCGGGTTGTGCGATCGCAGTATGGCCGTGGGTAAAATACTTGAAGGACTCTACTACGGGCTGCCCGTTCTCCGCCTAATCCTTTAGTCGCCTTTTACGACACCCGCAGGGTGCTTTATTCATAACTATATTGTATTGTACTTACAGAAATTACTTTATTTCTCTTTGCTTAATACGATTCAAAAGAAACAGACCTTCCCAGAAAAAAAACACAACGTACTGTTCAAGTATTTCTCACAATTACACGCCAATTTTATTGTAAAGCTTGGAACTTCAAAATTCCTAACCAACTAAACGACTACATAAATAAGACACCAAATACATAACTTTATTTATATGTATTGGACATTTTAACGAACAGAAAAAGTAGGTTTTTTTTTAATATAAAGCCATGATTTTTGGTCGACTTATACTAATAAGAATTGAATAGAGTTCAGCAGAAATCATGGTCGTTTTTATACCTCGTGCTTTATTTCTATTGTTTAAAATATTCGCTATATGTAAAAGCAAAAAAATTGTAAAATATATACATAGATAACTCGACAACGTAAAAATATGCTACATTAAGGACAAAAAAAAAATCCCATCCCAAAGAAATATCAACTTGAAAAATTAAAAAAAATACTATTTTGTCAGCCGTAGACCAGTAGATACAAAAATTTGTCAATTTTTAATAATTTCGGAATTAAAAAAAATAATTGACTTTTGGATAATAATTCTTAAAATGTGTTAAATTAACATATTTTTATGTGGGATGTAAAAAAGAACGTTTTTTGTGTGGCCACCCTAGTATAAGTATAGTATATACACTCTCATTATTTTATTCTGATTATCGATATATAAAAGAGAGTCCGAATGATTTACAATTATTACAAAATGCATCAGTTTTCTTTTTCAATTCTCATGACATGCTCTGAACAATTATTTCAGTCCTCCTCCGCAAAGCTGGGAAAACATCCCTTCATTGAATTTACTCTTTCACAAGCAGATACTCCTATGTTCCTACTAGCCATTTTTTCTTTGGACCGAATCCATATAATTCCAGAAAATAATTTAATATAAATATAAAAAATGTGTGTTTCAGTAACATACGAGTACAATTTGTCTGTTTCACATGTGGCAGATGTCTCACAACGGCCTCATGTTGTTTACAATGATATATTTAACACAATAACCCTAGAAGAACTGCTAACTGCTGCCGGGACGCACTGGAACGTAACGTTCAGATTGTAACAGCGCAATAGACTCACCGGGCGACGTGTTACTGACGAGCGTCGGACCCGCCAGCTGGTTGCCGGACTCGAACGCGCTCGTGAAGTCCGCGAACCCGTCGTCGTTGTTGTTGTGTGGGGCGGGGGCGGGGGCGGGGGCTGAGGGGGCGGGAGCGGGGGCGGGGGGCGACGCCGGCTGGGGGGCGCCGAATGCGTTCGCGAAGTCACCGAAATCATTGTCTTTCACAGTCTTCGGTTCCCCGGCTCTGCAAATGACATCAGAATTTTAGGCACTAGGATCTATAGTAATACTTGCTGGGCCAGTAGTTCATGGTTCAATCACAGCGCCACCCATCGGAACCTAACATATAACATACAAACAATCATCTAAATAAAACAAATATATTATGTGGATAAAATATTACCTCTACCAGTCAAGCAAAAGTCAACCACAAGATTTTTATATTTAAGTTTATAAACCTCACGATATTATTTTATTTTTTTGAAAATGCTAAATCCCTGTCTGTACCTTGTTCATAATAAGAAGACTTGAATGACATATCCACAGAACATAAGCTTTATGTTTGTCATACAAATTATGACACAACATACATTTTGATTATTAATTATCATTGAAAAGATATTTCTATACTAGTAAAGGATTTAAAACCATTTTGCACGACAAAATTCTAAATAATTTCCTCTATATAATGATTTTTACATTACAAACAGACACTAATTTTTTACAAGATGTCTTGATCCATATCATTCAGGTTTAAACTTATTTATAACAGACTAGTTGCACCCCGCGGTTTCACCCGCGTATAATTGTAATTTAAAAGAAATCACTGATTGATGACACTTCAGTTTCAGACAATATTTTTTTATCGAGTGGCCAGGGTCATGCGTCACAACTCACACGGCTCGTTCGCGCCACTACCACCTATAGTCATAGATCCGAGCCGAGTAATTATTTTAATTTTCCATTGTCCCCCAAACTATGTGTCCAAATGACATGCTATACAGGGCAAATTTTATCTTCATGAACTTGTTCTGATGATGAAGTAACTTTCGTTCGTAAAGATTAATATGCCATGCCTAATAATAATGTTCATAAATCACTTTTCAATTTTCAATAAAATAAAATTCACAAAATACCCTATTGTGGCTTATATATAAATAAGAGATAGACAAACGGTTTTTAGATGTATTAAGGAGCAATAGTTTTGTAGAACATTGGATTTATGTGTCACTAACCAATTACGCCAGTGCACACGGATAAAACAGTTCTGGTGCGCGGTTTAGTTCCGACTTTCTTACCAAAAATTAATATTTAAGGTTTGCTGAGAGGTGTAGCCTATTTCTAGATAGCCTATACTATTCTACGAGAATCTAGCAATCATATACAAAAATATTTTTTTGAATCCGACTGTAGTTCCAGAGATTAGCGCGTTTAAACAAACAAATAAAAAAACTCTTCTGGTTTCATATATTAATATAGATGAAATTACATAATTGAATGCGAACGGAGTTAGAGGCATCTTATATGTAATGTTAATAATTTAGTACATATAAATTGTTGTTGAACAACGCCGAACACGTGTAACGTCTCGTCGGGTCCTGAGGTACAAAACAGATAGCTACAGATAGATGCCTTATCATTAAAAAACATTTTTTGTACTGTTAAGCGTTATAAAAACATTTTGAACGATAAAACCCTAAACAACTTCCTCTCTACAATGATTTTTTGTAAATATTCGAATAAGTTTTACTACGAGCATCGTTATTTTCTATGTTAATTTAAACTAAATCGAATTGTTCGAACGCCGTTGTACATTTAATTTTTCGTTTATTTTTTAATTTAAAATTAAAAGATATTTACGTAATTCCTACATTTGTACTGCAGCAACAATCAACGAAGAATATTGACTGGAAGAATTAATCTTATTGTTTGGAGTCAGACTTTAAATAATCAAAATGTTCCAGATTGCGACCTTAATTGTTCTTACTTTATTTTATTTCATTTACACAGCTTACACACCTCTCAAGGGATTTAAAGCATAATTGTATTATCGAATATATTTAGCTCTAAAAAAGAAGCCGCCTTCAAGAAGCCTTTTTACGAGGAACCAAGTATGAAGTGTTTTTCTTTTTATTATTTTAGCGCCGGAAGAAGTACTTGACAGTGTCACAATGTATTTGTATTCGTAGTATTTTTTATATACAAAGTCAATCCAATAAGATGGTGGTTCTCTTGTTAGAACTTTCTAGGGATTTTTTTTGACATTTCAAAATGCATGTTTCCAGTTAATATTTTAATTCACTTCACGTATGCACAATAACCATACTTACGCAAATTACATTATTCACGCAAAATTCCACCAATATTACATAATATAGGGTCAAAGAACCTAAATTAATGAAAAGGAGAACATGGCAGCTCAAGATCCCGCCAAAAAACCATAAATAGCGTTATATATGAAAATCGTCAAAAGTCAAAATATAAAAATTGCAGTTAAGTTCATTAAAATCACGAGGACCTTATACGTATTAAACAGGCTCTAACGTGTGTTTTATTAGACATAATAATATGTACGCAGGTTTTAAAAAATATTTTTGAAGTGAAAACTTCTTTAGTACTTTGTGATTTGAAATTCGATGAAACGAAACAGCGACAGTAAAAAGAGACAACCATATACATCTATAGGATTTAGCTTACGAGAGAATGTGATGGAATATATTTACATTATGCACGTTTAATGCTAGTCCTGATTTTCATGATTAATATCGTCGTCGGATTGGCCTAGTGGTGTGAGACGACCAGTGTTCATGCGTAGTGGTCGACAGTTCGAATCCCGCTGATTTAGGACATTTAAAAGAGTTTTTAAAGAACATATTCTTTTTCTGTATACTGTATACCGCGTATACTAGCAAATGCACAGGAATTAACTGCTTATGTATTATATGTAGGACACGAGAAACCAGTCAAGATTAGGCAGCCACCAGCTCAATTAATGCTTACCAAGATGAGTTCCCTCCATAAATTAGACTTCTAAATGTTGAAGCTTAAGCTCCAAAATAAAAACTGTTTTATATACTTGTCTGTTTACTGCACTTGTGATTACTTTGAAACCGTACCTGGGATCAAAGTCGTCTTCCAGGCCGAGGGAGGGAGAGCCGGAGCCCTGCGGCGGGACCGGGCAGGTCTTGAAGAGGTCGTCCAGCAGGTCCTGCGAGTTCTGCGAGCTGTCCTTCGTCGGGGGGCCGGAGCCCGAGCTCTTACCGTACGACGCTGCGGCACCTGTATATATATTAAAAAATAACATTAACTGGTTTACTACAGGCACGTTCCATTACCTCAGGTGGTACTTTAAGTGACGGTGTAACCTTACGGAACAACTTCCTCAACATGACTATACAGGTCCTGGTATATGACTATTAAACTTAAGGGTAGCATAACTCTGGAGTGCACCGGAGAGGGCCTTATAATCCATACCATGGTTTTAAAACCTCACATTCATTGTGTCAGTAAAATGAAGTCACCTCAGAAGCTCATACAATTAAGCCCAGCATTAAACAGTTATTATAACAATACTAGCTGTGCCTTAAAATTTCACCCATAGTAAATGTATCGATTCTTAGGGTCGTACCCTGTAGTGCATTAGTATATATTTTACAATGTATACTGTATATATACAATACATTGTATTGATAACTCACAATGCTCATATTTTGTAATAATCGCTCAACTATAAACCACCTTTGAATAACTCTGCCCAGCACGTTTCAGTTATGTAGAGTTTAATTTCTAAGGTTACTGTGTTGCCACCCTCAATTATACCTTAATTTAACATTAAGTGATATTGCAGTGAAAATAAAACATTACCAAGGTCAATTTTCTTGACGGGTGTGGTGGGCTTTGTCTTGGCCGGGCTCTTCAAGTTGATGCTGAAGGGCTGCATCGCGCTCGCGGCGCCGGTGGTGCTGTTGGTGGTGGTGGTGGTGCTGGTGGTGTTCACCTGGTGCGGCAGCGGCGAGGACCGCAGCGTCGGACTCGTGCTTATCACCTCGGAGTCACGGTACACGTTCTCCCTTAGACAATCATAATAATTATATATGACAGAGGGGAGATAAAATTAAAGTTCAGTGGATACACCTCAAATTCAGTCACTCTATACGACGCTGTCAAACAATGAACGCTCAGCGGTAGTGTGTACGGACACCGCGTCGATGGACGCGAGTTCGAATCCCTGCAATGAGCCTGAGCGCCCGGTGAAGGAAAACATCGTGAGGAAACCGTAGCATGGTGGTAGGGCGTTTTCTAATGCCTGCCTGGCTAATTACACTTGAGAGCCAGTCCTTCCACTAGGTAGGGTATTTATTACCCATCTTGGGCTACATTGTCACTTAAAACCAGTTGAAATTGAGGCCATAACGTTAAACCTATAAACGATAGAGAAAGAAAAATGAAAAGTTATCTTGATTTATTAATCAAATTATTCAAATCAAAATCATATGCTGACAATCAGAAGCGGTTTTGTTTATTTTCAGTGCCTATTTGCTTTTTAATTACATGCTACAATAAATAATTAAAATGGAACATTCTAGGCTTCTCTGTACAGAACAACAACTTTTATATCATTATTCATTTGAAAAAATGACTCCATAGACTTTTAACCTGAAAACAATCTGGGTGTATGTCAATGGTTTGATAAAACCAGGCTCATGTGTAAAAACAGGTAAAAGGGGTTTGAAAATGGGCCCAATGTTTTTGTTTACCACATTCGGGGCCTGCTGTGACGGCACATGGTCAAAGTTCATGCTTTCCAAGATATTATCAACTGGAAGGAGGTACTCAAAGCTAGTGAGGTGAGCCCGGATATCACCTGTGAATACATAATCATGTTCTGCTGTATGTTATATTATTTACTTATTCGGTTTCCTCGGTGCATATTCCCCATCGGAATCTTCCCTGTCGTACTCTTCTTCATCGTTCCTCTCTTTCGGCTCATCTGTAACATTTAATATTAACAGTAGTTTTATTATTGATTTGAATAGCATTATGGTATATTTTTTATTAAGACTCATAATAGGAGAAATGATTTCGTATAAACAAGGGTAATGAAGGCCATACTTATATTATTTTATTTTTACTCACAGCCTATCATCTGAGTATACTTCCACATAATTTGGAAAACAAAACAGAAGATTTCTAAATATAGACAAGAGTGGGCTCACCCCAGGTGGAGGCGCGGTCGCTGTACTCCCCCCACCCGCCGGCCGGGCCCCGGACCCCCATCACGGCGGCCTCTGACGACATACCTGGAAACATTACGCCAGAGTTACTACGTGTTTCATGAGAACATAATTATTATCAATTTACTAAAAACGAGATATTTCAAGGACCGAGGCTGCTTTCCCAACTACTAGATGTGAGACTTACTTACGCTACCACTAATCCAAAACACACAATTTAGTCACGTACCGATATATTTGTCTTTGTTCTTCTTTGCTTTCTTCCTCTCCTCGCGAAGTTTTTCATCGTCCTGGATGAAGTCGATCAGCTCGCGAACTTTGTGCCTCACGTTTATTCCCTGTAATTATAATGTACGTATAATTAATTTACAATAACACTGTTTCAGGAAGTTAGATTTTTTTTTTCTATATTGACTGAGCAAAATGATATTTTCAAGTTTGAACTCAACTATACTAATAATATTTAAGCAGAGCCTGCTAGTGGGGCTTATTGCTTCCAGCTTAATACAGTAAATGTCAGTACATTTTACATAACAAATATATATATTGAAGTCATAACGGCCGAGAGGCTAACATCAGTAGACTAGTAGTAGGAATTTGCATACACTTTCATTAATTTTAATTTACAGTAACACTATCAACTGACGGTGTCCTCACCCTCCCAATGCTCTTGGGACATGTTCTCGTAGACTCTTTGTTTGGTAACAAAATTAAATCAAAATTCCCCTCTGTTTTATATCACTCATTACGACGTGGTTATTGAAGTGTACGTTCCCTCGAGAAAAGGCCTTCAGCCAACAGTGGGTGGCAATTCACAGGGAGAATTTCATTGTATATGGTAATGGCAATGCAGTCGAGAAAATATCTTACCCAGCTATGAGACAGTCAATATTATACATGAGACTAGTTGCTCACCTGGTCTTTTCCGACTTCATCCACGTAAGTGTAGTTCTCCAAGGATCGGAGGTCGTAGATGTGTTCGCGGGCCGAGGTCACCACACGTTCAGAACCGTTGCGTACCAAGTAACTCAAAAGTAGCAGACACTGCAATGCATAAATTATTACTGGTTAAATAAGAAACCGTTTGATTGTTGTATCGATCCAAGTGCTGGGCAATGAAAGAAACAGTTGAAAGAAGATTACATGTGGCAAAGATGCAAATGTTAAGATGGATGTGTGAGGTAACTAGAATGGATATGATTAGTAATTAGCTAATGAGATGAAAATAACACCAGTCACAGAGAAGTTAAGAAGTTATAAGTTAGTTAGTTATAATAAAAAAATAAAGCTTGTTGATTCGGTTTGATAATAATTTACGAGGGTATTACTTCCTTAAGGTCCGCATGTCGTCCTGTTACCTGTTAGACGAGATACTCCTGCAACCATCATAGCTTCACAAGATTTATTCGTACCTTATAAGTCCTGCGCCAATGGCTTCTGTTATCGTGCAGCATCCTCCTCCATAGCATCGACATGACTTCAGGGAAGTGTTCGTATGTGAACGTCGCCAGGGCCAGCTCCTGCATCTGCTGACCGGTGGGGCCCCAGGCTTCATCCGAGGTAGCCTCGCGAACTTTCCCCTCCACCTCGGTGTAATTCATCACCACATTTGTTCTATAAAACAAAAACAGGACTATTTAAAAGATTCCCATTTATTTTAATATTTACTAGCTTTTAACCGTAGTGCTCATTTTGAAGTTCAACAATACTCAAGTTAATTGAAACAATCGAAATTTTCGTTATTAACTCGCTAACGTTACAGGCCATGTCGCGTCGAACGAATAATATTAAAATACCTCTAATATATGTACAATAAGCACATAAAAAATGAAATAACATAAAATAAACTTTTTATAAAATAATACATATTTTTTGAGAGTAATTGAAAATATTGAATATAAACATATTATCAACTTAATTATTATGATTTTAATTTATTGAAAACAATCATTTACACATTTATTTAAATTCAAACATTTTATGTTGTAGGTAGCTGAAACTACTATTCATCTATTGCAGACGGAAGTAGCAAAGAAATTTATTTCTCAAAAGAACATTGTTCACTTAATGAGAAATACATACATTTTTGTTAGTTTAAAAAACAAAATCTAAAGACATCCAGTGAGCTAAAAGGAGAATATAACTTCAGATAATTATTTACGAAGGAATTCTGCATAGTAACGCCTTCGTTTTTCAAATATTTATTGTGTGCGACTGTATCCCGTCCACCATACACCACATGTAGACTCGCGATAGTGGCACACTTATGCGTGTCGCGATTAGCCAGTTTATATTTAGTAATCAAGCGGGGTGGTACATAAGGTTCTGTGCCAGTTTGTACATCTGGTATACCACGCACATCCTGATAAACCGGTGCGAAGGTATACAATTTCTGTTTACGCAGGCCGGTATGACAGCGTCGACTGACGATGGACTGTTAATGTCTCAGTATTCGAAACTGTTTTCGGATTGTCCTCTGCTTACCATCATGCCCAGTGCAGACATTACAAAATTAAAAGTATGTTGTTTTTATTGCACGGTGTCATCTATCATAGTTACGACAGCTTTGTAGTACCAGTAGTAGTATAGATAGTGAGACAAAGGTTTGAAAAACCCTCATTCATGCAATGCGATATACCATTTTTACTTTTTATCCTAAGCCACACATTAATGAATCATTCAATTTTCCTTTTTAGAGAAATACAAACCAGTTTCAACAATAAACTAGCGAGTGGAGTGCAGACGTTACGTATATTGGAGCGATACGATTATGCAACAAGTGTTGAGAGAGAGGTTACATCAAGGTTAAGAACATATAAAACTGATTTTTAAATTGGTCGTGCTTCGGCCTTCAGTATGTTATGTGGGTCGACGTCAACGTCGCTGCTGCATAGTCGATTTGCAATGATTTATATTCATTGAATTTTTATTTGATCTCAACATATTAATTCGTTTGGACTTGAAACCTTGAATTTAAGTCACCACTTTACAGATGTTCTACATAACTTTATGAGTACAGGACTGCCCAACATCCTAGAATTATTGTGGATAGATATCATCAATGTTTTTAAAAGCTCAGGGTATTAAAAAACTAAAAGTAAATCTATATATTATGTAACTCACTCACCATAAGATTTCCGAAACTATAGGTCAGATTGACTTGAAAATTAGCATAGTTTCGCGATGTACACGCTCACTAAGAACGGATTTTGGAAAATTCAACCTCTAAGGGTGAAAAAAAAGGAGTTGAAAGTTTGTATGGGGTGGGTGAAAAAACATTATTTTTTCCTTTAAATTTTTGTACTTTGACTCTTTTATAAAAATAATGAGACCGTGTTAAGCGTCTATCAAAATTCATCAGTAAAGTGTGTGTGTATAAATAAGGGGTTGAAAGTATGTTTGGTGAAAATATTTTTTGTTTAACTATTTAAACATATAATTCAAAAACTTCTTGACAATTCTTATGAAATGTTGTACACGGGAAACTTAGTCACTAGTTAATTGATAGGCTATAAGATTTTTTAATAATATTTTTAGAATTAAAAAATAAAAACTATTTTGATGAAATTTTGTACACATGTTGTATAAGACATTTCATGATTGATGGGTTACAAGAATAGTCAAAATACAAATATAAAAAAAAAATATTAATACCAACCGATTTTTAATTAAATTTCGTATACGGGAAGCATACGCCATTTCATAATTGATAGCTGATAAGATTTGTCGGTAATATTTTTTGTAACGATAAAAAAATCTAAGGTTTTTTTTATACTCTGCCGATTTTTATAAAAGCTTGTACACGGGAAGTTTAAAATAATATGTAATTCCATGATTTACAGTCTATATGAATATCATACGTTAAGAAATTATTAAAAACAATATTGTTATTAATCTCCGATTTTCAAGGAAATCGTACACGGAAAGTACGCCATTCCTCAGTTGATCTATACATATAATTAAATTGAAGTGTCTGTTTGTAATGTTAAAATAACACATTTTTATTAAATGCATATGAAAGTATACACGCTACCTGTAACAAAGAACCGATTTTTTTAATTTTCTCTGTTTGTGTGTCCGTCTGCCTGTTTGTTCTGGGTAATCTCCGAAACGGTTGGACCAATTTTGACGGGACTTTCGCTGGTAGCTGGTTGATGTTGTAAGATATATTATATCTAACTTAGAAAAAATATTAGGGTTACGCATAAAAAAGTTTTTTAGTAGTCCACGCGAGCGGAGCCGCGGGCACAGCTAATAAGCTATAGGAATTTTCAAAAACATGCGTAAAATAAAATTACGGGATGACAAAAATACTACGTAACAAACGCGTGTTGAGCCACAGGCGCACCGCTAGTATTTTATAAGAGTCAATGCAATAAATAAGGTAATTAAAAAGTAATGACATAGTTAATTATTAATAACAACTAAAGAGTTTATAAGTGTTTATAAAAATAATATATATATTATCAAAACACGACTGCACCACAATAGAAAACACTGATAAGTTATCAGATAAGTTGTCACATCACCACATCAGTGACAAAGTTACATAGATGATAACCATGTAATTAAATGTAAGTTAATATTTGTTTATATAATATTTTTTTATTATTATTTCGGAATTAACAATTCACGAATCCCACGTAGGATTTGTAATTCTTGATGATTAATAAAATATAAATCTTGTTATTTGATTTAGGTCGTGAGAAGGCATTTATGAGTTCTAAAACACTACCACGGGTTCAGAGCACATCCCAGTCATCGCAGAGTCGACAAAAAAACTCTATTGGGTTTACCAAATTTTTTTCTGTAATGTAGATATAGATGCCTAGTATGTCAGCAGTGTGTCAACCAAGTTCGGAATGGGCTACTTTTTAAAGTTTCGGCTTCTCCATAAGTCAAAAATTATTTGACCTACACACTTCTGCCAAACCTACACAACTTCTAGGTGACTTAGAAACTTGAAATTTGGCATCAAGGTAGAACATTAAGCATATACAAAGCATACAAAGGTAAAAATTATAACTTGAAAAAAATTTTTTTTTTTTAATTATAATCTCTAAAGCGATGATGGCGCAGTGGTAGCGTGTACGACTTCGCGTCGACTGACGTGAGTTCGAATCCCTACAATGAGCCTGAGCTTTCGGTGAAGGAAAACATCGTGAGGAAACCATAGCATGGTGGTATGAAATTTTCTAATGCCCGCCTGGCTAGCTACCACCCTCAAGTTGAAAATCTGCCGCCAAGCACCAATAGGTGTGTTCCGGCAGCTGCACTTGACAGCCAGTCTTCCACTAGGTTTAGCGTGTTACCATCTTGGGCCACATCGTCACTTAACATCAGGTGAGATTGTGGCCACTACGCAAAACCTATAACGATTAAAAAAAAAAACTCATTACCGGCGTCTATTCTATCCATTCATAAATAGATGGTATTTCAACATTTTCGGCAGCTCAACAATTTGGCAACTTTTCAAACAGTAACAATATGGCAAAAAACAAATGTGAAAAAGGGGCCAAGCTCGATAGGTGCAGGTTCAAGGTAGGCATCACCGATAAAAGAGCTGAGATCAAAAGGGTGCCAAGTTCCATAGCAGTTCCTTTAATTATAGCTGTAGGGATGTACGCTATTCATTTAAAAAAAAAATGTAAATATTTTTTGATATGGGATATCTAACTGGGCAAGTTTTAATTGTTAGTTATTGTTAATATTAAATGAATTGAAGAACCTATATTGCTATGGAACTTGGTACCCGTTAGATCTCAGCTCTTTTATCAGTGATGACTACCCAAAATGTCAAACAACAATGTCTACAAACTTGGCCCATTTTCACATTTAGGTTTTTTCTGAATTTCTTTTTACACTATAATATGTATTGTTTACACTTATTAAAAAATTTGGGAGTTTACAGAGAGGAACTCACTTCTAGGCATTACTATCATTTTCGTAAGTACCTAAGTATAACTTTTCTTTGACAATAAAACATGAATTGCATAAGCAATAACATGATTCTTGAACTTATTGTCCAGAAAATATGTAATGTGCTTAGGAAGTTTACTGTAGAATGTAATGTAATGTAGAATTTATTTGGTCTAAAAGATGAGATTACTATTTTATATTTATATCTAGTATTGAAATTGTTCCCGTCCTTTACATTTTTCCGAATTTGAAATGTTGCTGAGGTAGATTAATACTCCCTTCTCAACACGTTATATTATTTGTATTTGGCACATTTCTTCTTTCTAATTTATATGAAGTTACTTCAGTGTTTATTAATGAGAAAACGTTTGTTTTTGTTCATTCTTCTCAGTGAGGAATTTCAAGTGTTTTGATGTCTTCAAGTAAGTCTTCAATTGGTAGCAATTTGACTATATAAAAGTAGATTTTAGTTTATTCACCAAGTCCTCAATGAAAGTAAAAAGAAATGAAAGGGAAAATAAAAGTCTAGAGAACTAACAGCAACTTAATTTTTTTTTCAATTTTCCTTTTTAATTTTTTTTTTGCAGATTTATTGTTCTAACAAAATAACACATACATCAACAGGATAATTAACGAAACAAATATTGTAGGTAACTAAGGTTGATGATGACTCCTTAAATATAGGTTTGTTTGCAGTAATACAAGAAGGTAATATAGTCAGTAATCAGATTGCCATTTACATTCAACTTACTCCTTACATCTCATACTTGTTTGTTTGAAATGTTTATTTATTTATGTATAAAAATACAAAAGTAATAAATAAAACAAATTTTCTCCCAAATTTGAAAATTAAAGAAATTCTTGTATTCATGTATTCACAAGAAATAATATAAGTAAAATCTTTATGCATTCATATTTGGAACAAAATTACCCAAATAATTACAAATTAAAGAAAAAATTAGGCATTGGATAGGATTATTATTATTTACGTATTAACATATATTTTCAGTTCATACAAATATATGTTAAAACATATATTACATATAAAACTAATTTAATCAAGTAACATTTCCTTGTCGAATAACTCATGCCAATAATTAAGAGAATATTAGTTATAATGAGTGTCATAGTCCAACAGATTGTATTATTTAGAGTGGCTCTTCTTAAGATTTCCAGACATGTACATGTACTTATAGAAATGTACATGTTAATCTAGAATGTTCTATTTGAAACTTTTTTTTGTTCTCAGTTAGCATAGGTACTTTCTAACATAAACTTTGTATGATATCGTTCCACTCCTAAAAGTCCTAGCATGGTGTTAGATAGCCTTTATTCTATTATATTATATAGGCTATCTAGCATTAGGCTACACCTCTTAGCTAGCCTTAAATATTGATTTTTGTTAAGTAAGCTGGATTATATAGCACACCCTAACTGCTTTATCTGTGTGTGCTGGCGTAATGGTTAGTGATTCGTAAATACAATGTTCTACAAAAATATTGCTCCGTGGTACATCTAAAAAAAGTCCATGCTACCATATGCCTATCTCTTATACATAAGCCACAACAAGGTATTTTGTAACAAAGTTTTATTGAAAATTGATTAATGAGCAATATTATTAGGCATGGCATATTATTCCTTGCGAACGAAAGTTACTCTATCATCATGACAATTTTATGTAGATAAACTTTGCCCTTTATAGCATGTTATCTGGATGAATAGTTTGGGAGATAATGTGAAATTGAAATATTATACATGGGTGAAACCGCGGGACACAGCTAGTTTATATGATAATAAGCTAAGCTTCCTTTTTTCGTTGTTATAACATTTTATTATACAAGTCAGCATATTCTTCATGATTTTAATATCTATGATATTAACAACAACAACTTTCACCTTGATATAATCAATAGGCTGTATAAACAGAACAATTGACAACTTTGGATTTAGATTCTAATTTTGTCTACCAAATTGTCTATGATTGTACACAAAAATTTAATGTTTGGTTATATTAACTAAGAAACAACTTTTTTATTTATCCTTTTTTTACCTATACAAATGATTTGCATTTATAATATTACTAACTGTGCCCGTGGCTTCGCTAGCGTGCATTACAGTATGCCGTCAGTCGAGCACACACGTGAAATGTGCTGCACCCGCTCACACCCACAAGCCACTGTGGTCGGCCGCCGGATTGTTTTAAAGACAAAAAAATGCTTATTACGAGTGATCCTTAGAAGATATTACTGACTTTTTTGTAGGTCTTTTTAAGATGTACAATTATGTAGTACATTCATTTAATATATCTCTTATGGTTCACTCAGCATTTAAGTGCCCCAAAAGTATTACTTTTCCCAATTGATTCACCATTATTGTCACTGCTTATTTTGTATGTTACTTTATGTAACAAAATATATCCTATAACCTGGACAGATGACATAGCTATGAATTAAAATAAAAAACATGTTAATCGGACAAGTGGTTTTCACGTGAAAAACATAAACGGACAGACAGGCAGAGAGACATTGAGTTTTATTATATGGATGGATATGCATAAAACATGCAAGAAACACATTTATAAATGATAAATATACAATTGACTGCAATAAGCCTACATAATAATAGGCTGGGTGGGCTAGGTATATGTTTTGTATAAAAATGTTCAACAAAAAAGGTTATGTGTGCAGCAGTTTACATGTGTCAGAAGTGAAACCTTAAGAAAAAAAATGTTCTTTAAAAATTATTTTTATATATCCTAAATCAGCAGGATTCGAACTACCGAACATTAGTGCTTATTGCATATGAAGTCTGATCATCTCACACCATTAGACCAATTTGACGATGATCACAATCATGAAAATCAGGCCTTGAATTAGTCGTACATAATGTAAATGTATTTTGTCTCATTGCCTTGTAGGCTAAATCCTATGATGTATATGGTTCTCTTTTTATTGTCGCTTTTTCGTTTCATCAATCAAATCAAATCATCAATCAAAATGGTGCTTTTCCTTAAAAAAAGTAAAAAATAAAACAAAATAGAATTTTCGCGCCATATTAAAGATTTTTCTCAAATTGATGTTAATACAATGAACAGCCCTATCATACGATTCTGGTTAAAGCTATTTGTTTTACATTTACATAAATGAATATGGAAAGGTGCAGTACTTGTAGGTTTTTTGCGTCTGAAAACCAGATTTAATTTAAACCGGTCGTTAATGAAGCTGATATTTTACCTGGTTGGCAATGATAGCGTTATTTACTATTACATTAGCGTTATACATACGGCAAAACTATGACTGAATGAAGAACAGGACTGAAGACAGAAATAATAAATAAAAGAAAGTGCGTTGGGAATTATAGATTTGTTTTTGGTAAAACGTATTTTTATTAGGTGGATGCTGAGAAAACAAGATTTTGAACACCCAGATGGCTGTAATTTACATAAAAAATAAGCTAATGAACGCAAATACTTACACCTTATCAGCCAACTCTCGCACTTTCCACATGCTTATAAAACGGTCCATTTTGATTTCTCAGCGATCAAATCAATGTTTAAACACAAAATCACTATAATTTTACGTGAAATAACATAACACTTAGAATAAAACTCGTTCTGATGATTTGGCTGACATTATTGCAAAATGGCTATTGCCTAAGTATTGCCAAGATAAAACTTGTCAAACTTGAGCATCAAAAGCGTTGCCATTCTCTATTTACAAAAATATTTAATTTATATGAATAAATTATGTACTAGTTCTGTCTTTACAATATGTTTTTTTTTACAATTTTCACCGATTGACATCCTATATAAAGAACACTCACTGATCACGAATAGACGATCACCGATCCCAACGATAAATTCACGGAAGCTAATGCGTTCCCCTTTTTCAACGTGTTCGGTTTCCCCCAAGCCCAGTGAAATTTAAAAAGCCTTCTGAGGATTTAGGGTGAGTGAATATAGAGGCTTTAGGGCCGTACGGCTAACAGTGTGGTCAGATCGAAAAAGATTAAATAGTTTAAAAAACTAAAAACATGTTTTAACTACGTGCCACTAAAAATGATAAAACTTTTTAGTCTTATAATAACATCTCGTTACTAAACTAAATCTATTTAAAATGTCAAAACAAATCATATGAGCCTAAACTCGAGGGATTTACTAGTAGGTACTGAAGGTTCCACTGTCCAGCTCCTGGCTCCATCACCAGATCAGCTCCAAGATACCTAATTATAGTTTTGTCATCCGAACTACATATACATACAAACTTTCATTTCGATACGACAATTAGAAGTAGGTTAAAATTGACTTCTAAGATTTTATTACATTATTTGTTAGTTACTTAGAAGTGGACCTAATATAAGCGTGTTAAAAAAAGAAATAAGAATATGACGATTCTGATTGTGACCGTGGTTGTAAACGTATGTGTCCGCTTGCACTCTAGGTGGCTCTCGTAATCGACAATCTTTGCGTTTGAAATACTTTTAGTATTTTAAATTCAAAAATCTTCCTTTTAAACAGTACTTCTCGAAACGCCGTACTTCTCAGTACTAATAAAAGCGCTTTTCAGTGCAACTGTTTCTATATGACAAAATCTACGATTTTTAATGGTCACTAGCTGGATATCTGACCGTGTAAACGAAGGCAAACAGAGAGTGACCCGAGAGCTCGTGGTCGTTTTACGCGATGCATATGAATCGATTATCATGATTTATTCTGCCGTTTTAGAGGGTGAAATTAATAGTAGACATTTAAATCTTCTAAATGGAGAATTTACATACCATCGATGAGTATCGTCTCTTTGTTAATTTAAAATAAATCATATGTAAAGAAAAATGAATGTTGGTATGAAACTTCACTATCAACAGAGACAAGAAGACTGCCAATAGGTATGGTGTACGAAATATAGAGGCAGCACTTACTCCGGCAGTTACGCTCTCTAGTATCATATTTATACACAATTGTGCGAAAAGCGTTATTTTACCTTTATGAATAAGATTAAAAATGGCAAAACTTTAGATTATTTATCATCGAATTGAAGCTACGACGTTTTTATTTTACAATTGAGATCAATTTATAATTAGGCTAAATATAAAAATCCACCCTGCGAAAATAAACAGCTTTTGAGCAAATAACTTTTTAAAATTTAATTTGAGAAATTACTGAGAATTTGTTTTATTCGATGGTTTTATTAAATTTTTATTGCGTTTTTTTCTTGCATTACATCATATTATCATTAATATTTAACATTTATTACGACTATTATATAAACCATTCGTTGTAATTTTTTGTAATCGTAAAATTTATATCATTCTCTTTTTGCAAGTCTTAGCATCACGATTTTGCTTATTTGATAGACATAACACATAACCTCAAAAATTCCAAATTAAATTACTTAAATACTAATCGCCTCTGCGATTTTTCTTTAACAGAAGGCCGCGACCTCTTTACACTATCAAAATCAATGTGTAGGTAATCTAGATTCCAACCCTAAAAATTAACATGAAAACATTATATTACTTTAATGTCCACCAATTTATTGTGTTTGTCTTCATGATGTTTATAATTAAACAACTTACAATTATGATTTTAATTTTAATATACCTACATAAGATGACTGTTTGTTTGATTTTTAACAAAAATATAAAAAAAAACACTGCATTTATCCATTGTTTTACGTTTATAGATAATCCACGCAGTGTTCAAACAGCTTTCTAAGTAGGGTTAAAATTTTACCGGTCTATTCAATTTATTATTCTTACATGGCATATTTGAATGTGATCAAATACAACAACACACTTTTGATGAAGACATTGCGGCATCGGGAAAACTATTTTTACTTATTTCAAAAAATAATTATTAATTACAAGTTTCATATATAGAGGCTGCATAATTTAAATCATAAAGTTGCAATTTCTTTTCATCAGAGGGTATTATAGTCTACTTTCACGATCCCCTTAGCCATTCATACAAAAAACGTAAACTTGAAAATTTCTTACCTTCTAGGACGTGAGATATCGCTAAGTGTTTCAAATCGATTACTATAAATTTGTCTATAATGACGTCGCTTATTTTTACGGTACTGTAAAAATAGTTAGATAGCGCTATTTCCCATTGTGGTATAATATAGCTGTCAGCCACAGGGTACATTTGTATATAGAACTGTCAGCTTGTTTGTAGTTGTACACAAACGACGTTGCCGCTCTCGTCTTTTTGTACAACCTACAGACTCAGGGCACTGTGATACCTCATAGTAATGTTTGGGAATACGGGTGTAATGTCTTATTATATTGGTGTTTTTCTTGGCTTTTTAATTATTTGCGTATTTTATAAGTGTTGCCAGAACATGCAGATTTCCTTAAAAATATATATTTTTAAAGATGCATTTCAGCAGGCCGGAGTTACATCGATGACTGCCGATGTTTATGTCAGAACAAACCAAGATAAATTATATGGATATGAATAATGGATTATGGATGATAGTATGCATGATAAACGGTGAAATTCTTCATTATAGCTAAGTTAAAATTATTCTAATAACATTATAAAGTATTAAGCAGTATTTCCAGGTTAAAACAGAAACAATTATCGATACTTTACTTTACACAACTGTATATATTTACATGCTTAAGAAACTTGCAACCAGTTGAAAGATAAATATTTCAATAACAATGGCCCGTAGTATGTGTTTATTATCCACTTATTTTATGATTATTACTTGATTATAAGTGTTACTTTTGCCCTTACATGGCTTGTTTCTTTTCAAAACTTCTAATGAGCATAACTCATTAGAAGGTCATACATCATTTCTTTGCTAACTGGTCACTTTGAGGTTGAGCTCCATAGTATTGCCAAAGATCAATAGCTTTGTTGGCCACCACTTCTTCACATTGTTCTGGGATCTATTAAACAAAAATCACAAATTATCACACGTCAAACTTTTTGAATGATAACTAATAAAAAAATATCCATACCTCGGAAAATAATTTTAGGACTTCTTCTGCATTTTTAGTCCTTAAAATATTTCTACGTAATGTTATAACCAACATAACACCGGCAAACGCTAGTATTTTTGGAGCACCGCTGCATAATTTATCCCATATTCTGGAATAAACGAAAACACACATAATTAATAAAAAAATAAAAAATAAAAAAGAAAAACAGCCTTCATACATTTTTGCACTTATACTCTTACTTTGTTAGTGAAGTGTCATCCAAAATACCCGCAAAACAGCAGTTAAACCATTTTGTTAATGGTAATCCTTCCAAGGCATTGATATCTGAGAGGTGACTGTAACAAAACCAATAAATTAAATAATTAACTGTCATAACACTTATAAATAATTTTCTATGTAGCATACACATTTTATTTTACTAAAGATGTATGAATAAATTGACAGACATTAAACCAAGCTCATCGATCTGCTCGAGCTAATCGTTCAGAACACCATACTATTCTATATATATAAATGTCTCTTTGTACCCTATGCGTTCCTAAACCATTCATCCAATTGCAATGATACTTTGGTGTGGTGGTCGATGTGCGCACACCTGTGAAGGTTTCTGTATTAGTGCATTCATTTTACAACAGATGACGTGTATGTCATTTTATTTTCAAAACAACGAGAACGAATTTGCGATTAAAAGCTAGGATTCCTATAAAAGTGTCACAAAGCATCGTAACAAGATACGAAATAATAATGTGTTTCTAATCATGATAAACGTATGAAACCGAAATGCTTATGATGCATCGAGGCTGGGCATGAAAGTTGCCAACAATTTTTTGATTATTCTTTATTTAATATTCTAATGCAAATTGAACTCTATTGCAAATATTTTATTACATAAAGAACCATTAATTGAATAGAGCAAGGGAATATGCATGTAATTTAAATATAGATCTAGTATTTTTATTTGGAATCTATATTTCTTTAGAATTACACTTAAAAGGTGTTTTTATTTATTTATTCGTTTTTTGTTTAATTAATTTTTTATCAAAAAAAGGTGTTAAAAATACGAGGGAAATTTAAAATAGCAAAATGCAACGCTATTGGTCAAACCGAATTTTGACGTCAAATTCCGCGTTCAGTTTGTTATTGGGTGTCTTTATAGTATTAAAGTTTTATCGTTATGTAATAGTAATGATTTAGTAAGTAGTAAGCAATTAGTGAAATGTTGTTTTCTTAGAATGCAATTTGAAGATCGTCTGTCGAGTATGTTCGGCCAGACCACCCTATGATAAGTGACTACCAAATAAATAGACTAAATACAACTGTAATATAAGACAATATATGCTTTTGTTATAGTAGCACGACGTAGTGACCGGCCGACGGCACTGTGCCTGATGGTATGTATAGTATATTGATGGTCGTCCTAGTCATGCCGGGCTGTAAGCATATCAGCAGCTGGAAATACATAGGTACGCTGGCAGATCCCGAAACGTGACATACATTTGTAGTAACAAAAGAGACACTGTGACGATTTTATCACCATATGTATGGTAGTCTCGATCCAGTAGGACATAGTTGTCGTGCCCGACCCAGCAAAAAAGCTATCTTTACCTGGTAAGGTTCAGCAGAATACTTTTATATTAAACTAGATGAGCTACGCGGTTTCGCCAGCGTATAATCTAAACTAATATTATAAAGAGGAAAGATTTGATTGTTTGTTTGCATTGAATAGGCTCTGAAACTACTGGACCGATTTGAAAAATTCTTTTGCCATTAGAATCCTACATTACCCCTGGTGAACATAGGCGATAGAATAAAAAGTTAGGGATCCGTATGAAAATTTGTAATTTTTGAATTTTTTGTTAAATACCCGCGCGAAGCCGGGGCGGTCCGCTAGTTTAAAATAAATCTATAAAACACGCAAATCTTGGAAACTACTAGTCGGATTTGAAAAAATATTTTTGCATATAATAGCCAGATTCCTGAGGAATAGTACAGGCTATCTATCATAAGGCTACACCTCTCAGCTAGTCTTAAATATTGATTTTTGTATATATTAAGTCTGAAGAAAAAGCGCACCTGAACTGCTTCATCCGTGCGCTGACGTAATGGTTAGTGATACGTAAATACAATGTTCTACATAAATATTGCTCCTTAGTACATCTAAAAAAAGTGTGATCCTTTATGCTTATGTATATCCTTTATACATAAGCCACAATAAGGTATTTTGTGATAATAGGTCTTTACCTATGAAATTGCCGTTCTGCAGTACTGGCCATTTCAAATCAAAATAATTTTTGTTTGGCTAACAATTCTAATTTCAAATTAATTTTATTTTAAACACATGGAATTCGTTTTCCAAAAGTAGTCATTTGTTTATTGATTAGTGTTACATTTTCATCGCATTTAAATCTTTTTTGTCATCATGGGTACGTTAAAAATTCGAGTAATTATGGAATATGAGTAGTCGTGGCAGTAACGCGGCACAAGCGGCACGCAACATCAACGACGTTTACGGAGCTAACACTACAAACCAACGCACCACCTGTTATTGGTTTGCTCGCTTCCGTTCTGGGAATTTCGACCTGAAAAATGAACCTCGCGGTCGTCCGAAGACTTTGGTCGACAATGACGAATTAAAGGCGATTGTGGAAGCTGATGATACACAATCTACGGCTGAATTAGCAGCAGCTTTCGACGTTAGCGTCAAAACAATATTGGTCCATTTGCGTCAAATTGGCAAGGTAAAAAAAGCTTGAGAAATGGGTGCTCACGAACTCAATGATCGCCAGCGCGAAGTACGCGTCGAGACGTGCCTTGCACTGCTCAACAGACACACAAATGAAGGAATTTTGAACCGCATTGATACCTACGATGAAAAATGGATTCTGTTTGATAACCGCAAGCGCTCAGCAAGTTGGTTGGATCCTGGTTCAGCACCTAAACAATGCCCTAAACGAAAACTTACCCCTAGAAAAGTGATGGTCACTGTTTGGTTGTCTAGCGCCGGTGCGATTCATCACAGCTTCTTAACAAACGGGGTGAGCATTATTGCAGATGTGTACTGTGAATAACTGAACACAATGATGGAGAAGCTGGCACATCTCCAACCAGCATTGGTCAATCGCTCGTCTCCGCTGCTCCTGCACGACAACGCGCGACCTCATACTGCACAACAGACGGTCTCCAAGTTGCAAGAACTGGGGTTGGAAGTTCTCCGTCATCCGCCCTACTCACCAGACCTTGCGCCTACAGTCTACTACTTTTTCCAGAATTTGGATAACTCCTTGGCGGGAAAAAAATTCAATACCCGAGAGGCAGTACAAAATGCCTTTGAAGAATTTGTTGCCTCCTGTCCAGCTGATTTCTTTAAGAAGGGCATCAATAAACTGCCTCTGCGCTGGCAAAGATGCATTGATTGCATGGGTGATTACTTCGATTAATACAAATAAAAAATACATGAAAAAACATCGTGTAAATTTTTTCATACAAAATGGCAATTTCATAGGTAAAGACCTAATATTTTTTAAATTGAAAATTGATATGTACTTATTATTAAGCATGGCATATTAATCCTTTCGAACGAAAGTTGCTTCATCATCAAGACAATTTTATTTATATACTATAAACTGCCCTTTATAGCATGTTATTTGGACGCATAGTTTAGGAGATAATGGAAAATATAAATCATTCAACACTCGGCTTGGGTCTATAGGTTTACTAACGCGAACAAACCGTGTGAGTTGTGACGCATAACCCTGGCCACCCAATAAAAATATTGTCTATATAAAGCATAGAGTAATAAAGTCCGCTAGCTATTATAATTCAGTGATATTGAGGTATTATTATAAATCATCAATCAGCGATTTCTTTTAAATTATACATGAGTGAAACCGCGGAGCACTGCTAGTTAGTGTTCTATATAAGAACTATGGAGTATGAAAATATGTTACACTATATTTTAGTCATTCTTCAACTGGTCAATATTTCGAAAGACTAAATTGCACCTTGCGTTACATGAAAATATACTTTATTAGGTGCATTTATTGTCATATTTTTACACATAGGTACAGTACTTATAAAATGGGTTACATCTTTCATTTATATCGTAATTACTTATAAAACTTTAATTATTTTTGATAAAACGAATAAAATACTCTGCAGTATACAAGATATTTATTTTATCGCGGGTGCTGACGTCACTGATACTCAAAGACAGAGGGCCACAATGGTGGCGTTTAAATCACGCTAATCTTATTGCAGTTTAAAAATTAAATACTTTCATCAATGTTTTGTTTTTTTCGGTTATATACCAATGTATACAATTGATTACCCTATTCATTTTGGAGGTGAGCTATAATTTCGATTGTAATACGGCCGCAGGCCACCTCGCTAGGAATTTATTATTCTGAATACTGAATATACTTGTTTATAGTTATTATATAAAATATAAATAGATAGCTATTTAGAACGAACAAAGATTTCAGTTAAACATAGTTTAATAATGATCAAAAAATTAATAATTATGAGTCCAACTATGTGGCGGCAAGCACAGCTGATGTGTGAGGGCAAATTTTAATGTCTTGGCGGGCCATTTAATAGTCTGCAGGCTTGCTTTGAGTAGCCTTAACATAAAAGATAGTTGATCAAATCTGATTTAATATTGTACATACTTATACACTTCCTCGTCTTCCTTCTCTAGCATTGTGTAAAATGCCTCCTTCAACCTGGGTAGGTCCCTTTGCATCAGCTTAACCACATCAGTGAGACTCTTAGCAAACCAGTACACATCCACCTCATCTGTATAAAGCTCGAGTAGTGACTCTGCTATTGGTACAAATGTGTTTGCAGACTGGAATTTGGTCAAATGTTTTGATAAACAACTTGATCAAATGATTTGGCATAAATGTTATTTGATCAAACTATTTAATTATAATAAATTGTTGTAGAATTGTAAGTAAGGTTTTGCCAATTTTGGAATTCAATTTTTTTTGGGAAGAGAATATTTCAAATGTGGCATTGTGTTGGACACAGGAAAATTTTGAATAAAATATGGGAAGGTATATTTGCAGAAATATGATACAATTATTGGTAGACTATTGAAAAAGTAACTCAAAGTCAAACTAGAAGTGCATTGTCAATATCAAAATTGTCTTTACATTTTAATTTGTTTACAGCAAAACTCTTACTTGGTGTTTTCAATATCATGACTTTTGCAATAAAACATTTTTTCTGTAAGCAAACCATTATCACATCTCTATTATCTATTATAAAAGCTCATTTTAGTATTCCAGCTTTGAGATTATATCTGAGCATGATATCAATGAGTGATCTTTCTGTCCTGTTATTATCACAAATTGAAGTATGATCTTTTATGACTTACACAAAAATTTGTCTCAGGGAATTTAGGTGGCTTTCGAGCCTCATTTTCAAGCAGCCACATTTGCAGTAATATTTTACTCCGTGATGCATTCATGTCCACCAGTTCCAACATCTCGACTGCATAAAGTAAATCTTGATACTGTTCCATACGTTGTTCCATAACAAACTGATGAGAATCAGGATATACGGGTAGTATATCTGTAAGTATTATTAATTAATATTAATACAATTCTTGCTTTTGCGGTAAAAAAAAATATCTGTCCGAGTTTGATCATAATCTCATCTGAAGTTAAGCCTATGCTTAAAAACAGTACTAGGGCTCAAATGGAACTAGTGGAAAACAAGGACTTGGTAAAAGATTTCTAGCTTGAGGATGATAGCTAGTTTAATTATGTATTTCTTCTTCTCAAGGTCAACACGGAATTTTTACTTAAATCAGACAATACAAAATCTTTTCTCTATAGCCTGCACCTATGGTAGAACATTTGGCATATAGGAAAATTTAAAATAAATATTTTAATATCATAATTATCGAACAACAATGTAGAACAACTTTAATTAATGATCTTCATGATGAGTAAAAAAGCCATCAGTGTTATTTATTTATTTATGCTCTAACCATGCCCTATGCCAGAGGTAGAGAGAAAGGATGGATCACAATTTTTGTACATACGCAACTTGTGGTCTATTTCTTTGGCACACTCTGTCACCTAAATGGTTCCATAAATTTTAATATATAGGTTGCCATTTAATTCCTGTTGTGAGAGTGAGTTAGCTATAACATTTAATAATGATGTTAGCAAATCAAAGTGGGATTGAAAAAATACTTAAGTTTATTTTTAGACACATTTTTACATTATTTATATCAAATAAAGGGGAAGTTTTTTGTTCTTATTCTCAAAAGTAAGATTATTTATTACAATCATCACAGAAAGATGATAAATCTTTTATAAATAAATGTATGTTCCTGATTTCTCACTCTAAGCTTAATACATATTTATAAATACGATTTTCTCTTTTCAAGGGATAAAAGTCCCTTACAGCATAAAACTGAAGTGTTAATATGATCCATCTTCTAGCAGCGACGGGATATTGGAGTACAACTATTTCTTGTATATTTAGATTACCAAGGCGACTTTGTATAAGGCTTTATATTTCAGTTTTCAAGTTTGGTGGCTTAGTGTTTTATATACATTTTCAAACAGTATAAATTAATGACTGAAAAAATCTAAATAATATACCTAAAAGCACTTTCCAAACTAAATTTCTGTAAGCAGCCGGAACGGTGAATCTTAAGCAAAACTGTTTTAGCTTCATTTTATCCCAAGGTTTCTCTTTTAATAGGATTTCTAGCGATTTCTTCTCTTCCACCCCGCGGCATCCCACTTTTTCATAATACGAAGAACGAAAATTACGTTCGTCCGTCATATTTATGTCGTAAAATAATAGTATTTCGCTTTTATTTAGGCATATTTGCCAAACTTTTAGATTTATTTACACTTTACTCTTATCGATCTAGTACTTGTAATTATTTTGTGGTTTATTTATTATAAATTTTATTTGATTTTATCAACAGAACATTGAGAGCATCATCATTCGTCTATCTCCATATTTTTAGTATCGTTTGAAACTTGATACTAGGGATGTCGATCTGAGATCAATTAATTATAAAATTAATTTATGGTAAAAAAAAATCTTTTCATTATCGTGTCATTTAGAAATTATAATACGATACATATAGCAATTTACCCAACAGCAGAATAGCAGCAACAGTTTATAATAATGCATTTGTGAAATAAATTCTTTTTCTATACTTAAAATAAATTAATTTTCTGTCTTTTTCCATACATGATACTTTAGTATGGGTATAAAAAAAATAACTTATTTAATAATTATAAAACATCGATTATTATGATGTCCTTTTTGTTTTCCATAATAAGAAAAAAAAGCAAATCGAAAAAAGGTCGATGTTTGAAAAATCGGTCTTGTATACAATGATTTTTTGTGAATCGATTCTTTGATTAGAACGATTTAAAAATCGATATTTTTGGATTGAATCACTATCCCTACTTCACGCTTCCTTTGAGGATTTGACAAATCACAAAATGAGACCGATCACGACCGCCGGCGGGAACGGACGTGTTTACGACCGCTCTCTGCCGCCTTTGTGAAGTTTTACGACCGACCGGCTTTGCTGCACACCTGCACCGCACCTGCGTATCGCCGTCTCGCTCGCACCCATTGTGTCGCGTACTTTTAGTACGCTACACAAACATAAACTGCTCTTTTAAGAGCAAATTGTTTCTATTCGACGAAATCCACACTTTAGTGGTCGCTTGCCGGAAACCTCTCGGTGTCAACAGAAGGCAAGTGGGTGCGTGACCCAAGCGCCCCTCGGTTGCCTCCTTCAGAGGCAAACGATAGTACTTGGTCGGGCTCAGGAATCTTGGCCCTTGATAGAGTCATAGTCAAGCCCTGAGTGTCTCCTTCCCACCCTTCCGATCCTGCTACACATCCATCCCCGAGTGTCTGTTTGGGCGTAGCTAGGTATTTATACCGGCTGCGTTCTCTGCCTCGGGCTTGATAGGGACCTCCACGTAGGGCCCGGTAGGTTCTTTTCCTGCGAGTCATTACACCGTGACCCGCAGGTCCCTTTACACGGCTCGGGATAGCCGTTTAAATTCACTCGGCGCACCCCCCTGCCTCTCCGGCAGGGAGGTTTAACTTCACCCCCGCCCGCCCAACCGCCACCGCCGGAATGGCAAACTTAGACCAAGTTAGGTTCAATGAAATCGTTTTCAAATTCCTCAAGGACCATGATCTTCTCGCGAAGTTCACGATGATAGCCCGCACCCGCGTCCGAACAGGTCCCCGGGACCTCCCGTACCCCCGACGCGAAAAAATCCGGCTCGCGGTCCCGCTCAACGGCACCGCGAGCACTTAACAAGACGCCGTATAAAAGGCCAACGTCGCGCTCGCGCTCACCACCCGGCAAACAAGCCGCGATCCCAGCGCCCTCTGCGCTGCAAACATCAAACTCGTTCGCAACTTTAGTTCCCGAAGCGGAGACACCGTCGCTTGTAGCAACAAACGACAGCTATTCTCCCGCTAGCCCGGACCCCGAAGCCGAGTCCAACGTAATGGACACGGCAATAACCACAGATAACGAGGGCTTCACCATCGTTAGCAAGAAAAAGCCCGCCAAACGGGCCTCGCGTTCGCGCCCAGAGTCTCCGGAGACTCAGTCGAGACCCGAAAAAGCTCAGCGAACCGGGCTGGATAGCCACGCCCCCCGCTCCGCAGCGCCCTCAGCGCCTGCCGGTACCTTCGCCGGCAGAAAATCGCGTCGCCCGCCCCCCGTCACGGTCCAGAACAAGTCGGTCTGGACGAAACTCTCAGAAAAACTGAGAGACCTCCGAATCAACTACACCCAGGCCAGTAACACGGCCAACGGTATCCGCGTCCAAGTCTCCACCTCGGACGAACATAGACAATTTACCAGGTTGCTCCGAGACAGCAACCTACAGTATTTCACTTACTCCCTGGAAGAAGAGCGTCACCTCCGGGTTGTAATCCGCCGCATCCCGGTGGAAATCACACCCGAGGAGGTCAAAACTGACCTCTTAGCGAAGGCCCTCCCTGTCCGCGAAGTGCACAGAATGCACGGCGGACACTCCAAAAACAGACCACTCGATATGGTCTTAGTTATCCTGGATCTGACCCCCGAGGGCAGAGCCATCTACAATGTTAGGAAAGTGTGTGAGCTCTCCGGAGTAGCCGTAGAACCCCCACACAAAAATCGCAGTCCTCCGCAGTGTCACAACTGCCAGTTGTACGGGCATTCGGCCCGCAACTGCCATCTCCGTCCCAGGTGCGTTAAGTGCCTCGGGGACCACGCGACGAGCGAGTGCACGCGCACTCGGGAGTCGTCTACCCCTCCGAGTTGCGTGCTATGCGGCAACGCGGGTCACCCCGCGAACTATCGCGGCTGTCCCCGCGCCCCGCGCCCCACGCGCCCTACGCACCCTATGCGCACTACGCGACACACCCCTCCTTAGAGGGCACGTCCCGCCGTAGGACAGCCAAAGCCTCTGCTCACGCCAGAGGCTTTCCCCAGCCTCCCGGGCGCCTCCAGCGCCCCGGTGGCAGCCGCCCCCGCGCCCTGCGCGCCTCCTCCGCCCATGCGAGCCCCTCAGGCAGCATGGGGCCCCAGGCCCCGCCCGCAACCTCCCAAGGCTCAGGCCTCCCCGCTATGTAGTCAACGCTTCGGCCTCGACTATATGGCCATGCTTCTTCTCGAGCACGACTACCAAGAAGTGCTAGCGTACGATCAGTGCGGCACTGAGTACGGCATGATTGAAGCGATCAAACGCTTTCCCCAGCTGACAGCCACGCTCCAGCGTGTGTCCCGCGCTGCAGCTGTAAACACACCAACTAGAAATGGCTCCCATTAGACCTAGGAGCCTCAACATCTCTTTTTTTAACGCGCGAAACCTCCTTCCACAACGGGACTTAGTATCCACCTTTCTTAGGGAACGGGAGATAGACGTGTTTCTAGTACAAGAAATTCTTCTAAAACCCAGTAGGCGCGACCCTAAGATAGCAAATTACAATATAGTCAGAAATGACCGTGCCACCCTAGGAGGCGGCACGCTCATCTACTACAAGCGTTCCCTCTATTGCATGCCAATAGACCCTCCCGCACTCACCAATATGGAAGTGTCCGTCTGTAGAATAGGCATGACTGACCATCCGTCAATCACGCTTGTCTCTGCATATCTCTCCCCGAATAAAAGACTCCTTCAGTCCGATCTGGAGGCGCTTTTTTCACTCGATCAATCAGTCATAATAGCAGGCGACCTCAATAGCGGACACACCCTTTTCAACAACCCGCGCAACACCCGTAACGGGGTTATACTCGAACTACTATGCGACGTGCTCGGCTTTGACGTCATAGCACCGCTAGAGCCCACGCACTTTCAAGATAATTGTCAACCGACAGTACTTGACATAGCCCTCCTCAAAGGTGTCTCACTTCGGTTACGACTTATAGAAGTCGTACACGAACTAGACTCCGACCACCGCCCGGTTATCTTACAACTCGGGCAACCGTTCAACCCCAGTCCGCCAAAAGTTAAAGTAGTTGACTACGCGATCTTAAATCGCTACCTATCCGATAACGCGACCCCGTCCAGCCTAGCTAGGATCCCCGACGTATTAGAGTCAACAGCAGACGCCGATTTAGCCATCGATTCCCTGGTCGACTACCTCCAAACCGGTGTAAGGGAGGCCTCGAGAGAGGTGCAAGCGGCGAACGAACGCCGTTTTATACTCCCCCCCGGCTTACGAGCGTTAATCACGGAAAAGAACGCCGCGACACGTGCACATGACTCTTATCCGACGAGGGATAACACCCGTAGGTTACGACAACTTCAGAGAGAGGTTAGAACTCGCATCGGAGAGTACAGAGGTCACCGGTGGGATAACCTCTTAGAGGGTCTCAAGCCGTCCCATCTGGCTTACTGGAACCTCGCCCGCTCTCTGAAGTTAGAAGCTTCCGCGCAGATGCCGCCCCTCGAAAGGGGCCCCGATCTCCCACTCGCGTTCGATAGCGACGATAAGGCAGAATGCCTTGCCGCAAGCTTGGAAAGCCAGTGCTCCCCAAACTGCGACAACGTAGACACTGCCCACATCGAAACTATCGAGACCGCCGTTCAGGAACTCACGTTGATTCCCCCCGCGGAAACGTTAACCCCGGTCACGCCAGATGAGGTCTGTTCTATCATCAAAGGCCTTAAGCCTAGGAAATCTCCCGGTCCTGATGGTATCAGGAATGAAGTACTCAAACTTCTTCCTGATCACCTCATAACTCTTCTGGTCTGCATCTTCAATGCAGCCATAGCCCACTGCTATTTTCCAGCCGTCTGGAAAAAAGCTATAGTTATAGGTATTCGCAAGCCCGGCAAAAAAGCTTCGCTTCCCGATAGCTATCGCCCGATCAGTCTCCTAAACACCCTAGGGAAACTCTATGAGCGGATCCTTCTGAACCGTCTCAAGGTCGTTATAGACGACAAGAATTTATACCCGCCCGAACAATTCGGTTTCCGCGCCCGTCACTCGTGTACACATCAAGTGCACCGCCTCACGGAGCACATCACGAGTAACTTCGCCAAGAGCAATATCGCTCCCGCCCGCACGCTTGCGGTCTTTTTCGACGTAGCCAAGGCCTTCGATAAGGTCTGGCACGCCGGACTGGTCCACAAGCTTCACCATTTAGAAGTCCCGGATAGGTTAGTACATTTAGTCCGCGATTACCTAAGCGACCGCACCTTCCACTACCGAGTGGAAGGAGTACTCTCCACCGCACGTCCCATTCGTTCAGGCGTCCCGCAAGGCTCCATTCTGGCACTTTGCTTATTCAATTTGTACGTCAGCGACCTCCCGAAACCCCCCGAGGTCGAGGTAGGGCTCTACGCTGACGACACAGTCATATACGCGTCAAACAGACACAGAAAAAATCTCGCTTGCGCAGTCCAACGTGCCGTAACCACTCTCGGGGAGTGGTTTCGAACGTGGCGAATAGCTATTAATCCGGTAAAGAGCGCCGCGATTATGTTCGAACCGCATACATGTAAACTACCACGCACGGTAGGACCCCTCTCATTATTCGGTAGGAATATCCCTTGGGTCACCAAGACTAAATATCTGGGTGTCACCCTCGACTCGAAGCTTAACTTCAACGCACACGTTACTATAGTCCGGAATAGGGCCGTCTGGATCCTTTCCCGCTTGCGACCCTTGCTCAGTTCGGTAAGCAAAATGTCCTTAAGACATAAGCTTACACTATACAAGATGTGCGTCCGTCCAATCTTGACATATAGCTGCGCAGCGTTCGCACATATGTCCAAACATAACTTTGTCCGCATGCAAAGAGTCCAAAATCGGTTTCTCCGTCGCCTGCTTGACCCTCCAGCCTTCGTTAGGAACATAAACCTCCACAGGGACATGAGGCTTCCCTCTATAGAAGCCTATGTGAAATATCTCACCAGGAGATACTTCGATAGCGCTTCGAATCACCCCAACCCGCTCGTAAAATCCACCGTGAACTACGTCCCAGACAACCCGATCCCCGTTGCCAAACGTTATAAACGCCGTCCGCGAAATCTCTTTGTCGATCCCGACGACGACATCGAGAAAGCTAATAATTACTACGCGTCCGCTCCCGCAACATATGCGTGCTCGCACCCACGCCCGCGAAACCACCGTTTCCTCCGCAGGGGACGAACGGTTAACTTCGCGCCCGCACACCCGCCACGACCACCCTCCTCTGCGGCAACTCAAGCCTAGGTCCGATCCATCAGCATGGAGCCCTTGAGCCAAGCAGCTGCTAGCGCGATACAAGTGACTGTACAATCACTAGCTTTCACAGCCATACATGACACTGCATTATACACACATGCACAACACACATAGGTACATAGGTTCTGTAAGGGACCTTTTTTTTTCTTTTTTTGCCTAGTTACAATAGACAAAAATTTCAGACCACTAAATACACATACACATGTTCCTTCCCTCCTCCCAGGGGGCAGAAACATGTATATATGTATAGTTAGTTTAGATCGAACTATGGATAGGGAATTAGTCAGATCGCGACCTAATTGCATACGCGCAACAGTCCGAGCCGAGGTCCGGCCACTTTGGCACCCTCGGATGTTGTTGCTTAGCTTTCGTGGCTGAGTGCCCTAAGCGCTCGCCCCCAAGCCCGGTAAAGCTGTAAAAGCCATAAAGGCTCCAGGGCCCCTCAGGCTAACAGTGTAGTCAGTTCGAAAAAAAAAAAAAATCACAAAATGACAATCAGAGTGACCATCTGTTGATAAGCAGTTCTGCCATGCTTTAGTTAAAAATCTACCAAATCACAACTATATTATGTACCATTAACACTTTTATGATCAAGGAACAGCCACCTACCATAATTACACGATAACATCCATTAAGCATTGAATCTTAATACAGACTTATAACAATTACATTTATAGATAAATAATGGCATTGCACATCATCATCATTATTATTTCAGCCGAAAGACGTCCACTACTGTGTATATGCATTCGCCAAAATGACCGGTACTTAGCTGTTTGCATCCAGTTCCCACTGCCTTGTGGCGGGTCTGCCCACGCTGCGTCTTTCGGCACGTGGCTATTTAGTCATTCTAGTGTGAAAGTGTGAATTTTGTTGATTGTTTATATTGTACATAATTACCTCAGCATTTTCATCTTACTTCAGCGGTAACCTGAAAATTCAGTTTATATAAAGATATAATATTGACGATATCGAACCTTTACTGCCAATATTTTCGTCAAAATGATGTTAGAGTTATTTCCGACACCATTCTTATATTAAACGGATGTCAAATGTACGTCACAGTTATATCATATTTTGAACATCAGCATATTAAATAAAAAAAGTGAGAAATAATGAGTCAAATATAACTCATAACTCAATCATTTTATACATAACGAATGATATTGCTCGATGTTATTCAGATACCATAACTCCATAATTGCCGTATTGCTATAAATAAAAGTCAAATTTGATCAAGGTAGTAAAAGTAGGTAGGTATTCAGATTTTTAAACCTATTCTTGAATATACCTTTCTAAATAAATAGTATCAGTAACGTTTTAAACACAATAAATATATTAAATTTCAGCTCTTCATCTCTTTTCATCAGAGAATTTAGGTCCCAAACAGAAATATAAAAACAAAAAAAAATAATTTTCAATTCGTATTATAAACATAAAAGTTTATTATAACATTAATTTACAGAAGATACATTAATCATCAGTAGTATTTTTATTTTATATAATTATATTAAATTTGTAAATTGATTTTGCCTATAGCTATTCAAATTCCAAATACGAATTACGATCAAACAAAATAACGTTGCGTTACCATGAAAACCGTTGTTTAGTTACCTTCCTTTATGAAAAATTATATGTACTTGTACAATAAATTATAGAAATGGAGGATCAAAACATTGTAAATGACGAAGCTTATATAGAGAAAAAACGAGACGAGCTGAATTTATTCTTCAAGGACGCTAAATTTCCACAGGAAGTTACGGATAAAATAATAGAAAATGAACTTCGACCTTTACAAGAAAATCGACCATACATAGCAGCTTCGTGTCCAGGCGAAATAAAATCAGAATATGAAGTAATGACTGGTCAGCCATTTACCAAGTTTAAGGAACAGAACAAACCATTCTCAGATAAAGAAATAAGAGATATTTTAAAGGATAGTCCTATCATTGCAGAAAAAGCTCGACAAATCCAAGTTGCGGTTAACAACGAGGGGCGGAAAGGTTTAGTTATACCCTTAGATAAAATTAATTTAATTGGGTATAGTGAGATGAGGAAAGAATTAGATTCTGCAACAAGCAGTGGTGAGATTAATAAAATTAACTATCATAACATGACTGCTTTAATGAACTCTGTAAGCGATTATCAAGCTTTATGTAAGGAAACACATAAGAGCAGTTTAGAAAAATCAGAGAATGAAGGATCTGACAGTGATGAGAACGAGTTTGAAGCTATAGAAAATGTTGTTAGCCAATATACTGATAAGTCATATGAGACAAGATTTCAAGAAACGAAAGATATGCTGCTTAAATTAGCTGATCAATATGACAAACCTGAATGTTTTAAGCAAAAAGATTGCGAAGAAGTTTTACAAATAAACAAAGATCCGGTATTAAAAGCTTCATCTAGTCAATTAATAAAAGGCCAGTTTAAACGAACGGCTTTTGCTGAGATCAAAGAACCTTATTCCATTAACCAGGCAATGAATATTGCCATAAAAGATAACCCCATAAAACTGAACTTAAGTGGGCAAACTAAAAAGAAATCCAAAGTCGAAAAAAATAAAACAGAAGAAGAAGATATTGATGTTGAAAAAGTATTTCCCAAGACCTTTGAAGCTAAACTTAAGGATACTGAAAAAACATTACGTGAAATTAACTCTGTATTAAATAAAGCACCTATTTCTAAAGACAGTGATAATGCTCCTTTAAATCAATATGAAAACATAAAAAGCAAAGTAAATAATGTTGTTGAAATAACCAACGAAAGTCATGAAAATGTCCAAAAGGTTGATGTTAATATGGAACAGATTCTGGAAAATTCTTTAGCAGAAATATTTGATCTCAGTAATAGTGAAAACCACGAAAATCAAGAAATGGAGTTCAAAGAGATGAAGAGCCTAGCCAGTAACATTGTAGATGGTGCTGAAAATCTTAGTACTCTCATTCGGGAGGATATTACAAACAAATTAAATAGCATGAATGAGTTGCTTAATGACGTTAATGAAGCACTAGAAAATTCTAGAAAATCTAATATTGCTTATCAAAAAATTAAAAATGAAAATGATATGCTAAAACTCGGAATTCTTACAGAAGATAAAGATAACGCTATTATTTCAGATGTATCTGAAGTAATGAGAAAGTCAAATGAAAACACTGTAACAGATTCTCAAATTGATGATATAAACAGTGCTATAGGAAAGCTAAACGTTGAACTGAAATGCCATGAAGACAGAATTAACAAAAGTAAAGTTAGGTATGAGAAAAGAAATGAAGAGTGCAAGACATTTATGAAAGAAGTCGATGAGATCCTGGAGAAGTCTCGCCAAATCCTTCATCCTATTGTAGACGATAAAAATGAAAAACAGCCACTTGAAAATGAAAATAAATCAGGTACATCTGTTTTTTATGAACCTCAAACTGTACAAGACGATAAAAAAATTCGCAATGAAGTCTGGGATATAAATCTCTCCGATAAGGACAACACAGATAAAAAATTAAAAGAATTTAATAAACAAGAACAAGAAAGAAACAAAAGAATCGATAACCTTCTTTTCGATATCAAGGATAAAATGAAAGATAACAAAGAAGTGCTGAGACTGGCTAACAATTTATTAAGAACAGCAGAAAACAAAAAGAAGATAGATGAGAGTACTAAAATTTGTGAGTTACCGATATCCGAGATTGATGACAGAGCTCAAGGCGATCACGAGGGATTGAATCAACTTAAAAATCAACAAGCATCCGAAATACCACCTATTGATAAAGTAAATGGTATGAACATTTCAGATAATGATTATTCTTTGTATATATTAACTTATACTTTTGCAGTCCTTATTTCTATTTAATATTGGTAGATATATTTTTTATAAATTGAAGGTGCAATTTTTAGCTTTTCTTTTTCGTTTCAAATCGAGCATCTTTAGTGATAATATGTGTTTTATTCTTCCTATGTTAAGTTGATGTGTTTCACGATGTCCCATTTGTTTTACTTTTGCAAAGTTTAGCGCATCTGATACTACAAATATATCCTTGTATAGCTTTTTCTAGTTATTTAAAGAAAAAAAATAATTTAAATATTTGTAATTTTAATTCAAACAGAAGAAGAAGCAAATAAACAAGATGAGGAGAGTCAGATTCGGGTGAAAGAAGAAAAGGAAAGACAGAAACAGAAGGAGTTTCAAATGAAACTGGAAAAGGAGAAGGAGGAAATGAACAGGACGCCTCGAATGACTAAAGAGTTTATAAAGAATCATTGTAAGCAGCACAAGCTGTACTGCACACCATATTTGAATGACATCCTTTACTTGCATTTTAAGGTAAGTTTTTGTTTAATTACATACATATAAGATTATACATGATGGGTGATAGAACTGTACAGCCCGATGGGGTCGCGATCACGGTGTCTATGGTAAAAAGCCCATCATACGCGCGTCTCGTTTTAGAATCAGTCGGTGGCAACTGGCGATGGATTGCCGATCTCTAGGTGGTCACCACTGTTTACCATTAGGCACAATGCCTTCACTTTACCATGCTACTATAAAAAATAACAATACTATTGTATAATATTTTCAATTTTACTCTTTAATCAGTGGCGCGGACCTTGTTTGTAACCGTCATCGCAAACGACGTGTATAGCTTTTGTTGAAGATTTGCGAGTTTCTATACATTTCGCTTTCATCATCGAGTATTTAAAATTTTACATAGAATTTTTAAACGGAACTTGATTGGTATGTACAGATTTTATATTTAACTAGCTGTGTCCCGCGGATTAACCAGCGTTAAATTTGGATTGTACATGACTGTTTCATACATACAGTAAATACTTGCCTACGGATTGCCAGATTGGTTGACGTTTATGGTCATTGCCCTGATCCTAAGGGCTATAGCGCAATTTTAAATAGTCTATAACTTCCTTCGATAAATAGGTTATAAAATTATTAAAATCCTAATTCCAGAGTTTAGCGCGTTTAAACAAATAAAAAAAAACAATATCTTAAGCTTTATTATTGAAATATTATTTTTTAGCTTGCGTTCTTTTAACCTATACTTAACTTTAGTGTAGGTAATTGTGCAATTTTAGAGGTATTTTACATGATATAAGTAGTTTGATTATGAAAAAACAAATGAAGTTAATTTGAAATAATAAAAAGGTAATTTGAAAATTTCCTTATAAAGCTAATTAGTGTGGTCGCTCCCTTAACAACATGACTTTATCGAGAATTATATAATTTTACAGTGAAAAGAAAGCTCTTTTCACGCTCTTTGTAAGATTCGAACCTACGTCAATAGACGCGCGATGTTATGCCCAACCATCCACCACTGAGCCATCATCACTTGTTCACAACAACTAATGAGTTGTTAATTGTTATGTACTCGTAGTTATCAATATGAAGCATTTTCTATAGTGCATCATTGTATTATTATAATACATATTTTTTTATAACGAAGGTTTGTTGTTATAAGAACGTAGTTAAATATTTGTCAGGCGGTAGGGTAGTTGCATCCAGCTTACAAGCACTCACCGTGCTGAACTCGATACAGTGTCTTGCGTCGGCGCGTGGCGGTTCGGAACCAGCTAATGAATACCCAGCAGCTACCTAGTTAGGTGTTCACCTAACACACCTAGGAAATACGTGTTTGTACAGTACTAGTTGTGTCGCGTGGACTACTGAGTGCTGTCGGTATTATGGTGACTCCGTTTCCAACCACGAAGGTTATATTATTTTATTTATCCTTTTCTTTATAAAAGCAGCCTAAGTTACTCCTTATAACATAATTTGTCTGCCGGTGAAAGTCCCGTCAAAATCAGTCCAACCACTACGTACCTTTAATATTTTTTTTTGTTATAAGTACTGTAGTATACTTTCATATACATTTAGTAAAAAGCGGTTATTTTGACATTACAAACAGACACATCAATTTTATTATATGTAGTTTGTATAGATTAGAGTATTTACATACCGATCTATATTTTTTTTAATTGTTTTCTCTCTGCTTACATTTCCAAATTCATTTGTGTTATTTTTTTATTAATTATTTCAACTGCTGATTGTGTGTAATCATGACGTAAACTGCTACGCCTTAAGATTGTATTTGTTTAGAGTCACTTTTGTTGGAAACCTTATAATTTGTTAGAATATAAATCTAGTCGGTTTTTATTATAAATAAATAAATATAAATAAAATGATTGCTGGTTGTCGTTGTGCGCACATCACGCAAAAACTACTTGATAGATTTTGATAATTTTTGTTTCAATCCATATACTTTTTGTCCTTAAAAAAAGTACAATGTCTTCATAAACAATAATTATATAAATCACGCAACCGGAGCCGCGGTCACAGCTAATAATATAATACAAGTGATTATCATATTACTCTTAGGTAATAAATTAATTATTTTAGTACGCGTTATATATAAATACGATAAGTACTGAAATTGAACGGTTCTTTGGTTAAAGGGTTGGATAAATTTTAACTGTAATTTTTTTTACAATTTACCTCATTGGAGTAGCTAGCCTAAATGACATCCAAAGCAGCAAATCGCGCTTTTAGGGGCTCGTCTGAGCAGAAAAGGTGAAATAAGTACATGCCTTTTAGGTGAACTAGTTATTTTTTTAGTTTTTCTGTACATTATTCATTTGGTTTATTATAGGTAAGTTTTTCGGGTCGGGTGTCACCCATAAAACTGGTGGCAATCAGCACAGGGTACCCCTTCTAACTGCGAGACTTTTCCATCTACTTAAATTGTCTTGTATCGTATAAGAGACCGTACAGAGATTTCTCTCTATTTGGGGCAGCCCGACTGGTGAAATATCTCCATCCCACAAAAGACCGCTGTCAAATAACTAAATAAATGGTGAGTAGAGTTGCCAGAGTTCCTTGGGGAAGGGGAGTTCAAGGCCGGCAACGCGCTAGTGATAACCCTGGTGTTACAAGCATCCATATGCTTCGGTAACCGCTTACGATCAGGCAGGCCATACGCTTGTTTGCTAACCTAGTTGTATAATTATTATTTTTTGTCAAAATCTGGGTACATGCAGATTGTGATGAAATGTTTATCCTACAAAAGTATAAAATAAATAATGACAATATATATATTAATTGTCTGATTCGTATTTTGCAAGTGCACGAGCTTAGCGCCTGTCTCGTGTACAATTTTTCAGGAAATTATGTCCAATATATCTTTATTGAAAGGATTTTTGATAAAGGAAATTAAACTGCTGTATTACAGGGCAATTTGATAAAAAAATAATACAACCGATGGATTAGTTTTGGCGTCTATATAAAGTAATTTCTTCGTCTTTCAAATTAATTCGTGTTCACTATTTTATTGTTTGGAAAGGTAAGTGGCGTTTTAATAAAATATAATATACAGAATTCGATGTTGTCTTTATACGAGTACTTTTATGGAAAAAAAATGTTTTAACTGACAACGGCATAACCAAAGGAAGGGTAATATTTGTAGGCAGTCTATGTATTGACACACCGCCCAGTATTTATATTTACATGAACCTTCGAAATTACGATAAAACAATTGACTCCTTGAGATTAACATAGGTAAATATTTATTGACCCGTAAACCCGGTCACTCGTCGCTGTGGCTCTGAATTTTTTTTATCCGATCGCTACTATACTTACAGGATCGCCCGTTGGGCTAATATGAAGATTGTTTGAAAATTTCATCAAAATCGCTCGAGCCGTTTTGGAGTCCATAGGGAATAGACATACAAACTTTCATTTTTATGTGTATATAGATAAATTAAAACTTGAATCTTAGAAATCCCATACCAAAGAAAGTAACAAAATGATTTCATAAATATAGTACAATATTAAATGTAAATAAAATACACCAAGCGACAGAATAACAATTGTATAAGTACCTACTCGTACTATATATTTCATTTTTGTAGTTCAGTTTAATTTTTTCCTTTTTTTTTGTTCGACAGATGTATTATAACGAGCCTGTGTGACGATTTCTATGCAAAATTTTCGTGTCACCGAATTCGGGAATGGTTTTAGTATATGAATGCAGTGTTATTGCTGTGCTGTATAGCAGCTGAAGCTACACTATTAGGAACTGCGATTAATCAACTTGTATAAAATTGATGTGTATTTTTATTTCAGTTAAAACAATGAAAACAATCATCGCACTTTTAGTTCTGGTAGCGGTGGGTAATGCTAAACCATTATCCAAACCTCTAGTCCAGATCATTGTCAATGTGAACGCTGATGGAAGTCCTGCTCCGCCACCTATTGATATTCCTGTCATACCTCCACCAATCTTCGACCCTGTTGTACCCGAACCGATTCTTCTTCCTGAACCCGAATTACCAGAAGTAGTTCTTCCCGCACCGGTAGTTCTGCCTGAACCAGTTTGGCCTGAGGTGGTTCTACCTGAACCGGTAGTTCTCCCTGAGCCTGTTTGGCCTGAGACAATTCTCCCCGCACCGGTAGTTCTCCCTGAACCAGTTTTTCCTGAGGTAATTTTACCCGAACCGGTTGTACTTCCTGAGCCGGTTTTGCCTGAAATAGTCATACCTGAAGCAGTCATCGCTCTACCCGAAGAATTGAATTAAATGAAGTAAAGGAATGTTTTGTAAGCCTGTGAAAAACAAGAACGAAAAATGGAAAAATGAAAAATTTTATTGTTAAGAAATAGAAAACATAAAATGTTTACATACCTACTATTCAATATAAAATATTTTAATTAATTCAAAATAATTGAAGACAATTTCAATAAATATATTTTGATGTATTAACATGTCTATTTTATTTATATTAACACTATCACTAATGTAACCAAGATTAGAAACGATAAGGGACCAGTCAATCCGATTACTTTATTAAACATTAATCTCCTATATAATGTTTATATTTTAATGATGATATGAGATTAGACATTATTGTACGAAGTAGGATTAAAGGAATCAAGTGGTTTTGATACATCACTTAAAAGAGTTATTAGGTACTTTCCACTATGTCAGAACTTTAAATTAATTTAGATGACTGATTATAAATAAGTTATCTAGAAGATAAAATTGTGTGTCAATTAATTACGTATTCACATTGCTCTAGTTTTCTTTTTCGATTTGACTACACTGTTAGTCGAAAGGGCCCTAAAGCCTCAGACGGCAAAAGTAAATATTAAAGGACACATGCGAGTATTAAACATTAAAAAGTGCATCATTTAGGGTGTATTATGCAATTATCTTAAAGCTAATATATTTTAAAAAATTGTAGGGATTTTCAAGAATCGAAAACCTTGATGAATACACAGGATTAAAATGTATATTTCTGGAGAACAATGGTATACAGAAAATTGAAGGACTGCACACACTGAGCGAGCTAAAGTGTCTCTACCTTCACTACAACGTATTGAGGAAGATTGAGAATCTCCAAGGCTGCCCGAAGCTGGATACTCTGAACCTTGACCACAACTTCGTCACCGTTATTGAAAATTTGGACGTGGTCCCCGACTTGCATACCTTGAGTATCGCACACAACATGCTCACGTCTGTCTGTATGTCGCTCATCTATTTTACTCCTATCGTCTTGCTCCTTATTATTCAGTAAACCTGGTCAAAGATAATATAACCCTTATTATGCATTTGTGATTGTTGGATGATGGTTTACGCTACTCAATGTAATCATGTCTCAACCAATGCGTGTTCAAATTGTTTATTTAAGATAATTTTCTTTTTATATTAGCTTAGAAAAATCACTGCACAGCTTCTGATGGTAAGCATGGTGATGTCTAAAAGCAACTGTCAAATTTTATCGGCCTGCTGAAATGCCTCTTCACACCTCGATTGAAAGACTCAATATCTTAGGAGTATGGAACACGTTTCATATTGGCACGGTATTGTAAGGATAAGAGTTTACGAACTTTTTTGTTCGTACCGTGTGGTTGTATGGACCAGTCCGTGTGGTTCTGTAGACGAAGGAATAAGGCCAAAAAAATTTACTATGTAGCTTTTAGCCATTGTAATAAAATCTATGTGAGTTTATTATTATCATATAATTTGTTATGATCCTTTATGTGTTACAGCTGATTTGGAACACTTGAAAATGTGCAGGAACCTCTCCGTGTTAGACTTGTCCTACAACCGCTTAGAGGATCCATTGATTGTCGATGTACTTGCTGACATGATTTTATTAAAAGGTATATTTATTTAGTGTTCGACTTTATGGCAAACCCCGATCCCCTGGGTTACCCAGACTAAATACCTGGGTGTTACCCTCGGTAATACGCTTAGCTTCAGGGCACATGTCCGTAAAGTACGAAACAATTCCGCTATAGTCTTGGCTCGCTTGCATCCTCTACTATGCTCGGTAAGCAAAATGTCTCTCAGACATAAGCTTACACTCTACAAGACTTATGGCGAAATCAAACTTCAGCCCCTTGCAAACGTTGTAAAATCGTTTTTTATACAAAATAGTTAATTCCCCATGGTTCGTTTGAAATGAAGACCTCTATAAAGATATGAAACTTCCTTCGATCTAATCTTACATCAAAACTCTCGCAAAGAGCTATTTCGACAGAGTGTCAAACCATCCTAACCCATTAGTAGCATGCGCCGCAACATATACCCAGTCCCAGACGCCACGAAGTCAAAACGTAGGTCGTGGAACATATTTACCGACCCCGATGATGAAATCACGATAGCTAACGCGTCATACCCGTCTGTATCTTCAAGTCAAGCGTGTTTGGGCCCACGCCCCCTGCAACTCAAGCCTAGGTCCGTTCCTCCAACATGGAGCCTTTGAGCCAGCAGCCGCTCGCGCGTTACAGTGACATTGCATTCACTAGCTATCGACACACACACATGGCACTTAACTTCACACATGAACACCACTCAGGTACATAGTTTCTGTAAGGGACCGTTTTTTCTTTTCTTGGCTAGTTAGTTTAGACAAAAATTGTCAAATCACCAAATACATGTTCCTTCTTTCCTCCCAGAAGGCAATATATTTGTATAGACTCAATTTTCTATGGATAGGGATTTAGTCAGATCGTGACGCATGATGATGATTTTGTTAAATTTCAAATATGTGGACCATGTCCCAAAATAAGTGCTCTACCACTCACTCTCGTTATTACTGTAGAACTGTCCCACGTCACGATGGGGCTGGTTTGGGTTTGGTTGATGGTTTGGGTGTCTTGAGGTGGTATTACTTATTGGGTGGTAGGGCACGACAATCACCATACACCAGGTGTAGCGGGATCAGCCGGTGTATACTCAGTAATCAAGCGGGGTGGTAGAGATCTGTTCCCTATTAGGTTGCGAGCATTATACACGAAATGGCAAGGACGACCGGCGATGGATCACCGATCTCTCTATGGTCGCCGTTGTGTTTTAGAATTGTACTTCACATCAACTTCGCTGTGCCACTAAGTACATAAAAAAGAATACCTTACAGGTCTTTACTTGATTTGTCTATAGAATTATACCGAATGAATTTACCAGTTTTGTGTTTCAGTGTTGGTGCTGACCGGTAATCCAGTGGTCCGTAACATACCGGCGTACAGGAAGACCTTGACGCTACGCTTAAAGGAATTACTGAACCTGGATAACAGGCCGGTGTTCCCGCGGGATAGAGCCTGCGCTGAGGCGTGGCAACGTGGTGGTATACAAGAGGAAATCGCTGAGAGGAAGCGGTTCATATTAGTTCATTTATAGTATTAATTTTTATAATTACAGCTCTGAAGTCATATACCGATGTGAACGCATTTGTTAGCAAATGATATTTTAGTATTAACATTTTAGACGAGTCAATTTAAACTCATCCCAATACATTGATTATCACATTTAAATCGAATCAAAATTATAAAAATATACAATAACAATTAATGTACAGGCAGATACAAACGCATAATTAAAAATAAAAATTGTGTGTACCTACTTATGTAAGCATATAAGAAAATATAAATTCTTCTTTGGCGCAACAAAAAATAACAATTAAAAAAAATATCCCGCGTGCGAACAACATGATGAAGTTGTTTTTTTTTATTTGTGTAAAAATAATGTAACATTGTATAAATAAACAATGTTAATTTGATGAAAATAACAGTTATTTATACAACATTAAATTAAATTATTTTTACACAATATGAAACTGTCAGTAAAATTAATTCACATTATTTATCATTGATGTCCTCACTTCATCATGTCGCACTTCCGTCACATGATGCGCGCGCAGCTCTCAATATAACACTCTAATGATTACGACTAAAAATGTATAACTAATAAAAAAAACTGTGTAGCTGGATTGCTAGAGACCAAGAGAAAATAACGCAGAGCGTTAGATACCTGATAAACATGCGTGACGAGAAACGAGCAATGAAGTTGGCCCAAGAACAAGAGGAGAGGAAGCAGCTCGGCCTACCACCAAAAGTAAGTGGGTTTTGTTTTATCAATTTCATTTTTCCTTATCTCAAAAAAGACACCTTCATAAGACTATAACTTACATATTTCAAATGTTTGTGTATTTTACTGCTTGTCTGACATACTGTAATATAATATACTTATGTATATGTAATTCCTAATCAAGTCTTACTCCATTATGTAAATGTTATGTTGTGTACAACTTTGGCCCATTTGAATATTCTTGGCTTAATAAAATCAGGACGCGTTGATTTATTATCGTCTGACAAATATGTTTTTAAGCATAATAATCTTAAAAGTGTTCATATACCTAAATCCTTACAAGATAATATTTAATACTAGGATGAAGAGAAAGAATTGCAAGAGTCTCCAGATGATAACACCAAACTATCTCTAAAAGATCTCGAAGGTCCATCGACATTGGAAGAAAAATATGGTACGGAAAAAGTAATCGCAAAACATGGAATAGCGGTCGACATGCTGAGCCCTTCCGAAGAAGAAGACTCTACAAGTGAAGAAAGTAGCGATGATAGTGAGGACAAAAATAATGAAGGTGATAAATAAATTAGTGATGATTACATAAAAAATAGTCATCATCATTATGTGATAGTTGTAGTCGCTAGTGTATTATATTGTTATGCCCGTGGGTAAGCACTTTATTCGTACTCAGATAAAAACAAATTAAATTAAAAAAAACTTATAAACCGCTCACCGAATGTAATCCTAGATTAAGCCTGTACGTTTCTCTTTTATTTCGCTTCTTGTTGCCACTTCGCTTTCGAATTTATAATTGCCGCGACTCACAACACGGCTCCCTTATATATCCAAATGATTCCATACTGAAATCTCTAGAAGATCCCTGAACTCTTAACGTTTGTAAACAACTAACGTCATCACTTTTAAAACGGGGGGAATGTTTGATTTATAGCCCATTGTTTGTTGACCATTTTAGCGATAAGACTTTCTAATTGTGTGTCGTTGAACCTATGACTACACGACATACGACTATACTATGATAATTATCTTCGGGTAAATTCCGGATGCTTCTTGAGATTTGAAGAATGGTGATTCTTTTCTTCTTACTTAGACCGTAACAAAATCTAATACTACATTCATTACATAGGTATACAATGTTAGATTAAATTCAAATTAGTTAGGTAAATGTTTCATCATAACCACATGTACATTTAAATTTAGACCGAATAGGTACATAATTATTGTACTTACCAAGGATTTAAGATTGTTGAACTTGATGCTTAGGGATGATAGAATTGTGATGGTTATATTGAAAAGGAAATTACAATAATTTTTCAGATTTGGAAGTAAAGGATATTGAATTGTCGCATATAAACAACGGTAAAAGACTGATACAAGAAATCAGAGATCAGGAACCTGCATCAATATCTGAAGATGCATGGTCTGGATGTAGGGGTAGCTCGAAAGCTACTAATTATGCCACTGGCAAGTAAGTTTATTTATTTCCTCTTTTAGACAATAGACAACTCAATAATTTTTAAGATTGTTCAGGATGTTGTTTTTGAAACTGCCTTTAATCTCCTATATATTGAAATAAATGCATATATATGTAACATTAATGTTTTAAGGGAGTTTGCATCAGATTTTAATATGATCAGCAATTTATTGTACGACCAACAGCAACATGTTCAGCGTAAGGACGTCTCAAAAATATTAGAAGGTATGTGCATTGTAAATATTATAAGAGGATATTTTTTCACATAAAATAAAATAGTATTAATAGCAAAAAAACTGACCCATTACATGGATTAATGGATGATAACAATATTTTAAATATATTTACAGAATCTATAAAACCAAAAGATCAAACGAAAATAACAGAAATAACCACTGAAGAGAATAAGTCCATCGAGGTGGCTGAAAAGAAACGATTAATTGAAATTATTGAAACAGCAGATGATGAGAAAAATATAATTAAAAATAGTTCTGATTCTAAAGTTCTTGTGGACAGTAATGATTTGCATGTTGTGGAAGATACTAAAAGCATAATTAACACTGGTGTTACACAAGAAGGCAGTTATACTATAGACCACGAAAGGAAGCTTATAACGGAAAATGTTAAGTCAGTTTTATCCAAACAAACTTTACTAAAGATTGGTTCTGATAAAAATTTACAGAAGGCAGCTATAAATGAGATTTCGGTTAATAACAAGACAGAAGAGAAAATAGTTGAAAGTGATACTGTGAAAAATTGTGAGAGAAGCAATAGTGATACTAAAGACGAAAGGGATAACACGGAAATTAGTGCAGAGCGAAGATCTAACGGTAAGCTTTTTGCTTTGTTCATAGAAAATTATTGTACGATTTGAATTATACATACATAAATATTATTATTTTTACTCGGGCATTTCAGTGACTCCGGCTGCAGAAAGATATGCTGATAAGGCACATTTTTTTATAGTAGTCTCAACTCAAATATTTTTAAAGCGTGTGTGTATTTCATCAATTCAAAAGAGTTAATTATATGCCGTCAGTTTTTTCAAATATTATAACTGTTTACTGTTATTTCGAAATTGCAAGGTCAAGCTGAAGGTGATGGCGTGGCTCTAATTAATTATATGCACCGTATGAACAATCAAGATGGCAATGACTACGACGATCTGGAGCCGAGTGCCGAAGACCTAGAGATATTTGCAGAACTCGACCGTGAAGAAGATGAGAGGCAGTCCAGGATCGCACGGGGAGAGCCGGCCGTAGACCCAATGGTAGTTAATAAGGTCAATATTATGCTATACTAACGGTGCCCTGCGGCTCCGTACGCGTTTGTTAAGCACTATAATATTTTCAACCCGTAAATTTTATCCCCATTTTTACTTACCGTATACAATTTATTTTTAATTATATTTTTGAAAATTCATATAGCCTATCAATTGAAGAAAGTCATGTACTTGCCGTGTAAAAATTTCAGCAAAGCCTGTTGAATATATTTTATTGATTTTTTTACGGGTTTTGTAAGTATTATCGAAAATTATAATCATGAAATAATGTATACATCCCGTGTATAAAATTTAATAAGAATCGGTCAAGCCTTTTTCTGAGCTGTTCCGCTAGCTGTGCCCCACGGTTTCACCCGTGTTAAACATCGCGAAAAGTAATTATGCTAAATTTCAAGTCAATCGGATCTATAGTTCGGAGATCTCGTAATAAGTGAGCACGTGGTATTACGTTTATATAATATAATATACTATATTTTGCAATGGAAGGAAATTTGATACCACTCCGTATGTCATCATTTATTGGACAAGGACTTATCAGCATATATTTTATTGTACCGTCGAGCGTATTACGATCTTCAGTTCTTAGGCCTATCTGAAATCAGTCTTGAGCTTGCACTTTGTAACAATTAGATAGATTCTGTCATGGTCACCATAAACCTAGTCCCCTTTCTGTACTTATGGAATTTTATCAAACCGGTAAAAAACTGCCAATGAGTTTGTTGTCAGAAATTGTACGATAAGGCAACCATGGACGCATATTACAAGGCCGAGGAACAGACTCCTGCGCATCAGGTGAAGGAAAAAATAATGTACACGACGTACAAGAACGATAATGCATTCGACAGGACTGCACTGAGTCAGCTAACTGCAGGAGAGAAACCAGGTTAGATCGATATAGATTTTTAAAACTAATATGTGTCTTCAGCTTATCTATATCATCACATTTTTTTTAGATATACTAACTAACCTAATTATACCTACTACTTTATGAATCACTGTGGGTTTTTTGAAGAGCTGTTCAATGTAATTTCCTTCTCTGCTTTGACTCTTCCACAACAGAATCATACGCGATGGACTTTGTAGCTATCCATCCATCTCGGTTCGATCTAAAAAGTCCTAAATATCTTTTATTTTTGCCGTACTCAAGACATACTTTGAAGCTGTGAAACCGTCTCCCAGCTAGTGTATTTATTTTTTGTTACGATATCGGGTCCTTCAATCGTAACATGGAGAGGCCGGCATGACAATGGCGACCGTCATTCTCTCGGTGGTCGTCGTTGTTTTTGTATTGTAGTTTATGTGCGTACCATCAGGGGCATTGACGTCACTTTACCCTGAAAAAAAATATGTTTGATTTTTGTTTATTAATTTGTTTCACTGTTTACGCAGTTATGAAATGGCTATCAGCTAATTCGTCAATATTTAATCTAGGATAGAATTGAGTTTATCATATTCGTATCTAGGACGACATCTTAGCTTGTCTGTATTCTCTAATTATTGCAGACATATGCTCCTCACGAAATTGACAGGTACCTAGTCATGGGAAAAGAAAATGTAACCACTTATGTCTAACTTAGGTCAGACAACTAATAAATATACATGTTTGAAAGCTTGAATAGAGTAATTTTAAAGCAATGATGGCTCAGTGCTAGCGTATACGGACACTGCGTCGAACGACATGAGTTCGAATCCTTGCAATGAGCCTAACCTTTCGGTGAACAACAACATAGTGATGAAACCAAAGCATGGTGGTAGGACATTTTCTAATACCCGCTTGGCTAGTTACCACCCTAAACTTGAAAATCAGTCGCCAAGCATTTATAGGTGTGTTTCGGCAGCTGCACTTTAGAGCTAGTTTTCTCACTGGGCTTAGCGTGTTACCATCTCGGGCCACATCGTCACTTAACATCAGATTAGATTGTGGTCAAAAGCTAAAACCTATAAAGTATAAAAAAGAGTTGAAGTCAGTTATCTTGATTGCATTGGAAATTATTACAAAGTAGTTAATATTGTTAGGGCCGATTTTTCAATCACCAGATAATTGGCAGATAACTTTATTTGAGGAAGAATTTTGACGTTTTGAGGGATAATGCATGGAATAACTGTCAAAATTCAAGAATGATTCATTGAATAAAGTTATCTGACGATTGAAAAATCGGCCCTTAGGTATATATAATTTCATTACTCATTTATTGTGTTCTCATCTATACCAACTTAATATAATAAAGCGAAAGAGTTTTTTTGTTTGTTTGTTTAAACACACTAATCTCTGAAACTACCAGTCGGATTCTAAAAATTCTTTTTGTATATAATAGCCAGACTCATGTGAAATAGTATAGGCTATCTAGCATTAGGCTAAACTTCTCAGATAGCCTTCAATATTAATTTTTGTAAAGTAAGTCGGAAGTAGCATCACACCCGAACTGCTTTATCCGCGTGTGCTGACGTAATGGTTAGTGATACGTAAATACAATGTTCTATAAAAATATTGCTCCTTAGTACATATAAAAAAAAGACCGAGATACCATATACCTATTTTGTGGCAAAGTTTTATTGAAAATTGATTAATGAGTATTATTATTAAAAATGGCATATTAATTCTTACGAACAAAAGTTACTTCATCATTAAGACAATTTTATGATGATAAGCTTTGTCCTTTAGCATGCTATTGTGATAAATAGTTTGGGAGATAATGTGAAATTGAAATAATTCAACACTGGGCTCGGGTCTATGACTATAGGTGTAGTTGCCCGAACGAGTCGTGTAAGTTGTGACGCATATCCCTGGCCACACGATATTAATGTTATCTATACTGTTGTATTATAAATATTGAATAAGCGATTTCTTTTTAAATTATACGCGGGTGAAACCGCAGGGCACGGCTAGTCATTTATAAATTGATTTTATAATATTTCGGAATATTCTTTCAGATGAGTCCAAAGTGAAATTGACTCACGTTCCCGGGGCTGTTTTGTTCCAGTACGTGAACAATCAAATGCCCAATAACAACGTGGATTATGAAATTGGGGAGGAGAAACTTGATTCACCGCGTAAGTATGAAAAAACCCAAACACACAAGGACTAAGCAAGATTTAAATGTTTTATTAAGAAACTATAAAAACATATTTTTCTTATAATGCAGTTTAAATTTGATCGAGCCAATACTTATTAATTCTAGTATATAGTGTGTGTAAATATATGTTAAATTTAGAAACTTCTCTCCAAAAAGCACTATCATTAGCTAATTATTTCTACGCAATACGAATAAATTTGTTTAAAAAAATCGATACAATTCGACGAACTGCAAGAATTAGCAATCCGATTTCTTTAATAATTATAATTGTCCAGCATCATCAGGAGAAACGGAATTAATAGACTTGACATGTGACACGGAAAGCGACCAGTCAAATTCCGAAGAAGAAATTGAAGAACAAACGAAAGCCTCAATCAGATCAACTAGACGTCCTTTTACTGCTACCGGAAAGCGCAAGTCTGAACCGACTACAGTGAAATATGAAGAGAAAGCAGGATTGAATGAACGATCTGTTTTGGAGACAGCAGCTTATGGTATGAAAAATAAATCCATGACTATATATGTATTAGTAGTTCCAAGTGCTAAATATATAGGTTTAGTTAGGTGCTAAATATATAGCATTAATTGTCCAGTCAAATAAGCTCAAAAATGAGGTAAACCTCAGCATGAAAGATAATAAGCTATAAATTAGTATAAAATTTTGTTTTCATGTTTAAAAACTTTGGTCAAGTCTCATAAGATCTTGTGTCTGCGTCTTAGGTTATTCTAGATCAAAGGTCGCGAAAACGGGTTTTTTGTAAATGTCTTGCTTCCTATGCTTTAAATGATATTTGTACTCGAATAAAAGATATAGAGCATAACATTCTCTACAAAAGGTTTAGGTATACCAATTTATAGCTTATTATCTTTCATTCCAAGGTGCAATCCTAATGTGACTGGACTATAAATATACGAAGAACATCCACTAAAGTTTGTTTCTAATTCCACAATCATGATACGTTTGTATGGAAATCATAAATCACCGATTTTGTGTTAAAGATGATGCAGATGAGGTTTTAGAAACGGAGAATATACACAACAAGAACCAACCTTCCCAATTCTTAATAACGGACGTAGACCGTGATAACGCCAAGAGATCCATTATAAGCACCATTAATTCTTATGAAGACAACAGATACCCTTCGCAAGGTAATCAGGTCTTTATTGTTTGCAATCGTTTGATATAACTCTATTGTAGCAATCAATTATATGAGAATTGCGCAGGGATGTTTCTAGCATATGCTAAGAGTATATTTCTATATATTTTTTTGTATCTTTCGCACCTATATTGTATAACATAAAAATAACTTGAGAGTATTCCATGGCTATATTTTATAGGAGTCAACTACTCTGATATGGAAGAAAATGCAAGAGTAGAACAATCTGTTGCGAGCGAGATCCTGGAACGCACCCTGGAACACAATGAGAGAGAGATGTATCGGCAGTACGACGCTATCACCAGTCGTGCTGGGAATGTGGATAACAAGACTAATAGCATTCTAGAGCACATGACAAATGAGCTAGACAACAAGTACACGGTTAGTATAATTTTAAAACCATTAAAATGTCTGAATTAAGTTTAAAATATTACTTGTGAATTTTATTTCCCTTTACCAACAGCTACCAGAAGTATCTCTTGTCCTCGAAGCTCATATGGAAGCGGCAGAGCAACAATGGCGAGCTGGCCAATACGTACCATACAATATCCCCGATAGTCCTCCAGAGTCATTGAATGACGTTAATGACGATACCCTTACTCCAAGCCAAGATATCTCATTTGAAGATACACTAACGGATGAGAACGTAGATAAAATATCATATGTAGAAGGAATCAATGATTCAGGTATTGAAAATGATAAATCCTTAAATTATTGTAAAACAAAGAATACATTTGATGATGTACTGGACCTAAGAGACCTTGAAGATAAAATAAAAGTTGGAATGAATCAAATACAATTGGATGGATCTGGCGATATGAATACCGATATGTATAGTATTGATGAATCTGTCGAAAAGTCCTATGACCAAACACAATCTGCTAAACTAAAGACAGACAGTAGTAAGTTGACTATAGTGAAAATTCCGGATGAAGGTAATTATGAAAATAAAACAACTATTAACTTATCATGTGACGTTAAAGATGATCGTAAACAAACCAAAAATAATGCAAATACAATACAACTGGACAAAAGTGAAGCGTCGACTGTAGACAGTTCTATATTAAATAAAGCTGCGGTAAGAAGCAATGATAATTCGACGTTGAATGTTTCTTTTGAAGGTGATGAAACGTTCGAAGATTGTATAGAAGTTATCTCAGTAGCCGTTGACTGTTCTGAAGAAGCAAAGGAAACTTATTCTCTAGAAATGAAACTAGCTCTAGGTATTGATTCTTCATAAGTTATTTTGCTTTGTAATTTTACCTTTCCCAAATAACCAAAGACTAGTAACCAGAATTTTTGCATATTAAATTTTCCATTCACCAGAATGATGACTTTTCAAAAAAATTGTTATAGGTAGGTATTACCATAATGTGTTTTTGATAACTATTAACGTAATTAAGGTCATGTCTTTTACATAACTGGTAAATTTTTTGTTTCATTTTGTCTTTTTATGAAATAATGTTACAAGGGATTTTTGTTTTGTTTTACTTTCAGCAAGTGAATGCAATTTTGTTTTTAATGTAATTTAAATTAATTTCGTAAATAAATTGTGAAACTAACGTTATAGTTTTTTTGTTATTACATCGATGAACCTCTGAATCTTCGGAGATGTAAGACAACGTGATGCAACTGTAGCAGAGTGGAGGTCATTTTATATTTGTCATCTGGCCAGCTATCAACTTAGAGATGAAAATCCGCAACTCCACATTATTAAAATGTAGGTACATAAAGGAGGTCACAGGGTGTAGACAAAAATTTGCAGATTACTAAATGCATACAGGTACACTTGTTTCTTCCTTCCTCCCAGTAGGTAGAAAAATAATTATATATGTATAGTTAGATTGAATTTTCTTGAGAAAGGAAATTAGTCAGATCGCGACTTTTTCGGATGGTCGGCAACAGCCCAAGCCGAGGTTCGACCACTTTGGCACCCTTGGAGCTTTTTGCCTAGATCTGGCGGCCGAGTGCCATAAGCGCTCGCCCCCAAACCCGGTTAAACTTTAAAAGTCGTCTGAGGCTTCAGGGCCCTTATGCCTAACAGTATATCAGATCCAAAAAAAAATTGGTTAGTATAAGTAACACGAATGTTAATTTATTTACTTTACGAAGTACCTCCAGTATTGAAAGGAGGTACTTTCACACAAGAATAACTTTTGATAATCTTACATCAACAGTAACTTGAAAATTCAGATGATTTAAAGATAATAATATTTATTTATATAAAATAATAATTTTGACCTTATCAACAATATTTTTGTCAAAGTAAATTAAGTCATTTCCCCACAACACTCTTATATTATAAGAATGTCAAACGTAAGTCACAGTTATGTCATACTTGTTACATCACCATATTACATAAACAATTTGTGAAATAATGAGTAAAATCAAACTCATGTCCGAGTGATTTCATACATAACGGGTGATATAGCTCCATGCCATTCAGTTACCACAGCAACATTAATGTCTTCACTGAGTAATGACATTTTATTTTTATACTACTCTTGGTAATATTAATTACTCTACAGTACATAATGGTATGTACGGTATAGTCCAAAATCATCAGCTACCATCGATGATAAATTCCATCGACAGACGTCGCTGTCATGCCAGCCTGCTGAAAGGATTTTTTTATTTTTCGAACTGACTGTTAGCCATAGGCCCCCCTGGAGCTTTTACGGCTTTTACAGCTTTACCGGGCTTGGGGGCGAGCGCTTAAGGCACTCAGCCGCGAAAGCTTTGCAACAACATCCGAGGGTGCCAAAGTGGCCGAACCTCGACTCGGACTGTTGCGCGTATGCAAATAAGTCGCGATCTGACTAATTCCCTATCATTTGATCTAAACTAACTATACATATTTCTTCCCCCTGGGAGGAGGGAAGGAACATGTGTATGTGTATTTAGTGTTCTGAAAATTTTTGTCTGAACTAACTAGGCAGAAAAAGAAAAAAAAGGTCCCTTACAGAACCTATGTACCTGTGTGTACAATGCAGTGTCATGTGTGGCTGTGAAAGCTAGTGAATGTAGAGTCACTATATCGCGCGAGCGGCTGCTTGGCTCAAGGGCTCCATGCCGATGGATCGGACCTAGGCTTGAGTTGCCGCAGAGGAGGGCGGTCGTGGCGGGTGTGCGGGAGCGAAGTTAACCCGTACGTCTCCTGCGGAGAGAACGGTGGTTTCGCGGGCGTGGGCGCGAGCACTCACATGTTGCGGGAGCGGACGCGTAAAACTTGTTAGCTTTCTCGATGTCGTCGTCGGGATCGACAAAGAGATTTCGCGGACGGCGTTTATAACGTTTGGCAACGGGGATCGAGTTGTCTGGGACGTAGTTCACGGTGGATTTTACGAGCGGGTTGGGATGATTCGAAGCGCTATCGAAGTATCTCCTGGTGAGATATTTCACATAGGCTTCTATCGAGGGAAGCCTCATGTCCCTGAGGAGGTCCATGTTCCTAACGAAGTCTGGAGGGTCGAGCAGGCGACGGAGAAACCGATTTTGTTCTCTTTGCATGCGGGCAAAGTTATGTTTGGACATATGTGCGAACGCGGCGCAGCCATATGTCAAGATCCGACGGGTGCACATCTTGTACAGTGTAAGCTTATATCTTAAGGACATTTTGCTTACCCTGCTGAAAGGCTTCTTCAAGTTTCGTTTGAAGGAATTCGTTATTATAGAAACCTCGCTTGGGGGAGGGGATGTCAGCTGCCCCCAGCTAGGGATATTCACTTAACATCGATATATCAAATTTATTCGATGTTTTACTTACAATATATCGGAGTGATTCGATGTTTTAACAAATATTTATTGTATTTGATATATTTATAGAAACATCGTATATTTCCTTTTTTTTGTCGAATCTATTAAAAACAATAATTTTAACATTACTTAAGGACTTCAATTTTAAATAAGGTTCATTAAGATAGTGACATCTGTAAGTGACCAGCTTAATTACTTAATCTATCCTGAAAGATCGATCGATCATTCACTCTTCAGTATATTTACTTTCACTCTTATTGCATCGTCTTCTGCTGTTTGGTTGGTCGTAACGCAATTAAATCATTGTTTTGTTTGTTTATCTAAGACAAGTTTATGTAAGACTTTTACTTGCTACTACAATTAATTACTCTAAAATAACTGAGTTAACGCATAATCTGATAGCTAGCTCGAAGTTGAAAATGTACGTAATGTTATATTTCTGTTATATTTATGAACCTAACCTCTACTCGTTTATGACAGTGTTCTATATTGAAGATATAATATAATGATATTATATATTATCATACATTTCATAATAATAAATATATCTCCTGTTTAATTCTTATAAATGATATATCATTATAATGAAGTAAGTAATTATTCGATAAGTTATATAGCACTACTTACGTGCATTGCATTAAATCATTTCTTTAGTATATTTTTCATTTAGTTTTTAAACTTGTAAACAAATTAACTCAATAGTGATGTGACATTACAGACGCATCTCACCACTATCTTAGTAGTACAATTCTATTCAAGTAACACTCATAGAAAATCACTATTATTACACTACTAGTTTAGATATGTTACTCTGGTCTCTGATTCTACATTCACACATACAAAATCAAGGACCACAAACTTTGCGCGTTTTACTGGAAAAGGTAATATTAAACATTTGTGGAAAGTATTCGATAGTGAAAAATATCGATGTTTTCTAGCGATATATCTGTAAACATCGATGATAGGGTCCGATATTTTACATACAATATAAATATCGATATATTTTTTAAGTGGATACCCCTACCTCCAGCTCCCGGTAGCTGACTACGCCCGTGGCTAAGTCACTGTTTAGGTTATATTGAAATTAAACACCAAATAAAACAAAACTATAATATTTGACTGAGTAACTAAAATACATATTGCACCGATATATTTATTTCTTAAACATCTATATAAAAATATAATCTTTTAGAACGTACATAAAACTTATTAAATATACATTATTTACATTAAAATTAGGTACATTTTTATAATGTTAATATTAACAACGGTACTTCGGTGCTTCATTAGTTCTACTGTTTATCTTTTGGTGATTTATCGCTTTGGTTTGTTTTTATTATCGTCGATAGAGATACGAGTAGGTGGTTCAAGTGCTGCTGGTACGAGTAGTGCGCCACAAGCCATCTAGCACAAGTACGCACTCCTACCAGCGGTACGAACAACTTCAACATTTTTAAAACATAGAATTTCCATAATTTGTCATTATATTTATACGGGGCCTCCATCACTTTATTTTTTTCTATCTGCCTATGCTGTTAGTCTTAAGCGTACTGAAGCTTCAGAAGGCTTTTACAGCTTCGCCGGGCTCAGCAGATTAAACCTTAGTGAGATGTTGTGGGAACACCCGCGAAGGTTTCTAAATAAGTACAAGCATATTACAATAGGTGGCGTGGCGGTAACGGAACGTAGTCGCAGGTAAAAGCTAGCTTTTTATAAATATAGTCGTAGTTTACCGAAGCGATAAAACACGCAAAATAACAATTAATATTGTTTTTATAAAAAATAGTAATCAGTCTATTATTTTAGTAAAAATACTTTGACAATTAATTGTGATATACATAATATATCATTCACACTAACTACTTATATGTTATGTTAAACAATGTATTGCCCGCAGATTTACCTGCATAAATAAATCATATATTAAAGAAATGAAACTGGTCCGTGACTGCGACGTTTACATACAAGCTAGACTATTGTCGTCTCGCTTTCTCAAACCCGTATCATGTTTTATTCATGTTAATATAGTTAATGTATATATGAATATTTCTTTAATCGTAATCTCACCTTTCTATGACACAAATAAATTATATAAAATCGACCGAGTGCAAAATGGACGCAGACTAGCGCACGTCCAGGGCCGCCATCTCACTACGGGATTCCCCGGATTTGTCGTAGTTTAAAAAGCGTTCAGAAGGGTTTTTAAAAAATGTCCATTTGTAATATTGTGTGTTGTAATATTTTACAATTTCGTATTTTTATTATTTGATAATATATATCCGTCATAATAACACATATTCTGTGAACTTTTCAACCAGTTACCTATTACAGTTCAAAAGATACAAGCCTTTTAAAGTTAGGGCGGACAGCGTGAGCTTAGCAAAATAAGAAAAATGCTTAGACAAAGGATTCCCAAACTGGTCTGTGAAGCCCTAACTGTTGATTATGTTTTGAAAGTTGATAAATGTGACACAACAGTAAACCACATTCATTTGTCATAATAATTTGTTTTATATACTATTTTCAAGGAAAAAGTTTTCACATTATTTATACAATACAAACATCAACAATTCAGTATTTCTATATAAATATATTTCTACGCATAGATTCTATTGCTTTCTCACTCATGCACGAGAATGAAACAATACATATAAATAAATCATTTGATTTCTACGTTACCTACATTTCTATTATTTGATAATATTCTCATTTCTTTTTTTATTATTTAATTCTAAATTGTGATAGTAACTTATAAATAAGTAATCATTTTGAATGTTTTCTATCCAATATTAGTACTATAACGGTCTGAGTAAGAAAACATATAAAAAAACATCATTCGCGAAATATCAAGGATCGTCTAGAATGTGGCCGAAATTTTAGTATTTATCATAGTGTAGTCATAGGTTCGACGACGCACACAGAGAATGCCTTATCGCTACAACTGTCAACAAATAACGGGTTATAAATCAAACGTGTAAAGCGATGTCATAAGTTGTTTACAACATGTTGCGAGTTCAAGGACCTTCTAGAGATTCGTGATCGTTTCATTAGGGTATAAAAGTGCGTCGTATTGTGAGTCACGGCAGTTCTAATTTTGAAAGCGATGTGGAAATAACAAGCTAAATAAAAGAAGAACTACAAGAGGAACCTACAGGCTTATTCTGTAAGTACATTCAGCGTGATTCTGCGAGTACATTCGGTGAGCGATATGTGAGTTTGTTTTATTTTAATTTGTATTTATTTGAGTATGAATAAATTGTTTTCGTGAAACATTACGAAATTTTACTACCCACGAGTGTATCAGTACCATGTTAAAAATATTTATTTCGAACCAGGAAAATTATTGACGTCATTTTAGAAAATGACACTGAAAATCTCCAAATAATAATAGATTTAGAACAAAGGCAAAATCAATTAACGATCACGGAAATACCTCATAGAGGTATTTTAAACATTGATATGTTTCTTACATACAACAATCGTTTAATTATTTTGAATTTCCTTAATATTAAAATAGACTAAAATTAATAAAACTTTTAATATCTACATAAAGTAATACGTTTATGATTTTCCATTTAAAAAAATCTTGCGAAAAAATACACTTAACAAACGCCTGCGCACGAAACTAAAGACAAGAACAAGTTAATACCGTAAATTTATTTTATTTCCTATTTTACTATAAAAGGGCGGATTGTTTAAGTTAAAATCTATAATGCCATACAAACTGTTACTTAATGTACATTTGGGGTATACTTTGTTTCAGTTCAACTCAATAAAAAGATCAACGTACGTACAGACCTTATGTACACCTCCGACCCTAGACATGAATTATCGAACGCTAAGTGTGAGAGCACATGCGCGTGCGCAATTCTTATAATACGATCACTCGAATATAAGGTACGATCAGTCAAGCCTAGGGTTGCCATAATACAAGGACCCTTGTTTGCGTCCAAAGAAATTTGGATTAATCGATTAGCAAATAAATAAAACAGATTTAATTTAAAAATGTAGGCTGATTTAATATCATGACTTCAATTTGTTGATTACGTTATGATTTCATAACTTACTTAGGAGGAAGTAAGATATGGTTGGTCTTGACTTGTCATCCTGTTGCACTGTTTGCTATTGTTCGGTCTTACATTGTAATTCATGTACTTATTAAATAAAGTATTTAAATATACCAGGAGCTCATTATTAAAAAAGTAACATTGAATAGAGAATATTTTATTTTTAATTAATTTGATGTTAAAAAGAGGTGTTACGAATTACTTTTCGCACTAGATTACCTAAAGAATGCATAGCTTATTAATAATTAGGTAGTTAATTTATTTAGCTGTATTATAGGTCGATATTGTCAAACATTACAAAGTAATTCGAAAACATGCTAGTTAAATTAACAAAAATAGAAAAATATGATAAAATATTTTATTCAAAAACATTTTCTTAAGAAGGCCGAGAAAAAACTGTATTTCAAAAATACCCGGAGTATTTTAATATGATCGTCCGGCGTCAACAATTTAGGTGATGGCAGCCCTAGTCTTAAACTTGCAAGCTTATAAAATAAAATAAAAAGGAGGATGGGATAAGATAATTAAAAAAAATGACTGTATGTGATTAACGCGTTCTTAAACAATGAATCCGGTCGCGACGAAACATCGGTGAGTTAGTCGTTTCAAAGACAATGGGATTGAAATCGCGGACAAAAACTACTCAACTTATACAAATCAAAGTTTACATCAGCAAAGAACTATCACTTTGATCGCGTGCACTGAGTTACCAAGAGGTCTTTTTTATTAATTTCAACTGAAACAAAGTGTAAGGAATTGTATCGGATGAGGCCGCTAACCGCTGCTATCATTTAACGCTATCGTTTACCTACAATGTGGAAAGTATCGATGTTGGCTTTAAGATGGTCGGTCTGTCAGTTGGTGTATAATCAAGCGAGCGCCGAGCTCTATGAATACCACCGCCATTATACCAACCTTCACTACCACGATGTCTTATTTTTACATTAGTGTACCAAAGTGTTTGGTACCAAAGTACCAAAGTCACTATACCTGGTTTATCACCATGTTCCCTACCACCTTCATCGATTTCACAGATTCGTGCAGGACACGATCCCACGTATTTTCTAGAATCAATAAGGTTTTTAGAAAAATCCGGTCATTCACCTCCGTGATGCTTCAGGTCGAATATCTCCATAAGCAGCGGTTCCATGGGGTTCACGTCGAGGTACACGTCAGTGATCTCCTCGGAGAGCTTCCGAAGTTCTAGGATCTTCTGGATCAGTTTCAGGAAGGTGGATTTCGCTTCGCAGCCAGGGTATACGCCCTCGAGATACCGCCTGAGTAAGTAGTAGTAAGAGTTCTAGAACGAAAAGGTATTCTGCTTTTATTTGCTTACTTCCATCCATCTGCTAGTTGCGCCGAAAAACACCTCAAGATATCTAAGCCATAATCTGAACTGGATATATCTGGACATATAATACATATGGTCATATACCTGTTCCTTTTCCAAATCTGCTGATGTTAAGTGACGATGTAGCTCAAGATAAGTAACACGCTAAGCCTAGGGGGAACTGGCTCTCAAGTGCAGCTGCTGAAACACACCTATAGGTACTTGGCGGCAGACTCGACTTGAAGGTGATAGCTATCCTTGCGAGCATCAGAAAATTCCCAACAACATGCTAAGATCTCATGAAGGTATTTTCCTTCATGGAAAACTCACAGTCATTATAGGATTCGAACCTACGTTGATCGACGCGGTATCCGGGCACACTATCACTGAGCCATCATCACTTCTTTATGAATAGGTTACATTTCCAGGGCGGTAAGGGGACCCAACTGGATCGCACCCACCATGCATGTTGATGCAATGATAGCTCAGTGGTAGCATGGACGTGAATTCGAATCCCTGCAATGAGCCTGAGCTTTCAGTGAAGAAAACATCATGAGGAAACCATAGCGCTTTTTCTAATCCTCGCCTGGCTAGCTACCACCCTCAAGTTGGAAATCTGTCGCCAAGCACCAATAGGTGTTCCGGCAGCTGCACTTGAGAGCCAGTCTTCCACTAGACTTAACGTGTTACCATCTTGGGCCACATCGTCACTTAAGATCTGGTGAGATTGTGGCCACAACACTAAATCGGTTAACCGACAGCGGCCACATCTCTCGGACATCGCCGCTGTCCCTGGTCTATATTCTATTCATCAAATGACGGGCACTTATTTTCCTTGGATAAAGAAACATTGCATTTACATTTAAGGTTGCATAAAGACAACCACAAGAAATAATAGTCATAAACAAAAAAAGGTAACGAGGCAGGACAACCGTAAGGCGGGTCGATAAGATAAAGGCTACCAGGTGGTACGTGGACAAGAGCGGCTGGTGATAGAGAAACATATGTCACAATTTGAAGAGTTGTCTGAAGAGCCATATATACAATGATGTCTAGGCAAAACTCTACTTACAACACAATCTCTTTAAAATAATGAGTATACACTTTTCTGAAGAAAGGCTGTCAATTAGAAGAAGGGCACAGAGTTTATTTGGAGATTTCTTTCAACTTGGACATTCGTGACTGATGAAATTCCTGCTGCCTACAGAAGATAACAGTCAAATAACCTAGTGTTGTATTTCTACGGTGAGTTGAGTTTCCAGAGCTCCTTAGGGAAAGGGGCTTCAAGGTCGGCAACTCGCTAGTGACACCTCAGCGTAACTGCTGACAATGTTTTAATGAGCCTAATGAGGTGGGCCGGATGCTTGTTGCCACCTTAGTTGTATAAGGCCCATGGACTGAAGTGACCAATACAATAGGGATTGTAAAATTAAAATAATAGATAGAAAGGATACCTGTTCGAGTTTGATGACGTCACGGTGCACCACCTTTGGTCTGTCCGGCGTGAACAGCAGTATGGCCGACATGATCAGTATCACGTACTCGTCCGTCCGCCACCGGGGATCGAACGACCGAACGAACGACTCGTGTGACCGGTAAATATTACCCTTGGCAAGTTTCAGCACGTCGGTACGGATGCTGCCGAACTGCTCTTGACTGTGAGGGAGCTGGATGCAGGAAACCCGACGATTACAGACTATTCATATGAAATATCAAATGGCACTGGGGGATAATTGATTGTACGTGCCGTCACGTAACTGTTAGATTTGTTTTAACGCCATCTATCGCTCGTTTTTAGATTTGAATTCCGATGACTTGTCCTAAGACTTTTTCATCTCGTCCGGTTGTATAATTAATAAACTAATGTAATTCAAATTGTAAGCACAGCATTACTGACGTAACAATCAATTTCGATGTTTCATATCTGCAAAGCGTCCTACGAGTTACATTTTTGTTACGTCAGTGATGAAGCTTAGAGAATATATCACCAAGCAGTCTCATTTGTTGAAGTAGATGTCAGTGTTAATATTTTTTAAATTTCCTTAATTTGATTAAACTTCATTTCATGTTTAAAAACGACATAGGTAAAGATGGTAACAGGTTGCAGTTAGAAAGCAGCAGAACACCGATTAACACTTGGCGACAGATTTTCAACTTGAGGGTTGACGAGCATTAATGGTGATTGCGTCACGTTATTCTTTACCGAATATGCAAAGAACATAAACAAGAATAGATTTACAATTATACCCTGTTCATAATACGAAGGCTTTGCATGACATATCCACGGAACGTAAATTGTTACGTCGTGCAAATTATGACATAAACTAAAAACACACATTCTACCATAAATTAAACATTTTTTTGATATTAATAAACTTTATAAAACCATTTTGCAAGACAAAATCCTAAATAATTTCCTCTATATAATGATTTTTATATTTGTTTTGTTAGTACGTGCATCGTAACTTTCTAAGTTACTTTAAACTAGAGTTGATTAAAATAATAAAACCAAGGAATCGAAAATGTATCGTATTAATCGTGCGATCGAAAATTAATCGAATTGAACGAACGTCGCTGCACATTTAATTTATTAGTTTCTTTTTTAATTTCCAATAAAAATATTTATTAACGTAATTCCTAAATTTTTACCGCAGCAACACGCTTAGAAGAATATTGACTGGAAGAATTAATCTTGTTCTTTGGAGTCAGGCGTTCAGACCAGTTCAGTGTTCCAGATTGCAATCTCCGTTGTTGTTATAGTTAATTTATACACAGCTTACATATCCCTCAATTGATTTAAACCATAATTGTTTAATCTTATTATATTTAGCTCTAAAAAAGAATCGATAATCGTAAAATCACCTTCCCATTTAAATTATGCTACACCTCTACAATAAACATTTGACAGTAAGACTTCTTACGATTAACCAATAATAATAAAAAAATACGATCTGACTGTACCATTAGCCATTAGAACCCTGAAGCCTCAAACGGCTTTAACAGCTTCACCGGGCTTGAGGAATTAGTAACTCACCTTCCACTGGTTCCCTTGTCCATCATAAGTCATTGTACTTCGAAGAACCATCATCTCTATGCATCCACCTTTGAGAAGCGCTACCTGGAAGGAAAATTCTTCGAATTTAAAATATTTCTCTTAATTCTTTACATGATTTCGTATCGAATACAGAAATGGTAGTAAATGTTGACATTGAGTCAATATCAGTAAGTATACAGCGATGTCTGTTAAATATCGAAATATTTCGTGCTACTTAAGTGGGCGACCTTATTTTCAGGTAAACTTTTGTTTCAGTATATACGTGTGATAAACCTATGAATACTAACTACTGTAATAAGTAAAAAGTAATTTGATTAATGGTTTAGGAACACAAAGACACAAACAAACAAAAAAAAAAAACATTTTTACATATGTGACCGGATAATTTTACCATTACTTTATATATAAACAATCTAGTGGGATTGTAAACTGTCGTTAGCACTACGAACATTAAAATTATTTTTTTAGGTTATGTCTAATAAATAAGGAATATTTTAATACTAGAAATTCAGAAGCATGTATTTTCAAAGGCAAATAGATTCTGGCATTCGCAGGCTGCTGACACGGTAACAACCTAACTTAGTCAACTCAGTTTTAGTTTACCTAGTTAGTTAGCAAATTAGTTGACCTACGAAAATATAGGTGTTCGTACATTTTATAAATATATCCCGTACATGGAGGATCCGTAACCTCCATCTCGGCACGAACAAATAAATTGACTGCGTCTTTGCCGCATTGTGAAGCTGTGGAACTATCTCCCGGCCAGTGTTGTCCCTCCTTCCTACAACATAACGTGAACAGACATTTGAACATCCCTCGGTAGCCGCCGGTGTTATTGGATCGCACTGCGCTCACCATCAGGTATAGCGGAGGCGGGTATGAAAAAAAAACCGTCAGGTTAAAAAAATACCGTCAAATTTTGGTATCTATCTACCTTACAATCTCCCTAGATTGTTTACAAACTAACGGAGCGTACAATTATGCGGTGAAATATATATTATATTATTATAGATAACATGGATGGAGCAACATGTGTGTAATGCAATAAGACAAATACCTGATCCTCTTCGCACATGTTTTTGAAAGCGTTTATCTTCTTCGCTATCTTGATCAACCTCCTGATAGCCACCGCAGTTAGGTTCACCAGCCTTATCAACCTGGGATCATGCTTGCCGCCTACTTCCTGCCGAGCGTCAACATGAACACCTTCACACTCTTATAACTGATTTACATGCTGTGCTATAGTAACATACGGAGACCCAGGTGAACACTATTAATTCCTTACGTTCTATGCGGTTCTATGCGTTTATTACGCAATTATTAGTTTTTATTTACGCCTGGTATTTTTATTTCTTTTTGATTTCTGAAAGTACTATTGACTGTTCTTATAACGTACCTATCAATCCGGGAGTAAACTACTTTTGGAAAATAGCCGCGACTACGCTCGCGCGGACTTGAATTATCCATGTGGACAGATTCAAAAGCATAATCCAGTGTACTCGTATCACAAAACAAAATGTTTATAATGCATCTCTGTAAACAATGTTGTCAGTTAAGTTTCCTGGGGCCTATACATTTGGTGGCATCACATCCTCGGGATAACATTGTGTACAGCTGACTGTGAGTAAAGCAGCTAGTAGTCCGATCCACTGCCGCGGTGCGCAGCCTTCGTCCCTGTGCTTTATTTATTGTCATACCAAAGCAAAAACTTATAGAAAACTACACACGCTTGAAGCGGAAAAGAAAATGGTTGGGTTTGAGCGGAATCCGAAGAATAAACACGTGTTCCCCGATCCCGCATCCCGCTAGAACCTGCGCCTCTATAACGTATAGCTGCAGTAGCGTTATTTTAAACCGCAATGCATAATTTTTGTGGGCTCAGATTTCACAGCAGCATACCGACTTTTAAATTCAATGTTTGTAATGGAAGTCCGGGTGCAGAAAATGAGTTTAAAACTTCAAAAGTGTAGGTAATGGCCTCGTTGTGAACCTTTACATTTTCGACCTTGAATCAGATTAACATGGTTTTGTTAATCGTAGCAGCTTGAGCAGCTTGCGAGTGGTCAAAATTGTACGCTAACGAAGCTAACTAAGTTAAGAGTTTTCTGTCTCCCTACGTCACCATAAACTAATAAGTTCGTCAGAAGAACTACTTGTATGTTATTTTGTAACTACACTGAAAGTTCTTTTAATCTCTGCATCTCAGAATATGAAATTATTTATATTTATAAATAGGTATATTTTGAGTATCTAATCTCTAAATAGTATACAAGAAAGTCGCTGTCCTCATCATCATTTCTGTTTCTCTGCTTACTTCTAAACCACGCAAAGGATTTTGATACGGTTTTCACTTACATTTAGAGATTTTATACTGAATGTTAGCATGTACAATACATTTCAATTAAGTGTTTGTATAGTAGAGAAAATTCAATGTTTTGTAATTATGTCGTCAAAAAAAAACGTTTTTTGGGCGCTTACATAGCTTACGCTGGCTATACCTTAAGAGATACATCAATATATATAATGTACTAAAGAATTGCAGTTCTTCAAGATGTCTACAGAAAAGTCCGCGATGACGTATGTATATCTTCTAAGGTTGACTCACAGTAACCATTTTTAAGCGATGATGGCGCAGTGGTAGCGTGTACGAATTGACGTGAGTTCGAATCCCTACAATGAGTCTGAGCTTTCGATGAAGGAAAACATCGTGAGGAAACAATAGCATGGTGGTAGGGCATTTTCTAATGCCGTCTGGCTAGCTACCACCCTCAAGTTGATAATCTGCCGCCAAGCACCAATAGGTGTATTCCGGCAGCCGCACTTGAGAGCCAGTCTTTCACTAGGTTTAGCGTGTTACCACCATATTGGGCCACATCGTCACTTAACACCAGGTGAGATTGTGGCCACTACGCCAAAACCTATAACGATAAAAAAAATCCTTATTATTATTTCAAAATAAACCCTTGTGTAAACTAACTAAACTTAAGTATAGCCACCAGTTTGATTTTTTCATTATCAATGAAATTTTCTTGGTTCTTATCTATCCCTAATGGTTCCGATGTCTACTTGTGCCAAAGTCACGTGAATATAATATTTTCCTAATTATTCTCGAAATCTTCATTACAAAAACATGTTCAATAATTTTGTGAAATAACATGATATCGCTCTGACAACATAAAACATATATATATATGTATTCCTCACCGCGCTGGTCAAGTCCCAGAGTTGGGAGACGTCGTCATCGATAGGCGCGTGCAGAGCCTTGTTCGCGACGATCAGCTCGTTCAGTTTCGCGCGTTCAACCTAAACATAAACATATTCGTACTTACATTATAGAATCGGGTGTCGGGTGTCTGTCTCAGTTGATCCTGCAATTAACCTTAGCGTCCAAAGTGAGCAAAGTTTATAATGCAAAAGCAATTTTTTCTGTAATGATAAATACTTTCGAATTTTTATTGACGTCAATAAATATTTATTAGAGGTAATATGATCGTTGTTATCGATAAATAAAAGGCTCATCAGGCTAAGCACTCAAGGTGCCGAAATGAATAAAGAAGATACCCGAGGTCATGAACCTTTGTTCATTGTTAATTGCAGTTTGCAGTTTGACTACCACATGTTTGCATACTGGCATAGCATTTAAATAATATATAGATAAATATTTATTTGATAAGACCAAGAACCTAAGGACTATAGCAAAAAAAAGGATCAAAATCTAACCAGTAGTTTTTGCGTAATGCGCACACAAAGGCAATCCTCATTCATTTTATTATATTGATTGCGGAAGCGGAAAATGTAAGATCATTTATTACAAATACAAAGAATCAACAATACAAATGAGTAATGGTAGAGTAGTAATCACATGATAATACCGTTCGGTTTACGGGTTACCTCATTGAGTTCCCGGGACGAGCCGCTGCACGAATTCACTGATGTGTACGCTTCGAACTCGAGTTTGATTGCTTCACACAATATCGATTCGATCGAATTCGGTTCTATTCTGTAACAATGTATAATATTCAGTTATGCAATAGAATATGAATAGAATTATGATGCAGGGATTAATGAAATGAAGGGCGTCCGAAATCCTCTGAGCTTTCGGTGAAGGAAAACATTGCATCGTGATAAAATGCAGTTTTTAGTAGCGCCTGGCTGACTACCACCCTTAACTAGTCGTTAGTTAGTTGCACCTGAGAGCCAGTCCTTTAAGGCTTAGCGTGTGGTTATCTTGACCTACATCGTCATTTGACATCAGGTGAGAATGTAGTCTAACGCTAAGCCTCTGCTATATAACTGTACATAACTATGATACGACTATAACTATGATAACAGTAACTGATTTTTAAAAGTGACGAATATATAACCTTATATATGTTTGCAAATAAAAGTGTAGACAGTGAAAAACTGGCTTTCATCAGATACGATCGTTTTCATTTTACCCATCTAAATCGCCAATACTAGACTCTATTTAAAGGCTGTGAAGATCCCAGGACAACGGTGATATAGGGGCGCCGAATAATTTTGAATATGCTTTGAGTTGTTTTAAAACGTGAATTTTTTCAATTTTTTTTTGTACAGAAACGTCTTAAACTTGTATTGTGGAGATCTTACGTAGGGATTCTGATTAGTTGTTAGCCTTGAAAATTTGGTGTTTTAGAATTTAACACCAACCAATATTTTCACAGCAGGCACGGATTTAATGATTTATTTTTACCTTATTAGGCTCACATTAAAGACTACGTGGTATTACGATTTTACAGTATATATATTACACATACCTTTAACAAATAAATAGATCATGGACTAATAATTAGACATTGCGGAAGTATAAGATGCGACCTAAATATCGAATAAAACATAAAATTACTATCTTTAAGTGGAATACTCGATCTAATCATTCGGATAAAACGTTATCGTTTGGACTTATGTTTCTATGTTAGCGCTAATCATGTGTTCTTCAATAAACAGTGATTGCTGACTCAAGTGGACAGACATTACCACAAACATAACTGAAACTTACAGAGTGGTATCTTCATACGTTCCGAATAACGAAGTCAACTACTACATACAACAATTTGATACTAAGTTACCTAGTAAGAAACGAAGTTTTGTTGTTGCATCTGTATCGCTAGGTTTTCGTAGAAACACCATGGGTACTTAAGACCACTATTTGAAACCGTGAACTCTCATGATTTGTGGATATTCCATCCATTTAAAAATATCGAACAGATTTGCTTCCAGTTTATCACACAAACAGTTAAGACCTAGAAAGAGTTAGTATTGCACATCCTAATAGTGTATTAAAACAAAGTTGAAATCATATTGGCTGAGTACAAGGTATACTCGCCAGTTTCTTTAATCATCACTAAGGCATCATCAACATAATGTTGTAGGAAATAAAATATTCACCTTTCTACATCCTGCAAGATTTCCTTGGCCTTGTTGACGTCCGGATTTGAGCTGGTAGAGGGTATCTGTTCGCAGACATGATCTGGCTTAGGTTCTTTGTACACCGTTTTATCACCGTTTGTTAATATTTGTCTGGAATTAATAAAGGAACTTTTGTCTATGCAGAATATACTAATACTATAAAGCTAAAGGAATTGTTTGAACGTGCTAATCTTTGGAACTAACATTCAGATTTGAGAACTTTATAGCATATTTATTGAGGAACGGTACAATAACTTCACGCTAGGATCTAAGGAGTGGAGCAGTAATCATGAAAGTCAAGACATCTCAAAAGCTGTAGGCAAGTGCTGGAATTGAGAACAAAAGTAGACTACATGGGCCTACGTTACGTTAGCAGCAGTGCTACGGAGAGTTGGTCAATAAGATTTAACACGGGTGAAACTGCTAGTGTTAAATAAATGTTTTATGTAAGCCTGTATAATGAGAATACACTACACTTCAAAATGATCAGGTTTATAAGGGCTATGTTTCCGAAAACTTGATGTCTACATGCACCTACAGTGGTAAATTTAAAATGTTATGAGGAATTGTAACAGTAGTAAACTCCTCTATGCTTTATGTTAAAAAGAGGAATATCTGACACATTTGAGAGCAATTTATTATCTAACAATATGATCTCTGTCATCATCCAAAGTGAATAAGATATTGGTACCATTCTGCTATTCATGGCCCCATGACTAGTAAACAATTATTATGCATTATTGTGTGCATTGTACATAATGTCTTAAGATTTGTTAAAATTTATAAGTTATTCATTACTATAGAGCACTGGTATGAAGTTAACACGTACTATATACGTTGCTATCATTATGGCATACAGATGTCAAGCCCGGTGAAGCTGTAAAAGCCGCAAAGGCTCCAGGGCCCTTAAGGCTTAAGACAGTTCGAAAAAAAAAATTGCATACAGATATTTGGTATTGATTTTAGAAGCTTCACTGGTTCTAGTTCTAATTAGTAGGGCACTGAATTACTGACTGTCCACAACTTATATCTATGGATTGTCTGTCCACTTCTAAATGTTCAACATTGTTGGCACTACAGTCATTTATAGTGAGATAAAAAAACAGTTTTAAAAAACAAAACCAATGTTAAGCATCTCTGCTTACATAACAAAGAAATGATAACAGTTTTATAATTTATTAGCACTTGTTTATGTGTGTTGGGTGCAAATTTAATTTCTATTAGCAAAGTTGAAGGTTTAAGATTTCTGCAACATGGTCATTTATTAAATAAATAAGTTTATATGTGTAGAATGATGAAAATTTTGAATTAGAATGGGGTAGGCAGAAATCTTTACTGACTATCAATTTACATATTATACATATCCTACTTTCTTTATTTTTAAAAGTGATAGTAATAAAAACGAGTATAGATATATTGGACTGACTAAATAAAATACAATTATGTTATTAAAATGGTGTAATGTGTGTAGATCATGTATGTTCAGTCTATTGATACACAAATAAGTATGTACTGTTTGCTCAATTTTACCATTCTCTTGAAATTTAAACACATTTTAAATGAATACTCTTATTTGTAATATAACTTAAAAGAGTTCTGATTTCGTAAGTTGATTTGATTGTAATACCTAACTAAAAGGTATACAAGATGTCTGGTAATGAATGGATAATCTTGAAATGGCTTATAGCAAAACTTATGGCGATTCAGAAAAAAATACAAAACAAAATATATTCTAAGTATTCCCTAGGATATGTTTTTTATGAATACTACTAATTTTTACCTTATTTTACATTCTTGTACACTATGACCACAAATGACTGAATTCCATTGGTCTTTTGTTGTTCTATTATTATATGATAACTATGCCCATAGATAGGCAGTAAATAGTAAGACTAACTATTGCCCATTTCAAAAATAATACTACTAATAAATTTTTCCGACAAAAATTTGTAACAAAATTTTAATTTGGAAAAGTTTAAGCATCTGGGGTATAAAAAAATGTAAGAAAACATGAGTGAGCAATAATTTTAAAATAATGTCGGTATCAAGTAGATTTTATAATGGCATAATTCATTATTGTATCCAATGTAAACAGTGAATTATTGCTATTAATGTAAGAAAAGGAGAAAAATGGACTAAATAACGAAATATGTATAACATATTTGTAACTGTATTGGGCACATTTCTTACATTAAATAGTACCTGACCATTGGGGTTGATAAAAAAACATAACTAGGCATTAATCATATATAATAAAAGCTTATTTAAATAATTTAAAACCAAATGGTCAGAAATTACACAACTTACCTAAAATGGTTAGTTGTGAGAATGAAATGGGTCCTGTAACCGTGATATTTCCATCTGCGCGTACGCTGCCGTACTACCCGTCTTTTAGACAAGGAATGCTTGGTAGTTTTGTCGGTGGTGTTAGCACTGTAAGAATGGCTCATCCTGATGTAGAAAACGTGGTGCTTGAGGAAATTGAGCGTGATCGTTCGACCTCTACGCGAGCAATAGCTCGACGCACCGGCATTGGGAAATCTACTGTGCGCGATATTTAAAAAATAACAATTAGCACCCATTCTATGTTACACGCGTGCAAAATTTCCAATTAAGAGACTAATTTTGCGAATTGTAGAATGCGGTTTTGTCGACAAATGCTGTCAAAGATTGAGGAAAACCTGCAGTTTTTAAATAAAATTATGTGGAGCGATGAGTCAATATTCAAAAGAGATGACTATTTGAATCCGCACAGTCTACATAGTTGGCAAATATAAAATCCCCATCTTATGCGTGAAGACAGGTGACAATTCCAATTTAAACTGAATTATTGGACTGGAATATTAAATGAAAAAATTATAGGCCCGTTTCAATTACAGGGAATCTAACTGGCCAAAATTATTTGAGATAAGCCGAGATGAAAGTGAACATCAGCGTAACGAAGAGGAAGTGCAGGCTGCTACGGTAGCATCTGAAGAATCGGTGACTTTGGCGACATTGTTGGCTGCTATCCTGGTTAGTCAGGCGAGTCAGGGGCCAGCCGCCGCGAGTTTCAAGAGAGTCAGGAGGCCACTCACAAAAAGTAAATAAACTCATGACTGAGGTTTAGGAGATATTACACAGGACCGACAATATTGAGAGTCGAGCCGACGGGCATGACAACGACCTGCATACAATAACCAACAGAATTAGTAAGATCGAGATACGTGACCCAGTAGCCGTTATAGCTACACCGTCGTCTGCGAAATTTGAAGTGCCATGTTTTGACGGGACAACATCTTGGGCAGCCTTCAAGTACCAGTTTGAAACTCTAGTAAAAGATAATGGCTGGGAACAATGAGCAGTTATTCGTGGCTCTCAATTTGGCACTGCGGGGAGAGACCGTCATGATTCTCGAGAACTTGAAACCGAATGAAAGAACCCTGGAGTCATTGATGGAAGCACTGGATACAGTGGATACATGGAACATGTCTATCACGCTCAGCTTTGGGATAGAATCCAGAAATCTAGCGAAAGTCTGCAGCAGTGGGCTCTTGAGGAATGATTAAAGTAAATTTTCTCGAGGCATTTGTCGACGGTATAATATATGGTGAGATTAGAGCTGCCGTATGACTTGGTCAACATTAGACCCTAAAGAGTGCGCTTGCACAAGCTATGGAAGTAGAAGATGTTCGTCAGGACATGAAACCCGATAGAGTTCGGGAAATTGTGACCCCATCTGCAACCAAACGGTTTACGCCAATGTGTTATGGTTGTGGAGAGAAAGGGCACTTGCGAGCGGATTGCCCCAAGAGAAAGAGAAGAATGGTGTCATCTGAGAGCCAAATAGAAGGAGACCTTTCGTTAAACTAGACGTCGTCAGGACCGCGGGGCGGGTGCTGGCTGGTCAACGTAAAGCCCCAAAAATCACAGCAACCCAGCTTACGACTGGAATAGTCTGATCATCGAGGGTAGTTTGAACAACCAAACTTGCAGTTTTACTGTGGATACAGGAGCTTCACGGATAGTTTTTAAGCCAAAACTAATAAAGTGCACCATTCTGTGGAAGAGACAATTTCAACCATACCATCTACAAACTGCAACCGGCCAGCCAGTTTCCGTCCTCGGTGATAGCTATGTATAGCTATGAATTGTTGATCAAGTTCACGTCCTGAGTGATCCTGAGTGTTAATTGCAAATATTACTGATGATTGTATCCTAGGACTCTCAAGAGGTATGCTGAAGTTTCTTGACCAGGAAGTTTCCTTACAAGGATCCAGCGCATGTAAGGTTTATTGTCTGAAAGACACCACACTGGCTCCAAGATCAGAAAAAGGTGTGCAATCATTGAAGACCTTGGTCACCACCCAAATACCATCACTGCGAGGACACTGGTCATGACACAAGGAAAAACTAAAGTGAGAATTATCAACTAGGGCACAGAAGAAGTTCACCTAAAGAAGAACAGTGTGATTGGAAGGAAGTAGGTTACCTCAAATTCCTGAATAGCACTGAGATGAAGCAGAGTGTTGAACGACTTAAGGATGATCACTTTGATCAGCTTATAGAAACATTAAAGGAGAATTTATCAGTATCAGAGCCACAGCGAGCCAAGGAACTTTTACTGCGGTTTAGGGATATTTTTGCAACTGGTAACGAATGTGAAAGAATGGGACTTGTGAAACATCAAATAGACACTGTTGATGCAAAGCCTATTAAACAAGACACTGTTGATGCAAAGCCTATTAAACAAAGACCCTGACGAATATCTAGGGCCAAAGAAGCTGACATGCTGGAATCATTGGACCTTCTACTAGTCCATGGTCATTACCAGTGGTGCTGGCGAGGAAGAAAGATGGCAGTACAAGGTTTCCATTGTGTGAATGAATCTGGCCTAACTGTGAATCTGACTTCTGCGAACTTAAACAGCGAATGAGCAAAGCACCTATACTAGGTTATCCAAGCAGAGAAGGAAGGTTCATCGTAGACACTGATGCCAGCAATACTGTAATTGGAGGAGTATTATCACAAATATAAGGGGATCGACAAGTCATAATAGCATATTTCAGTAAGGCGCTTTCTCAGCCCTGAACGGAATTACTGTGTCACTCATTGGGAACTATTTGCTGTTGTGATAACCTTGCAACATTTTCACAAATACCTCATAGGAAGGCAGTTCAAAAGGATCATGCTGCCTTAAAATTACTGCTTCAGTTTAAAACCCAGAGGGCAAGTGGAAGACGGCTCAAGCAACTACAGGAATTCAATTTTATAACTGAGCATCGCAGTGGCAAGTGGCATATTAATAGTTAAGTTTGCCCTTTGTAAACAATAGTAATTAAAAGCCTAATAATAATAGAAACTCAGTGTTTATCTTCACCACCACCACTTAAGAACCTGCTATATTTGTATTTAGAATTTTTATCATTTAAAAGCTCATTGATATCTGAGAGTGCAACACATTCTCAGCACTAAGCCAGTCAAGAACATATCAAGCAAATTATACAGCTGATAAATAAACAGTAAGTAATAAATAAGTGTAATATTTTTTTATCAAAAGAACTATGAAAAGTAATAGTTAATAATATTAAATATTGCATATTGTAAATATTAAGCTTTCTGTGTGTAGATTAAAAGGAATTAGTTGGATTAACAAAAAATATGTGTGTAAAACACATTTACAAGAAAGTGTAATTTAAAGTTTGGGAGCAAATCTATTGTGAGGAATGGTAGAACCTGTGCCAAAGTCCACAGCAGGAGAAGTAGCTCTTGCTCTCCTGCTTTCCTATTTATAGAGTTTGGTAATAAGTACAACATATGAACCATTCCCTCTAAATCCATCTATGATTAACCTCAGAGTCTGGTACAAGATTGCTCACTGATAGCTTGGTTATAGTAACCACTCAAGATTGGGTGCTGCAGTTGGTGCTTATTTTGGAATTTTATTCTCATAGGGATTCATAAAGTTCAAAATAAATAAATGAAAATATTGACTTACGCTCCAATGCAAAAATATGGAGATTTAAGTATTTAAAAAAAAACTTTATTTCGACCAAAACAATTGTTCATATAATTTGAAATTTGGTAGATTTTAATCTTATAATAAGGTAGGTATATATCTTATTACTTTGTATTATATCAATTATTAATTATTAGTTGTTTTATGCTATTATTTTAGTTTATGTTTAGGTGAGTCATGTGTTGATTAATAAATATGTATTTACTTTTTACCATCAATAAGATAAAAAGTAATGTTAGAATATTTTAAAAGTTCATACCTTATACTATTCTGCTTAGCTTCCTCAAATAAATTACTATCAACATTTTCATACACATATGAGTCCATTATTCTCTGTTCATATAATGCTTGGTTCATCACAGTTTTCTCATCAATTGGATACACTTTCAAGGTGTAAGGTGAGTCTGCACTTTGGACGGGTGCTAGAGATGCATAATTATAAACAGGGGGTGAATGTAGGGACGTATCTAAGTCATTACTCATTGGAGATTGTACGGTACTACTTGGGCTGCAAGTTGTACTGTTTAATGTATCATATTGCACTGTTTCCTGTAACACAAAATTGGAGTTTGGTCCTTCGATGTCCTGTTTCACATGTTTAGAACTAGTTACCGAGTCATCTGTGTCAACAGGTTTTCTCTTTCTCGCTCGATTTTCTTCAATTTTACGTCTCTTTTCTGCTTTGTCCTCGTCAGACATGATGAATTCTTTAACCATACCTACAGCTAAACACTTCTCCAAGCGACATTTCTGACAGAATCTTCTTGTGACCACTGTAATTACACAGTCGTTCGTAAATGGACACTTAAACTCTTTACTAGCAAGGGCGTTTCGTCTAAAAAACGCTTTACAACTTTCACATGATATAGCATTAAAATTGTAACCTAGCGCTTTATCTCCGCACACTAGACATATTTTCTGCAAATTAGGCGGCAGTTCCTTCTTTTGTGTGGGGTTCTCCTCATTTTTATCAATATTATTGTCCATTGTCACATAAATTTCACATACACAAACATTTATATGCTAATGATATAACGTGATTTTTTGCAAAATATACATAACCGGGAAGTCGAAAAACGTACATCGCTGCTGGAACGTAATTAAAATTAGCGAATTGTAAAGATAACGTCGATAAATTCGCTAAAATTATTTGAGATAAACATTAGATACATATCGTATGACTAATGTCACTGAACTGTCAAAAGTAAAGTCCTATGAGGGATGTGAAAAATAATCAATTACGAAAGTAGTCGATAACAATTAGCTAATTTTTATAATAAAAATATTTTTTTTTTGATAGACTTACACAATTAACATAATCGATTAATAATAAATTGATTTATTGTCATTGGTGAGTTTTAAATCATGGTGCTAGCGCCGTTTGCTTATTTACGGAGTTATTCTATAACCATTTCTGAACTTTTAAAACTGTGTTTCTTTGAAGTAATCAAACCTTTCAATCGATAGCATCAGCGTTTGAATCAGAATATTTAATTAAGTTATATAAACAATTTTACACGTTTTTCTATTGAACATTGTTTATTTAAACTCTTGTAACTATAGCTAAAAAGCTATTCAGTATTAAATGGTTAAAGGCTCGAAAAAAAGTGTCCTATTGCATAATTAAACAAGAAATTATGTATGCTGATGATTTATGTATGGTAGAAACCCTTATTGATTTGAATTTTTTTACTTATTAAATATATAATTCATAATTAATTTCAAATAATCTCTACGCAAAATGCGTCTTTTTCCAAACCGATTCACTATTATCGTCACTGCTTATTTCGTATATTACTTTATCTTACAAAATATATCCTATAACCTGGCCAGATAATATAGCTATGAATAAAAATAAAAATTACCAAGTGCATGTCAGAATACGCGCAGTGTAGAGTTCTGTGTGTGTCCTGATGTGTATAGAGATAATAGAAACAACCGGTATATTGAATAGCTAGTTTATTACTGACTAATTAATACTACACTGTCCGTGGACAGTGCACGTTGCGTGCGGGGGTGAGGGGTGAGGGTTGCGCATATATGTCACTCCTCCACACTTAATTTTTGACACCTGGCAATTACAAAAAATCATATACCAAAAAGAACAACTAAACAAAATAACATAGAACAAACAAGAACTTATTAAAAATATTTCTTATAATCTATTATATTTTTATTACGCTTCTGGCGCGTGGTTACCAGCAATGGAGGCTGAGGGGTGTTAGCAGGCTCAGCTACGTCACTCCGAGGCACCGACGTAACGTTGTCGGTGGGGTCGATGGAACAGGAATCACCCTCAATTTGGGTAGCCAGTTCCTCACTCTCCGCGACCATACCTTCATCATCCCTATTCCCATATCCCTCCTCCGAAACGAGTCTCGTATCGCAAACCTCAGTATCATTCGCAGCCGGCGCCACGGAAAAGGCCATTACAGTTCTGTTTTCCGACTCATTCGAACTAAGCGCTGGCGGCGAATGAAACCCGCCAGGTTCATTTTCTCTGTTTATAATTAAAGGATGATCTTCATTACCGGTATATTTAATTATGTGATCGACATGTCTTATACCGGAAATATCATACTTTTTAAATAATATTTTATACATTTTTGTACCAATTTTTTCGTTAATGATACCTAACTGCCAAGATTCTCTGCGTGCGCTGTACCATCGAGCCTAAATAGCATCACCTATTTCGAAAAATCTTTTTCTGGTTACTGGAGGCAAACTGAATTCGATATCGTTGGATGGAACAATCAAGTCGAGCCGAGACCGGAGGTTTCTACCGAACATTAACTTAGCGGGCGTTTCGCCGGTGGTACAATGCACGGTATTCCTATAATTAAATAAATAACCTAACAACAACTCATTCATTTGATGCGTCGGTATATTATCTCTCATAATACATTTTAGCATCTTTTTACAAATTCTTACAGAGTTTTCGGCTTGGCCATTGCTAGGAGGATGGTATATGGGTGATGTCATATATTTAATTCCATTACATGAACAATAATTTTTAAATTCATTTGATTTATTTTAATATCATTATCGGATACTAGAACGTTTGGTATACCGAAGGTTGCAAACATATTTTTCAATTTCATGATCAGGGCTTTACTTGACGTACCATTATGCATGTAAAGACAATCCAACCATTTACTAAAAGAATCTACCACTACAAGATATACCCTTTGCCCAACCGTCATGTAGTCAATGTGTACGCGCTGCCACGCAGCAGTCGCGGGAGGCCAGGGAGCCGGCGGGTCGCGCGGTGGCGCACATGGCAACTCCACGCAAGTTCCGCAAGATCCCATCCTCGTCGCCAAATGATGTGTATAAAGATAATAGAAACAACCGGTATAGTGAATAGCTAGTTTATTACTGACTAATTAATACTACACTGTCCGTGGACAGTGCACGTTGCGTGCAGGGGTGAAGGGTGAGGGGTGCGCATACATGTCAAGTTGCTTGTCACAATTGCAGACTTAGAGAGGGGGCTTTAAGTAATTTTCAATTGAATGTATACGTAATTACTTCTCCAAGTACATTTTATATGTTGATTGACTATTACTCGTTAACTTGTAAAGCCTACTTATCTCTGCTATCCTTATCCATTTAACTTGATTATATATAATACTACCATAACTTGTTTCACATATCCAATAAAATAATCATTTAGCTAGCCGAGGGTAGGGAAACTTGACTCTAACAAAAATTAGCTCTTTAAAGCTTAATATTTCGGAAACGGATCCCTAAATCGAAAAATGGTTTTTAAAGACCCACAATATATTTGAACGACCTATCATTCAAAAATATATCAGCCCACACGATGGGATAGATGTGAAAAAATGTTCATCCCCACTTCACGTGTACAATATTTTTTCAAAAATTTATTTGACCACTTTGGCGGCGTAATTAATATTTATACATTTACATTATTAAATTATAGCGTCCTAGTACTAAGAATCTCTGAACCAAGCCGTAGACAGACAGACTATAAGAGCTCCTGTTGACTTCGGAACTAAAAAGTAACTAATTAAAAAAAATAATCTTTCTAGTCTAAATAATGAATAACCATAAAACACCTGAACTGCTTAAAAAAGTTAGGAACATTATAAGGATTTTTTAAAGTAGCTGGCCACATTGACGTTCTTTCCTTGATGGTAATCACAGTACAATCTAAATACAACGGATGGTATGAGGCGGCGATGTTTATGCGCAGCTGAAATAGCTTGATGTATTTAGTAACGTCTGCATCATTAACAATTTGAACAGCCGTCTCTGCAACCTGTTCAGAGCATCGAGGAGCTATTTTGCGGATCCATTCAAGACATGTGAAGGGTATTCCATACACGGCCAAACTTGTGCCTTGTCGAGAAAATACAGTTGGCCGGGCGTGAAGAACAATCGCACCCTGTTCAGAATTCCGAGTCTTCAACATGTACTAGATATTACACTCTCGATGTAATCCCTGTAGTTGAGGTTGCTACGAACATTCAAACTTAGGATATTGAGGCGAACACATTGCAAGTGAGACGTTCTGAAGAGTAGGAAGGTGAGAAAACGGATTTTTAAGGAAGTTACGTGCCCCTCATATCAATATACGATGCTAGGATTGGTTAAGTTCAATGACAAGTTCCTTTCGTCTCTTTTCTGTTTCTCCCGGACCACATGAACGCTTGCTGTAATAGCATCCATCACGGTTCACCACGAGTAAAGTCTTGATTAGATAATAATACTGTAATTATGCAATTCAGTAAGCAGAAAATTTATATTTTGTAATTAAAATGAAGTAGTTAGCATATTTATTAATGAAAAAAAATACAGTAAAAAAATCTCTATGTAGGCGTAAAATCCACTCACTTGCGCCACTAGGTAGCCACGCAAACACGCAAACTTTGTTTTCTCAACATCAAATTTACGTTTTCTCGAAATTATAAAAAAAATTGGCGACAATTTATAAAAAGTGTTAATATGTTTTTCTAATATAATATAATATTTTATTAATGGAATAGCTATCACTTTGCTAAACAGACATACCCTAAAGCTTAAATTATTAAACGTAATTTAAACTTCTTAATAATTGTAGGTACGTAGTAATAATCGACTAATAAAGATATTAAGATTGAAAATGGATGATGCTCAAGCTTTAACCAGTTGGGTCAACTAACCTTTTCTGGAACTAAGAACATTTTGATTTTCCTATAGTTAGCTGGAACCACAACTTTCGAAAAAAATAAACTATTCCAATGTAAAATAAATTTTATCAATTACAATATTCGTTATTATATTTGATTACTTGCATTCGCCCCAGCGAATAACGCTCACCACCACCACTACACACACCAGTAGCGTTATAAGGGAAATAACTAAAACATTTTTTTAAATTGCGGACCCCATTTTATATGGCTCTTGTGAACCACGGGTATGTGGACTGTACAGGAGTTTCTTATACAACGTAGGTGAGAATTAAGAAAGGTTTTTTGAAAAAATCATTCTCTAAGGATGTTCAAAATTAGGACGATTCCTAAGATGTTTCCGATGTTTCCATAGGGGAGACGCATATTCATTGATAACGAGGGTTGTTAGCTAAAAGCTAATATGAATATCAAATCAAATTGCCAAACAAGAATTATATAAAGCAATTATTATTATCGAAAGTCTCGATGACTGGGATGTTTTCCGAACCGGTAAATGTGGTACATTTGCCAATTACATCATTTACAATGCTTCTACTGTTGTTCCACTGCTGCTTTGATGGTGAAATAGGTGTTGCGGCTACATATGTTTAGTTAGTTAAACCATGCATATGTCCTACCGCTCTTAAACTTGTTGAATGAATGTGTTTTCCCTTAATTTTAGATACTTATGTAATGTCCTGTCCTTCTATTTACAAAAACTATCAGTATTCATGTTTTTAAATCTTCCAAGGCTAATCAAATCTAAGTTCATCAGTATTAATATTGGATCCAGCCGAAAACCAGCGCTTTGGAAATTTGCCATAGCATATGCTGAGCGCGGGTCCTTTTTGATTTTGAATTCGGAATTTGTTTGCCAAAGTTATAAATATTAGTAATACTCCTACATATTGTAATTTCGTGTTTGTGATTTGTAGTTATGTCCCTGTTTTCAACATCGAATAAATGTGTTTTTTTTCTTTCTTTCAATTATCTTCTATATTGTGTTACTAAAAGTGTACACTAAATCTGTGGTACCAGCGTTGCCATTGCTACGGCAATTGCCGTATTATACGGCAATTTATTTTTTATATCTCTAAAACTAGATATAGGTACAACACAATTATAAAAATCTACATTATGATTAAATATGTATGAGACACAGTAATTTTTCAACCTTTATAACAAAGCACGGCTATATTTTTTTTTTAATAGCATCGCTTTGTGGTGCTGTCGTTTATAAGTACATTCTTTGCGTATAAATTGGATAAAGAATTTTTATACCAGTTTTAAAAGGGTTTCTAACATTAAAAGAAGGAAATAAATAATGAAACACCAAGGTTCTTATTTTAAACATATTGCAAAAATTTGCAATACGTGACATAATACTCAATTTTGTATGATTTGTTATAAACAAAAACAACGAGTTCAAGATTTGCAGAATCATCGAGAACTTGTGTGTCATGTTACAGTCAATATAAAAATTGAGTATGTCTGCATTTCAATGTTTTGAGTTTACGTGTAGATTGCAATAAGTCTAGCTACAAGGGCCTTAAGCGTCTTTATTTAAATGAAACATGAAAGAGAAAACGTTTATTGTATATTTAAGATTTAGACCAGAGGTTACCAAACTTTTTTTGTCTCGTAGACCAATTGACATGTTTTTTGGTTTTGCGTTTTTTTATAAACTGGAATAACTGTAGCGATTTGTTTAGTGACTCTTACTCACTAAAACTCCACGGTGTATCATCCGCCGCCGTAAAGGCATCGCAAAAACATTCCACCGTGTATCCCAGACGACCGAACTTGTGCATAGCCCCCAACCCGTCTCCTATGATTTAGTTAGGGTGGAGGAAGAAGGCAACCGAATCACTCCCTGCTGCAACCCATTCGTCTATGCCAGAGAGGGCCGCTCAAAGGGTCTTCCTCGCGAGCCCACTACGCCTTCTTTTTCTGCGACATCTTTTTCGCAGAAGGAGACCATCAGCGTCCACGACCCCTCACTGTCGAGCATGGAGTCAACCACACTCGGCAGTGAGAGGTGTCCTTCTACTACCGTGGTCAAAGTACGGCGCCACCACCAACCTCTCTTCTCAACTGTACGCATCCGCAGACAGCACCATCAGGGTAGTGAGAGCGTCCAACATAGAACTCCCCACCCGGAAGACGAACTGTCCCTCCCACAGGTTCAGCCCCACTTCCCTCTAGTGATATAGTGCTACTCAATTTATTATTTATACAATGTTCGTAACTGCACAGAAGAAATGTCGTCGATGATAAAGGCTAGTGAAGTAGATTTCAAACTTTTACATCAACATAAGCACAATGCTTCCTCATTACGCATTTATAAAAGTGAACATCGATTAAGAAATAATTTAGTTTTTTATTATAAAATGTATTGCCAATTACGTTTAGTTGCGTGTTTATTGAGTCTGCTCACTGCCACCAGTGGGGACACATATAGTGTCAAGATACACACTGAATACCACGTCAATGTTGTCGACAGGAAGTTTTTAAGTTTCACTATTGATCCAAAATATTTGTTTTCTAACAGCGAGAAATATAACAGGTAAGGTTTTTTTTATTTTGATAATATCTCATTATATGAGTACTTGATGGTAAGCAACATACAAAACTGACTGATCCAGAAGCGCGACTCGAGTCAGTGGCGTAGATTAGGGAGGAGGGTCGGATTCGGTTAACACTCATTTGGGGATGACACCCGATTGTGAAAAGAAATAATTACACACATTACTAACAGCGAGAAATATAACAGGTAAGTTTTTTTTTATTTTGATAATATCTCATTATATGAGTACTTGATGGTAAGCAACATACAAAACTGACTGATCCAGAAGCGCGACTCGAGTCAGTGGCGTAGATTAGGGAGGAGGGTCGGATTCGGTTAACACTCATTTGGGGATGACACCCGATTGTGAAAGAAACACATACCATCACAATGTTCTAGGTGGCTCTAGGTTTTGATGTACAAATATAAAATACTACCTGTGCCCGCGGCTCCGCATGGACTACAGAATGCTGTAGGACGTGCGCGTGCGCGAATTTTGCCGCCTCAAAAATGCTTATTGTGTATGATCTCAGCGTAAACTATTTCATCGTTACAAAAACGTATTTTTTCCGAATCGATTCACCATTATCGTCACTGCTTTCGTATGTTATTTCATGTAACAAAATTTATCCTATCACCTGCTCAGATAATATTTCTATGAATTAAAGGAAAAACTATATAAATCGGATTAGTGCTATTTGCGAGAAAAGTTGTCACGTGGACAATTAAAATAGTTATAAGTAGCAGAAAATAAATATTTAATGGTTATGGAATGAAAATGCAAAATAGATTAATAAATGTATTCCGAAGGCATTAACATTAAGTGAGATATAAAAACAGAGTACCTTATTAAAGTCTATTAATGATAGTAACACCTTCACTAGTAGGAAATGTCCAAATTTGAATATATCCTTAATAGAGTTGCTAATAAAATTCCGTCGTGAGAAGCTTGTGTTTAATTAGAACTCCATTCTGTTCCAATTTTTACAACAGCATCTTCAAGCCAGCATGAATGAATACGTCCGCCAGGTTTTTCATTCGTTTTATAATTTCAATCCGGATTCGAATACCGAACCGAACCGAACCGAATACCGGTTATAATTCGAGAGGTCTCTTGTTGTAACAAAATAAGTTTTATAGACTCCAGATAAATATGTGCGAGTCAAAACAATAAATATAATAGTAGATATAAATAAACTTATACAAATCTCATTTAAGATTGTATGTTTTCTTTAGAGATCCATCTGTCAGAATCCATCCGTCATGTTTTCAATTATTTTACCGTCTTGTTCATATTGTAAATTTAAAAAGTTCTTCAGCCAAAATACAATATTAGTATACGACCTACTTATTCGATATATAAATTGTAAAATAAGTTTGTAATACAATATTTAAAATAATAAATTACCTATAGATGAGATGCCTTCGGAAAGGAGCACAAACACAATAAATGAATAAATGAGAAATCAAATAAAGTGAAATAAATATATATTATTAAGAGATAAAAAATGATTGATAAAACAATTATTACAAAGTACATAAACGGACGGACAGACAGAAAGACGTTGAGTTTTATAATTTAGATATAAAAAGACGTGAGTAAATGTGGAAAAAGATAAAAAATATCGTCCACCTGGAAGGCCAAGGCATACTTGGGGAAGGGGTTCATAGTGTGATAGCTTCCATAGGTTCAGTAATTGCTTACCATCAGGTAGACCATACGCTAGTTTGTCACATTAGTTATATAAAAAAACCCGCCCCCAGAAGCGCTATTTACTGCTCATCATGCTAACCTCGCTAACTACGCCACACTGACTCTAGTTTTGATTCAGTTCTATGATCCCTATAATACTGCATGTACGATCCAATCTTTTAATTGCACTGTGTCTTCCAGTAAAGAGTGTCTGTGTATGGCCAGTTCGATGACGCCTGCGTATCTGCGTATCGCGGGACATTCGACAGCGCATATGAGCTTCCACAACGCCACAATATCTATCACAGATGACGATGGATTTAAAAATACGAAGAAATTAGCCGTAGAGTATAGGCAGTGGAAGAAGTTCTTACAGTGGGCAAATACAACAGGTTCATTTTTTATTGGCGTTAAAAGTCCCGATTAATATTTTAGACACCTAACCACGTAACTATAAGTAGCTTGACAGATTATTGACATTTTATAGGACGTAAATACAGTGATTTACCGATATCATTTGCTGATGTTAAGTTACGATGTGGTCAAAGTTGGTAACATGCTCAACCCAGAAGCTACTTGATAATGAATTTCAAATTGAGGGTTGCCAGGCGACCACTATAGGAGCTACTCCAAATCCAATACATCATATTTAAATTAGGCTCTGAGAAGAAAATTATTTATGTAATAAGATTACCAACGGTTCAAGAAAAATTTTTTTGTGTTTTGAAGAAAGAAGTAGCAAGAAACACGATCTGGTTTGTAATTTTTTTTTTTTTTTAAATATTAAGTATCCTGCTTTTGTCCCGTTTAGTAAAGAGTTATTGAGTGCGCGCGCATCATGTGACGGTAGTACGACATGATATAGTGAGGACATCCATGAAAGTAACGTGAATTAATTTTACTGACTTTATTTTTTTATTGTGTAAAAATGTTAATTTATAACACTCTTACATTATTTTTACACAAAAAAAAAGTGAGTAAAATGAAATTATGTTATTTTCATTGATGCTAACCATGTTGTTGGCGCGAGGGATAAGAATTTTCAGAATTATTTTTGTTTTGTTACGACGAAGAAATACGTAACTAAATAAGTAGGTACAATAATTATTTTTACCACAACTTACTAGGATGGTATGATTCCACTACGATGTTTTCCTTTTCTGAAAGCAGACTCTTTGTATGATTCGAATTTATGTCGATTAACACGTTTTCCAATAATACCTCAATGTTTCCAATCACGTTTCAAAGAAACTGTAGCTACAAAAAAAATACTTTTAAAAATAATTAAATAACTAATAAAAAATTTAATAAGTAAGCTACATAATTAATTATCCCATAGGTTTTAACTTGGTGTTCGCTTTGAACAACGAAGAAAAGATGGCTTCCGGTATTTGGGATCCGAATACTGCTCTAAACATTCTCACAGTAGCGGAGAAAGCTAAGATTGGCGATATATTCTGGCAGCTGGGATACGGTAATGATATTTTAATTGTAACTTTAAAAGATCCAGTTTTGGTAGATGGCTGGATTTACGACCTGTGAAGGCTGGTTGGAAATCAGGGATATTATTTTACTTGAAAATAGTTACATACATTTTGGGGACACGTGAAAAACAAAACTGCGTCATGATCGGTTTTCGAGATGGCGCGAAACAAATAAAGTTTGTTAAAGGCAGTGGCGGAATAATGGCTGCCGCATATATGACGAATCGCAGTGCCATGGCCAAGAATTTGCACAACGTGCCACACATTAGGGGAATTAAATCGCTTCGATGATCAAGGAGATTATTTGTTGTGTTAATTAATTTTCAATATTATTTTAACCTACACAAAGACGAAAAAATGCTTTGGCAGTGAAAAATGCTCTGCGTTGTGCTTCCTCATATTTGTGCTGACCCTAACAGACGCGGTGGGAGGTCTCAAATCTCGTGAAATATATTTATTATATTCAGTAAATAAAAAAGCAATACGGAGTCCGAGACACTACATCTATAGACAGTAATTTTGTGCTCAGTCAATGCAAAACTATGTTTTATTTTCTTCTATTATCGTAGAAGCCTTTGCCAGTGTAATTCTTTTCTTTTTATAACTAATAATTTAAATGTATTTATATATAATTTAGTGTTGTCAAGTCACTTTATGGTAAATTAGCTCACTAAAACTATATAATTTTACGGATATTTTGATCGAATGGAGAGTACATTCTGTGGTATTATTTCGAAATCAATTCTCTGCACAATAATCATATTATATCACGTACCTACTTATTAAATTACACAATATGGTATAAAATCTAAGACTTTACGCTAAATAAATTTGTCTGTAAGTACATTTTTTTTCCCAATTTCCTGATAGTCGTCTATTATAAAGGATACTGCTCACGAATATGACATTAATTTTGATTTGTCTGTTTGTATACTATCCGGATCTAACTTAAAAACTGCTTCTCTAATCCTTATTAAATTTTATATACGGGAAGCTTATATCACTCCTCAATTAATAGGCTATAAGAATTGCCAATAATATGAGCAAAAATAAAATTAAAATAAATACGGTTTAATAAATGCTTACGGAGTCGCGGGTCACCGCTACATAGCAATGACTTTTTCAAATAGTCTAGTAATTTAGAATAAAGACTGTAAAAAATATGTTTTTGTATGAACTTACTAAAATACGGTATAAAATGAGATGGGTTCTGCGCACATACCTATTCGTTTACACTATTCAATACAATACTAAAAAAAACAAAATAAAGTAAACTAATATATTAAACCTAAATAAATGTTTATTATGTTAATAAAACATTTATTAACTACATCGATGATTCTATATTGATAAAATGAGTAGTATTTTCTCGATTGCGGCTTTCTTGTTTTTTACGTGTCATCGGCTGTCAGCGCTTATGTTAAGACCCCTTTTTCAATGATGAACGACAATTCCAGTGAAAAATTGAATTTGCCGCTTAAAATTTTTAAATTGTTTTTAAAGTGAAACTTTTATTCTATCGCCCCCGAATTATTCGTTCATCTATCAATGTCGCATTACATTACAGTGTCGCAAATAAAATTGAATTTTATGCCGTGCTGTCAAGGATTATAATCGTAAATTCGGAATATTGTATATGTTAATGTGTATTATTAAATAATGTATATCACATGTCTTAAATAAGTTGTATTCTTTTTATTTTTAAAGTTTTACTTGCATCGTGGTTTCATAAAACCACACAATAATTATTATTTTTCCTTTCAAATGGTTAACAAGTAAGTGGCTGGTTATAACCAATCTCAGGTCATAACCTATCTGACGGCTGTCTTAAATAATAAATTGCTTCTTCTGAGGAGTGAGTTAGAACGACTCTTGTGCCAGTGCATGTAGTCAACCACAACATTTGAACCGGAACACAGCACCACGAGCACTGCTGTTTCACGCCAGAAATAGGTGTGACAGTAATACCTCCGCAGTCGAATCTTGGACAAGTTCCACCACTAAACCACGATAGATATCTTTTATTCTAATATTGGTCGACTTAGTATCTCTTCCCTAATATACATTATTATTTTTTCAGAATGCAATAACCAATCTATAGAGGAGTACCTCAACGACATGGAAACGCTAAGGGTTATTACAGAAACCTTCGAACCTGGTAAGAAAGGTGCATGGAGCGTTGTCGGTGGTGACGTCACTGGATGTCTCCACGAGCACTCCAAAAGTGACTTCAAGGACTACCTCATACTTTCCACTGATATGATGGACGCTGTTATGTTGGATGGGTAATATTTTTAAGAACTTCTACGAATTTTAGTTCTGTCGTATTAGTTTAGGAGGACTAGCTGTTCTCTGATTTGTTCAAGCATTATACCATTTCATGAAAATTCTTTTTAGTAATTCCTCATCCCAAGAATTAGAACGAATGTCGGAGAGAGACCGCATGAAGCTGATAAAGATACTGACCAAGAGTACCACGCCTCTGTGGTTAAGTGAGGGCACGGAGAAGAGTTATAGTGAGATGGAGAGAGCAGCTGATTGGTTGATTAGTTTAGGATTCTCTGCGAAGAATGGCTTCTCCGTGCACTTCAGGGAATTGCTTGAAGAAGAAATGTATGAGCCAAGTTTGGTAAGTGTTTGGGACACGATTAATTTTCATACGCTTATTCAAAGATTTCACCCCATCAAATGATTTTGAACCAAAAATGTGGCAAGTTTCAATAATTTATCAGTTGCATGTAGATTTTTAGAGATTCAGAACACCGTTTTTCGACAGACATGGAACAAAATAAATTTCAAATTATACTGCTCTCCAATATTTACTATGGATGTCTTACAATTGTTTAAAACACCAATCATTAATAAAAATTTCAGAGTTTCTACATGGCGCTTCTCTTCAAAAATTTAGTTGGAGAGCGAGTTCTTAATGTGGAAATGGATCCTAAACAAGCGATACTTTTTGCACACTGCACATCTTTGCGCCACAAACCTATTCCTGGAGCAGTAACGATATACGGAGCCAATATGGATGACGAGCCAGCGAGGTTATCATTGAAGTTGTCCAAGAGAGAAGAAGGTGGAGACATTATGCAGTTTATATTAGGACACGATACTAATGGGTAAGAATTTAGAAGAATCCCACTGTATTCGTTTTAAATTTAAAACTTTTAAGGGACGAACAGTACGTCTAGGAAGTCAACGTCGATAAAATCATGAAATTTTGTTTACTTATGCTTAAAATATGTACTATAATTTTTTTATTTAATTAATTTTCGTTTTAAAGCACCTGTATTTTCTATAATTAACCCTATCTTTTTACTAGGAATATTATTGTAAATGGTCGTGCGATGTTCTATGAAGGCGATATAAAACCAGTTGTTAAAAGAGTTCGTCCCTACAAAACGCTACTCATTAATCTACCACCGAAATCTTTTGGTTTTTGGGTATTGGCTAACACTAACGTGGAAGTTTGCCACGAATTAGAAAGTACTGACAAAAATCAATCGATCGACACTGATGATGAAATATCCATAAAAAAGAAACGATCTATTAACTTTTTAGATTTGCTTGAGAATAATGAAATATTAAATACCGCAAACAAAATCTCAAATGATCTTTTAAATGTAATAAAAAATCAAATTAGAAATCCACTACAGACTCCTGCTCTTTCAAAGCGTGCGAGAAGGCAAACTCAAGAAGACGAAATAGAGAAAGGTGGAAAAAAATTAAGACGGTTAAAAACGAAAGCAGATAGGAAAGTAACAAGTGTGGAATCAAAATCTAAAAGTTTATTTGGTAATTTACTACAATTAACACGTCGTAATATAACTAAGAATAAAAACAATAGGAAGAGAAAGTGCAGAAATAATTACAATAAAGATATTAAACGTAATTCAAACAAATTTAAACTAGACACAAAAATAAGAGAACGTAGGAGCGTTGTGCATGATAAACTGCGTGAAGGTGAAGGTCATGATGTATCAGCTGAAAATGAAATTAATGTTGAAAGTAAGGAAAATATGAAACTGTGGAAGATATTGCGTAAAATTAATAAAGAATTGCAAGATTTATCTAGTGAGGGAGGTGAAAACATGATGAAAATAACGAATAATGATAATTTTGAAGTTAATAACGCAGTTTCTGATGACAGTACATCAGTCGAGGTTAACGACTCGAGTCGAGACTCGAGCAGCGGATTTATTAAATTGACAGTGAACAACCTCATGACAATATTATCAGATTTAAATAAAAATTTAAATAGATTCTGGAATGCAATTACTTTATTAGAATGAAACTTGTACAGTGAATAAAATCTACTTAATAAATTATCGTTTTTTTTTTAAATAAAGGTTTAAATAGCAATTATAAGACAAGATAATCTACTACATTCCTCATGATTAAGTTAAATGACAAAATCGGCTCGAACAGTACAGCTGGCAGAAAATCTTAAATTTTCCATATGAATAACCAATTGTTAGAGTAATAAAATAAAACAAGTTCATAGTGGTACGATGTAGTTTATTTATTATTTAACAACATATTAGATAAACCATTCACATTAACGGGACGACCGCTATGAAAATGGTTACCTTCTAAAATTTTTTTTACAAACTAATAGGGAACTCTTAAAATAAACCATAACAATGCTAAGTATGCAACAGTAAGACAGAACGAAGTATTAGCGAGCAAGCCTACTAGATGCCTACAGTGAGTGACAGTTAAAAGGATAAATTAATCTTATTTATATAGGTATCTTTAGAGTCGAAAGTGGCAGCAATACAGCCAGAGAAGTTGCCAAACAAAACACTTAAATTATCAACAACAATGTGTCACAGAAGCTCAATCCGTTTTTTTTTTAAATACCTAAAAACATTTTTTTCAACAATAACCTTTTTTTATTCGTTTAATTCCTTCATAATTCTAAACGTTACTGTGGTTATTCTACTAACTTTTATAATAACAATATAACATGAACCGCGTTCATTTTTATGTCTGGAATTACACTTTACACTCGGATAACGTTTTTTAACACTAATATGTCACTAATTTTAAAAGCTAATGCACTACTATGTTCTGTTGGCCAATAACAACCCTACCATATGAGAAAACGCACAAATAAATAATTCTACACGTCAAACAATAATCATGGCATAGGTTTAAACATTTTCGTGCAATATTTAGTGTTTTACTTTACGCGTAGATTTATTTTTTTGAGTGTTATATATTCCTTAATTATAAGATAAATTGTTGACTTGCGGTTTTCGTGGATGTTTTAAAAAATGATTTTAGTTTATAACGCTCCATGAATCCCGCAATTGATTTAAATCATATAAAAATAACCATACTGTAATGTATTTAGTGTTGAAGCTCTCGTACCAGTGTTGTCGTGTGTCGTTGTCTTTAACTTGTCTATGCCCTATGTGAATCCGCCATACTGCGTTCAAGTGACGTTTCTTACAAAATATTATCTGAAATAACCTCAATTTCGTTATTTAACGAAACATGATCAACGGGTACAGTGTTAAGGGTAGTAGCGTACAGAATCAACATTATATTTAAATTTCAGATAATATTTAACTTTCAGTTCTTATATCCCTTGCACTCCCTTTATAATAGTGACACATTTGTAATGTTTTAAAGAAAGCTTTCCGTTTTACACTTTCCAAGTGTCTCGGCACAAAGTAATACTAAGCATTTTACTGTCGATTTTTAGTAGGTAAGAATATCTTTGCAATATTGTATTACTATATATTAGTAGATTCCATCTATACGTAATTTAGAAATCGTTAGTAAATGAAAAACGATGAGTAACAAGCCGCGTTGGTCGGAAGTTATTTTTATTACCTTTGCAATGTTGGTCAAGTTTCAAACAATGTGCAAATGTGTCACAATTCACGTAACGTTCGTAATCCCTAATATTAGATCTACTGCAACTATCAATAGGCTAATTTATTCAATAAATTGTTTAACAAGGTACTGATGTAAATTTGTATGCCTTTTAACAAATTTATAAGCGGAAGCGATTTAGGTCGAAAGTTGTTAAAACTTGTTAATATTCCCTGAGACTAAAATATTCAATCTTTAAAGAAACTTTTTAAAACAATGCTTTTTTATTCAATAGTTCAGTTGTATTAAAATGAAAAGAGCGATAACCGTCATATTTAATTCAGTGTGACGTCATTTTTGTTTTTGTATTTTTCTCTAGAAACCCTTTCATTTGATACCCATATCATGGGGATGCATAAAAAATAACTGGTCCACCATCTTTGGGATTCCACTATATTTGATTTAGACTGACGTCACTTAGCTAACTATTCATTGTCATCCAAACTGCGAACACTGCCAAGGTGCCCTACACACTATTCCACTCTAATCAAACCGTGACAACTACAAAATAGTTATTAATGATACTAGTGCCGTAAGTTAATTTTTACAAACGAGTAGACGAATGTTTGTAAATATCAATCGGAAAGTCACAACAATCATTGACGTGGCGGTCAAAAATGGCGTGGCTTTGCAAATGGCGTAACGTTCGCGTGGTGAAAATTAGAACTACATCTTTGTCTCATTTTCTAAAACATTGAAATTGTTTTTCATTAATTCATTCCGTCAATCTCGACCTTATCCTCGCCACTTATAAATATGTTAATACCTTAACCCTACATCTTCTCACTCACTAAAAGAACAATAGTGAAACATTACTTTTTAGACTATATAAATTTTTGTAGCTGAGTGGAGGCAGGCATCGCAGGCCAAAAAGTCATCCATTCTAACTAAAATAAAACTATATATAGAAAAATCTATATATTATTATGTATTTACCCTGAATTTACAAAGTCATAAGATTGTAATGCAAACTGTAGGTGTCAGTGTCACGGAATCTAAAATTGGTCACGTGTTCTTAGAAGTATTAAGGAAAACAATTTATTATAATATCGAAGTAATAAGTACATACATACTAAACGACTAAACTACATTTCTACCTTGTATTAACCTCTTTATAATGATTTTATATTTAATAATAGTAATTAATAAAAAAAAAAAACAAATTACAATCAGCCGTGAAAAACAGCTTGGGATACAATAACAATTTTTATAAAGTTAATTTTAACTGCCTGAATCCAATCAAGCAGAATAAATAACAATTTGATATCACCCAAATTCCCTAAGAATTGCACAGTTGAGCGTTTTACATAACTAGTTTTATAATCTGTACAAACACTGAACATCGAAAGCTTACACACATCGACGGCATCGATAGAAGCATCTAATTACATGAACACTTTGAAAACAGTTGAAAATAAAAATAATAAACGACAAGAGACTACGACGACATCGAGACACTTGCCAAGAGCTGCCACACAAACAACTCCCATGCACACGTTCAAACTAAATAACGAATACCGTTTTACAGAAATGGTTCATTTTTGACAGCCATGGCGGTTAGAACGAACATGTTCACGTGATACCAAAATATTTTTTCTAAAGTTACTAATACACTACTATAAGTCAACAACGAAGAGCGGGCTAAAGTCTACTAAAGATCAAAGTTTAGACAAAGTTAGGGATAGCTTATTATATATAGATGCTACACACAAGTAATTATATGAAGGAGTACTGTAGGACTGATCAGAGAAAATCCATTCAAAATTGTTCAAGGTAACAGTAGTTTTATTGAAGTGCTGTTGATTGCTAAACATGTTACATAGTTCTTAGTTAATTACTGAGTAAATTCTTCCGCAATTAAATACCAAGTGAAACAGTTTTACATTACTCGAAAGGAAATATAATTAGGTAATTGAAGTGGAAACATTGGTCGTATTACACAATCATGAATCTTAATTTCTATTATTGTATATTAAGAATATCTACGAACAACCGTTTAGCTAGAAATGCCATGCACGATACATATACTATATCATTATTATTTTAATTTTATTATGTTATGACCTATACTAAACACACGTACATTGTGAATATACTTATATAGATTATAAAGATTATGAAGTGTCTTGTTACGCGAACGGACGATAGATGTTTCTTTTCAAACATCTTATAAATTATAATTAAATATGTACTTTGTCTATTGTATCTATGCGTGCTAATCTACCTAATGAAAGAAGCTATGAAAATACACGTGCAAATTCAGATAAAAATATTTAAACATCTGAAATATATCAGAAAAATAGCGTACTTTTTTATAATAAATAATCAGAATTTTATTAATTTGGTTTTTATTATAGAAATATACGATTTGCCCAATGTTCTACAAGTCATGGTAGTTTAGTTAACCCAAAATAAAAAGTAAGCTTTGTAGCTATTTAACATAAAGAATAAAGATGATAATACATGATGTGCTGAACTGGTGTTGGAAGGTAACAAGATTCAAGATCGAACATTCAATAGTGGAGAAGCTAATGAAGAAGTGAGAGCGTCCGCTTTTAGTCGCGGCGTAAGTTTTATTATTTATATATCACAGCTTTTGACGATAACAAATCTTTTGCATTTGTAGCTTTAATTAATGTGGACATAATATTTCGAACAATTATTGCTTTCCGTTACCTTCGGTGATCACTCTTCCCTAATTATTGAATTATTTTATTTTACTGTTGATGCAATGATTACTATATTTTATCAAAAAATTCACATATTTTTGTAAATTATCTTTATTAAGGACCGTTTATATTTATGTTACCTTGGAGTAAGTTGTTGTTTGCAGTTGTTTCTGGTTGAAATGGCTTAATATTTTAGGATACAATATTACTAAATTTTATAATCTGATTTAAAACGTTGTAAATCTCTCTCCTCATTCCAACAATCAGATAGCTGTAACAGCTCGAAAAATTTGCTCACTTATGTGTTTTAACATTATACCTAAGCGTAAAATATTAATAAACATTAGAAACAATTCTACGCTAATATGGACCGAGGGCAGCGCATTGAAATCGTTAGGTATACCTACACTTTAATTATTATACTAAATTATCTTATTAACACACATGCAAGAAATTAACCGACAATGATGGGAAATCTGACAGAGACGCCTAGTCTAGAACTGGTCTCGCAGATTATACAAACAACATTTTCACCTAAAGTGTTTTCGATGTTATTATTAAGGCTAGGTTTGAAGGTATGTACATTTGAAACGATAAACATTGATACAACACTCATAGACATTGCTTAAGCACGCATGCAAAAGATTTAGAGACAAAAGTTGAAGATAGAAATGAGCGTAAGCCGTAGTTAGTACACAGGGACATTGGACCGGTTGGATGCAAGCCGACTGGAATTTGGATGAAACAAACATTATAAAGACACGATAGGTACATTGTTATTTCAATGTAAGCCGAAGAGATAGTACAGGCGAGAGAGTCTACACGCGTGCTAGCATATATTACAATATCTCCATTTTAAATAAATTACACCGTTTCTTCTCTAGTTCTATATTTCACTTTACACTTAAATAACAATATATCACAAGCGTCAACATATAAAATTGTTTTTTTTTCTCTCTCTGTTTCCTTCAAGTTTCTGGTTCGTGCGTTGAGTGTCCGTGTGCATGACTTTTTGACCCTACGTTCGAATACTTATCTGATGTCACGGGGTTGCTCTCCGAAACGTTTTCTTCATTATGAATGTATAAAAATATTATTGCTCATTGTAAAGCACCAACGCGCCACTAGCCAACTACATTACTTATTTTTTTTGAAAAAATTTAGCATCCCAATTTCTCGTAGGTTTTGTGAGCGCGAACCATACGTTACTAGTGAATGAAACATTACCGTCTGTTGTTTATTGGATTTGTTTGGGGATTGCGGTGTATGTGGGTGTGAAACGTCGTAACAATGACCTTAGCACAGCTACATCATGTATTCAGATTATGATTATAATAAACGCATTGTGTGAACGGGGCGGGGCGGAGCGGAACACGGCTCACTGCTCACTGCATTACGCACTTGCTCTCGATTTGCGACTTCAGTTCATTCACTTGCGATTCGATGGTGTTTTTCAGTTCTGAAATGTTTAAAGTGTAATATTATAAACTGAAGCATAATTAATCAGTTAAAAATAACCAAGACCGTATGCTGGCTTTGATCTGCTGTTGATCTGTAAGTTAGTCGCCTAATGCGATATTATACAATAGTCAAATCATAATTCTTTATTAAATTTAGGCCCTAAGAAGGCACTTTCAATGTCAAAACACAACTACCGGTTCAGAAAGCATCCCAGTTATCGCTAAGAGCCGGCTAGAAACTCATACGAGTATTTGTATAAATAAATAATATTTACTGTATAAATAATATTTACAGTTATTATGTACTGTTTACAGTTATGTAGTGGATGCAAAGAGAGGGATGGCTGGGTCACATAGCGGTGTATTTTTCAATATAATCATGGAGTTCTAAAATGAATCATTTGATGGAAACAATCATGAACATACGCAATTACGACTTCGCGTCGATTGACGTGAGTTCGAATCCCTGCAATGAGCCTGAGCTTTCGGTGAAGAAATACACCATAATGAAACCATAGCATGATGGTAGGGCTTTTTCTAATACCCGCCTGGCTAGCTACCAACCTCAAGCTAAAATCTGTCGCCAAGCATCAATAGGTGTGTTCCGGCAGTTGCACTAGAGAGCCAGTCTTACACAATGTTTAGCGTGTTATCATCTTGGGCCACATCGTCACTTAACATCAGGTGAAATGGGGGCCACAATGCCAACACCTATAACTATAAAAAATAATAGTAGAAAAGATATAGTACAATACTCACTGGTGAATTCATCCTGGTCTTCAAGCTCAGCCTCCGCAGCCAATTCTTCAGGGGTCTTCTTCTTCCTCATCAGGGGGTTATCTGGCTCAGCCTGTTGTTGCTCTACAACTTCCTCCTTCTTAGGAATTTTGTACTGGAAATAAAATACATATGAATGGGTATTGTATTTTATACTGGTAATTTAATAATTAAAATTGAATGTACAAAATGTCTTAAATTTAGAAACTCATTAAGTAAACTTGATAAGTATATACTAGGAATAGTTCATCTCATGAAGACGAATAATATTTAAAATTCTGATTGTCATTTTCATAACAGTAATCTAGTTTATTTTCCAATGATCCTGATATAATCAGAATGAGCTTATAATAAGAGCTTAATCGAAGAAAAACTTGCGTAGTTTTTACACGTCTGAAAAATGTTAAAAATGTGGTTAGATTTTATGTCTTATTATATAGCAAATCAATTCGTTTGTCTTCCAAAAATTAAGCCAAAAGGATATTGTCGCAAAGGTAACAACGTATAAAATATATTTTCTTAGAATAGATACACTATACTATTCTTAGGTAATGTATATATATATATATATATATATATATATATATATATATATATGTATAAGTCTTTTGTTGTATCTAATTTTAAAATTATCAAACTATACTTAGTAAAATAATTTTTAGTTTATAAAGGATTGAACCAAAAAGATTCAAAAGCTCTCTGAAAGTAAATCACTTGACTTGTTACTTAAAATTAATTATACTATTACTGACAGTCCACCATACTGAAGGTACCAATTAGGTAGCGATCGATCTACGAAAAGCTAAAACTCTGAGTCATCGTAATTAATATGAAGTGGTTACATCCTTTCACTGATAGACTTTTGAAACCTTGCATTTAATCTCTTCTCAGATTAATAGTGTATATTTGTAGATTCTACCAGAGATATGTATACTACTACATTCTGAACAAACCTCTTATATAATGGATTTAATACAGTCGCGTGTACAGTGTTAATGCCAGTTGAGGGTCAATCATAAACATTTCTATAGGACCTAATGTATTCGAAGCGAGCTCATTCTATGATTATGCATGATTATTTCCTCGATCTAAAATATAGTCGTAATATAAAATTGCACAAATATCTTAACAGGTTTTTTTTTCAGTTATTCCAGAACGGACTTCAAGTGATGCCAAGTTATTACATTATAGTTTGTTTATGTTTGAGAAAAACAATATGTTATCTTTTTTCTCAAAGATAGGTTATGTGCCAGTGAAAATCGGTCCAACCGTTTCAGAGATTACCCGGAACAAACGGACTGACAGACAGACAAAATAAAAAAAATGTGTTTTTTGTTATAGGTGCCGTTAAACCGTAAAAACCTGTTATTTTGACATTACAAACAGACACTTCATTTTTATTATATGTATAGATATAGATAGATATATATTATACGATAAATAAAACTTACAAACATAAATTGAAAATAAAACACTAATATACTAAAGAAATAAAATTTAAATTAATTAAATATAAAAGTTTGATTGAAATATTAAACTTTACGCAGACTTTTTCACCAGCAAAATGTAAGTAAGTCAATAACGAGGCATGCGTTAGCGTATGTAGAAACAAAGGTTCGTGATTCGTATTTCATACAATTACATCGATCACGTGTGTCGAGTGTCGAGACGCTATGTTAATATAAAAGTGTTTGAGATCGCGATACTCGTTAGAGATAGGAGAGCTATACGATCTTCACACAAATTGCTTAAGCACTCGATACGATTACATTTTCTATAGTAGTTCGTGATTGACCCTCTGTACTATGGTATCACCTAGATATGGTAAATTTATGGCGACAACACAACATTACATAATTTGATTATTGTATTATATACATAAAAAAAACCTTGCTTAATTATTATTATCTGAATTAATCAGGCAGGCACTCCATGATTTTGTAGTAAATCTTATTATTAACTCCTAAATATTGGAGTCCGTCGTTATTATCTATCCATTATAAATAATTCAAAAACATTTGATTCCAGACTAAAATTCATTACATTTAAAATATAATTTATCATTATTTAATTGAATTAGAATGATGTAACTTTAATAAGGATATGTTTTGATTTATATGATTTTTTAATTTACATATAATAAAAACATGTAACTGTGGACAGAAACCGTACAATTTGGCAAACAATAGCAACACTGTGCGTTCGAAAAAGGAATACTACGAGTTGGACCGTTGGGAAATTATTCGAAACCCCAACTCCATATGAGATGACATGCAATAATCACGCCTTAGTGATTTGTTTTTCAAGTCAATATGAAAGTAAAATCCAGTATGTAAAAAATCTCATAAAATATTTATTAAAAATTATGAAAAAGTAGAAAGTACTATGAATTGAGATTTTTTTTATGGTAGCACGACGGTGTCGGTGAGTAATATCGGCGACTACCGGGAGGTCTACAGACAATCTTACAAGTCTACTTCGCTTACTTCTATATCATAATGTCTTACGGTATTTTGCTGTAGGGTTCAGCAGCTGAGGTAGACACCATATTCATGTTACAAAAGCGGGTAATTCGACCAGTATACAACATGAGACATCATCATTAAAGAACAAGTTCCATTTAATATCTTAACTTTGCCCTATCAATACATTCTTAACAATATAATGCATATACGTAAAACTTTGACATGCTAGAGCTTGTCAAAGACCTTGCCAAGGAAACATTTAATACTAGAAATAGACACAAATTAGTAACGTGTTTTAGACTTATTAAGTCTAATAAAAGGCCATTAGGTAATAGTGTAAGGTTCTATAATAAGATCCCGACGTACATTATTGATTGGCCAGATAATGAGTTTAAGGACCATGTCAAGCAGGTTTTAATGTCAAAAAATTATTATAGGATGGATCTTTATGTGACGATAGTGATGTCTGGAAGTGACCACTACTCTGTGCATCCACTAAATTATTAATATGATAATATAATTATTGACTGTAAATATTATTAACAAAGTTGTTTTTTTTTTAAAGGAGATACATTAGCCCTATCAAATTTCTTGCCGGTTCTTCTCGATGCCTGGGATGTTTTCAGAGCCGGTAGTAGTGTTTGACGTTCCTAAATACTTCTTTGGGCCTAAATTGAATAAAGTATTTCTGATTTTGATGTTGAAGCCATTGGCGATCGACGCTGTAATACCGGCCTACTCAGATTACTCATGAAGTTCATATATAATTTGTTTCCATACATCTTTACGTGTACGTTTATTTTGAACTAGCGATTCGCCCCGGCTTCGCACGGGTGCAATGCTGATACTAAATATACCTACCTACTACAGAATGTCCTTAAACAATGTACACAGCTTTTTTGTCATTAGACAATACAAACATGTTTTGTTTAGAGGTTACTCTTGAAAGAGCGACATATAATTAACCATGGTATATAGGGCCGGTACCGCCGCAATTCCCTACATTTTAAATCTATAATATCTTCGGGAATATTCATATAAATTACATGCTGTAAAGAGCTATATTGATCTATATTAAATGGACAATGTATTTAAGGTACTTAATTGGATAAGGACTAATGCTGTATTGCTTAAAATCTCTTCGTAAGTAAGCCATTTTTTCCCGTAAAATGTAAAGGATAAAAAATGGTTATTGTGGGTTATCCTTAAGAAATAGACATATACCATTGCGGACTTTATTGTTCAACTTTTTAAGGTGTACAGTACTGTAGTACATTATTTTGATTTATCTCGTGGGGTTCAGCCAGCGTTTGCAATGTAAGCGCAAAAAATGTGTTTATTTACGACATCACATTGGAAACCTCTAAATTTATCAGTGTTTAAATATTATGCATGTATTATACATATAAACCTTCCTCTTGAATCATTCTATCTATTAAAAAAAACCGCTTCAAAATCCGTTGCGTAGTTTTAAAGATTTAAGCATACATAGGGACGGACAGAGCGACGCGACTTTGTTTTATACTATGTAATGATAAAGAGTAATTAAGAATAATTACAATTTCTACCTCTTCATACATCTATATCTATCTAAATTTAGGTGTGAATGAATAAAAATGTTGTCCGAAAACAAAGAATAATGCTCAGGGCGGAAAAAATAAAAATATCTCGGAAAAAACTTAAATGAAACAATAATACAAAGAAATAAGCAATCAAAATAATGTAGAGCATCGTCACGGGACCCAAAGAAGTTTATACAGAAACCATCCAATTTGACCGAGCGTGGCAACACAGAACGTTCACAAATCGAAAATGGAGCGACCGTTGGGAAATTATTCGAAACCCGAGCTTCGATAAGGACGTCAAGGCCACTTAATAACACTATATTTCAACGCTTTTGACGATGAATTCTTCATTATTTTAATAATTTTAAACTTGTTAACTACCTATTGGATATAATATATACGTAGATATTACTATTAATATGTACGAGGTTTTTATGCGTCCGACTTATCTATATTAATATTTTTTTTATTATATTTGTTTGTACGCCTTAATCTCGGGAAATACCAGTCAGATTAGAATTTTTTTATAACATTTTATAGTCTACTAGCTGGCCAGTCAGACGCTGTGCCCCAATAGTTAATAACTCAACCACAGCGCCACTTATACCTATTTCTTTTCATGAAAAAAATCCAGGACCGTAACGTAAAAACCAAAGAAAAGTTACGCATATCTATCGTTCGAATTGTGAGTTATGGCATTGAGTTTATGAAAAAACGACTAAACGAGATAAACAAGTTAAATAGAAAATTGTAAAAACCACCAACACAAGTAACCTATTCAATGAGACCATTGCAATGAGCCCAAACACGATATCTCTGCTGTAAGTTGGTAAAGAGTTAGGTATCCTGCAAATTCCAGATGATACTGCAGCATCAGATAAAGGTCGCCATATTCTTCCAATATCAATGAAGTAACAGAATACCAGATTACGACTTGATCAGACCTATGAAAGATGTTCACATTTATAAATTCATGTACTCGTAACTTGAAAAGAGCTGATAATCTTCAAAAGGCTGAACAGATTTTCTTAAAACATAGCTTAGAACACAAATTGTTTAGGGTATCTTCCCTACACGTAAAGTGACAATGAATGTCTTTTTTCTCGTCTATCCCCACGTGTGGGGTATCGTTGGATAGGACATTCAAAAATGTTTCGTGTGTGTTGAAACCTTTAATCGATTCAGAGATCCGTTTGCGAAATATTAAGCTTTAAAGTGCTAATTTTTAGAGTCAAGTCTCCCCTTCTGCCAGCTAAATGGTTGTTATTGTATATGTGGGAAAATTCACGGCAGTAAGATATATAATTTAAAAGGAAAACTATCACAGCTAAGTAGGCTTTATCATCGACTAACCTAAAATACAACGTCCATCCAAAATTACTTAAAGTCCCCCTTCTAAGTCTGCATATTCTGACAGGCAAATAGCGGAAGCCTACACTGCGCGTGGCCCGATACGGACTTGGCAATTATAAATTAATTGAGGAAGAGTAGCTTTAATAACTTCACGCTACGACTCTAACGAGCGAAGTCGTAACCATGAACGTTAAGCAATCTGGAAACCTTTAGGCAAGTACGAGAAGTTAGAATAACTCCAGGCTCCACGGCTGCGAAGACGGCGCGCCGCTTCGCGGTCTAGAGTATATTGAAGACATGTAATCGTTCGAGAAAACTGACCGACTGTAATTTGTAAAAAATTAGCACAGGACATGTTTCTTTCATATTGATAATAATTTTATTAAATCTCTTTATTTCAACTGCACTCGATTATACTATTTACATTTTCCTTTCATATATGTTATGATTCTTATACTAATTTAACTCAACGTGTCAAAATCTAGACTATTGGATAGTCTCCTCTCACAGGGTTTTTGCGAACGAACTTGCTATGCATAATATACTAAAATAAACCGAGATAATCCTATTTAAAATAAATAGAAAATGGCGATCTATTCAAACGAAAAAAAAAATGCTAAATACTTTAGGTTTGTAAAAAACATTTTACACGCAAATTATTTACTGTAATTTAAATACCTATTAACAATAACAAATTATTAACAATAAATTAAGGCCATAATTACTATGTATTCATTTATAATAATTTATTTTTACAATATGCAACTATATTTGATACATATAAAGATTTAAAATATTAAACTAATAATAACAACAAATGAAGGAGAACATCGTCTTTAATAATCTCGGAAGACTTTTAAGCTTCTGCAATGTCGGTCGGCTTGTTAAAGTCTACCGAGACGGGCCGTTCTAATGAGATCTCAGGGGGGTTGCCAGCGGGAAAAATACTTTCGGAATTATAATAAATTCCTCCCTGGGCATACCGATGCCACGTTGGAAGTTCGACTACGTATAATCAATTGAAGATTAAATATAAGAGGCTTACTAAGATTACTTCGGATAAAATTATTAATACTATTTCATTAATTTTTGAAATAAGAAATTATATGTAGGCATATTTTTGTACCATTAGGGATTACGGTTGATATCGTCCGTTGACAATGTTCAAGCAGTATCTCAATCACATTTTATTAATTTATATACAATGTACTTTAAAAAATAATGTTATCCCTTATAATACCTTAAAATACCACCATATAAAGTTGATTCAACCTATGTCACAATATTTTTTATGATACATAAAATTTCGTTTTTCTTTTATTAAAAATTTCAGACTTAAATATTAGTATCACATGTTTAAAAAAAATAGGTAAATAGAAAAATAAACCCAAGTAAAATTCAGCTGTACATTGTAATTTATTTTGAAGGATTAATTTAAAAAAATTATCGGCTTACGGCTGGTATCCCCACAGAATTAGGGGGATCCGTCTAATGAAAGCGCTCGCGAAATATACTCCACTTGAATTACTAAACATCATTTATTTTCTTAGCTGACACTTTGTAAAAATATTTAGCATATTTTCGTACAAACGGTTAAATAACCTTGTCATATATTTATAAAAGGTTTTCAAACATTTTCAGATTGTTTTTTATACAAAGTAATATACAGGCATACATTTCCTCTGATGTTAAGTCACTTAGTAGGCTCCGCAAAGGGAAGTTACTGTACATTAAATTTAGTATAACCAAAATAAGAGAAGTAGGGCACAGATAAATTTCTTTGGAGATTTCTCTCTCGGAGCAGCCCGACTGATGGAATACCTCCACCCTACAGATGATCGCAGCCAAATGACCTAGTGTTGTGTTCCTGCGATGAGTAGGGTTTCCAGAGCTCCTTGGGGAAAGGTGGGTTCAAAGAGAGGTAGGGCACAGAGAAATTTCTTTGGAAATTTCTCTCTACTTGGAGCAGCCCGACTGGTGGAATACCTCCACCCTACAGAAGATCGCAGCCAAATGACCTAGTGTTGTGTTCCTGCGATGAGTAGGGTTTCCAGAGCTCCTTGGGGAAAGGTGGGTTCAAAGAGAGGTAGGGCACAGAGAAATTTATTTGGAAATTTCTCTCTACTCGGGGCAGCCCGACTGGTGGAATACCTCCACCCTACAGAAGATCGTAGCCAAATGACCTAGTGTTGTGTTTCTGCCGTGAGTGGGGTTTCCAGAGCTCCTTGGAGTGGGGACGGTGCAAGGTCGGCAACGGTAGCCGCTTATCATCAGGCGGGCCGTATGCCTGTTTGCCAACTTTGTAGTATAAAAAAAAATAGCCTATAGCTAAATAAAAGCAACTTCAAAAAGCCGTAGTCCGGTGCAAGTTATAATAACAGGTCGATAATCCTCAGAACTGAGTCGGAACGCGTCATGTTCCAGTGCGTATTGCTAACCAGCGACCTCGGTCCAGAACACAGCCAGCGATACTGAATTGTGGCTGTTACTGCTATACGAACTGAAAGATATTCACGAGTATAGAAACAAAAGCCGTTCCCTTCTTTTTCTACCATGAAGAGCATAGTGTGACAATAGATAGATAAATCTCTGCTTATGACGTGTATATATTCAAAGAGGTAAATGTTGTTTTATAGTAAGTAAGTCTTGTGTAACTCGTTCACGTAATACACTCGCGAAGCGTTTGTTTACACACAAAATTGAAATATTTTGAAGTCGCTAATGACATAATTATTGAATGTTCGAAAGGAGTCAGCGGAGTTTAATAACAACGCTAAACATTTTTTTTTCGTGGACAGACCCGTCATGGGTACACACTCGCTTGCGGTAGCGAATGGTTATTTGAGACTTATGAGTAGTAAGTAGGTTTTAGCACTGAGCCTAGATATAAGGAGAACGATTGCAATGTATTATGTATATCTGGAAATTGGAGGAGAGATCCCCTAGAACGCGTTAGTATCGCAAATGTCAAAAATAAGCTATAACAAGACAATTTTAACAAAAAAATAAAACCAATTTCAATTATTTTGAGAAGTTCCCTGGTTTATCTTCACAGTCGAAGGTCCAATGCCAATGATTGACCGACCCTGAGGTATTGCCTAATCCAACGAAAAAAAAAAACTAAACGGTTCATAAACAAAGCAGTTATTGCTGAACATTTCTTTAAAAAAAAAACATTCGAATTGAGAACTTCCTTCTTTTTTAAAGTATTATATCCATATTAAAATGAGTATTATGTCTTTTGTAAATGAAATTAGTTCTCTGAAAATTTGTTCTTACTGCAATGGAGTGAACAATGTAATAATAGGTATAATAAACATATGTCATGAACCTATAAGCAAATGCAGCGCAAGAAAATAAAATCAATCCGTCCGTTTACTGGACGCATTTACTGTCCAGCTCCGTGAGTTTTAGTATCGTTGTTGGGTTCTCGTCTCTCGGTAGAAGCTGCTGTAAAACAATCTGTATATACATTTCTTATTAATTCATGTACATTAAAAGTATAGGACGTAAATCCACAAACAATAATCACGTATACAAGTATCACGTAGTACAAGAGTTATCTGTCTGCATTACATTTTTATATTCCCTTTCATTTTACGCTGGCAGATGGGAGACGTTGGGTTCATCGGTGCAAAACTTGTATCCATATAGACAATTATTGTAACACATTTATCTAAACAAGTATAAATTATACGAATTAGTGAAAAGAGTTACAATGTTTTCTCATGTTAGTTTCTATATTAACTTCATGACTATATGTACACAAAGTCTCCCATCAGCGAGACCGGCAGAATTCTTGTCAGATAATCACAAAGAATATTAAAAAGTCACTTGTTATTCAACGTCGTAATGATAAAATTCTATTGATTTTCGTCGGAACGTCTTCTTTCTTCTTCTATTTTTATAAGATAATGCACCAAAGAAGTCAACCTGACTCGATTAGGGAGTCGCGTTGGGTAACGGACTCCCTACTAGAGTCAATTTAACCTCAATGAGCCTGTCTTCTCTCTTCTTTTTCTTCTTCGAGGAAGTCGTCTTTAGAAATATACATATGTGTGTTTCAGTGTGTACTTTATTAGTTACAATGAAGAAGAGATCGATATAAATGAAGTAATGTTTGTCAATACATCTGTATTTCGAAACGCTAATGCTTTTTTTTCTGTGAATTCTTGTTTCGCTTATATCTCGGTCTTTCAAACGACTTAGGTTTGAATCGCCTACTAAGATTGAGCTTTTAGTACTTTTAGTAAAGGATATAACTTGAAGTTAACAGTATAAATGCTTAAGTATTGTTTACTAAAACCCATATGAAACTGTATTTATTCTATTTTTTTTTGTGAAATACTATTCTCACTAATAAATGACTATTATTATTATTTTCTGGTAATAAAATTAAAAGGAAACGCGGTCGGCCAGACATTGAAAGAATACGTTTTAACAAAAATCTATCGCTGTTACACCGAACGAATGAATACAGCACGAGAGATACAACCACAGCTCGTATAGATTTTCTGTTTGGTCTTTCAAAACTGGACCGGTTTTTAATTATTTATGAAAAAAATCAAAACATAGGAACATGGATGTTGTAAACATATATTCTACGGTATATAAATATTTGCTTTAATAAAACAGAGGAATATTAACTAACTACACGGTGTAGCCGCCGCCCGCATTTTTCTCTTATAATTAAAAAAAACTTACTTTATTTATTAAACTAACCATATTTTAGTCGATAGTGATTTCATTACACCCGTCCGCCATATTAGTGTGCATTTTAATAAGTTTAGCTCAAACCCTGCATATTAATAAAACGTGGGTCAATAGCCTACTGTTTATAAATAAAATTGATCAACGCTGTCCAGGGTTCAATTTCCGCTTAGATGGGTTGGTAATACGTTTAGAGGCTTCCCCGCTTGACACCCCGCACCGTACCCTGCAGCCCCCTCTTGCCCCGGTGGCAATCGCTCAGCAAATTGAAACTGTACGGCGCGGTCTCGAACTAATGAACGGTTGAGAACCTATCATGGATATTCTGTAGTTTATTTAATATCTTGTGAATTTTAAAATAGCGGTGTCCTCCGTCCTGTATGTCGATGTATAAGGAGCCGACAAGAAACAATTAATAATTATATTTAGTGAATGGTACAGAGAGGGATTCATCCCAGACATCACTATTATTCACGTAATGATCCACTCTGTAACATTAAAAAAACAGCTTAACATGGATTTTAAATTTATTATGCGGCAAATGAGATATTTACAGCATTTATGTTATGCTATTTTATGTTTGTATGTATTTGTATGTTTGTTACTCAATCACGCAAACACGGTTCAACGGATTTTGGGTAAAATTTAGTACACAGGTAGTTTTTAATCTGGATTAACACGGAATCTTAATCTTTTTGCTGTAGTTAACGCAGGCGAAGCCACGTGTACAGCTAGTTAATTTATCCTAACCATGTTGGTAAGGCACTATTTGTTGCTTCCCTCGCTAGCTACTACTACCCTTCATTTTAATATATTTGCAGCCTAAAATTGTTGGTATATCATTACCATCTTCTGACTGTAAATAATGTGTATATTTTAAATTATATTTTAAAATATAATATAATATAGTATATAAATATATATTTCTTTTAATATGGTTTTAGCGTTGTGACTATAATCTCACATGATGTTAAGTGACGATGTGGCCCAGACGGTAACACGCTAATGTTAGTGGCGAACTGGCTCAAGTGCAGCTGCTGGAACACACCTATTGGTGATTGGTGGCAGATTTTCAACTTGAGGGTAGTAGCTAGCCAGACGGGCATTAGAAAATGATTTACCACCTTGCTATAGTATTATCACGATGTTTTTCTTCACCGGGTGCTCAGGCTCATTGTAAAAATTACAACTCATATCATCTCGTCCGTAAGGTATCATTGCTGCAAAACTACATACATACAAAACTACAAGCATATGAATTTTGTTGTAGGCATTTTCTTTTAGTTTGTCTTGTCATACATGTCTACATGTGTCATATGTGATAAGTGAGGCCCTTAGTGGGATGTGACTTCAGACTACAACTGCGAAAATGGATTTCCATTTTTAAGTAATTTTAAGCGAGCAGCGTGCTCACTCGGTTGAGAAATCAGAGTGTGTCGGTGGGAAATTGCTATGGGGTTGTACTCAGCCGCGGGGGTGCTACAGGGTGACGGGGGCGGGGCGACGAGGGGCTTTAGAGAATGATGTGTCAACATGTACGGTAGGCGAAATACTTTTCATATTCCAATTATTCGATTTTATGAGGGGCATTAAAGTTTTTTTATATTAGAACAAGCTATATTTAAAAATAATTATGTAATCTTGTACAGTTAAATATTGCAAAATAACGTATATATTACTAGCCGGGCAGCAGACGTACTGCCCTTTCCGGTGGTTAGTGGCTCGACAACAGCGCCACTCGCGTTTAAAGTGTTTAGATTTTATGTTTTTTTTTTGTGCCAATAAACAAATATATATTGTGAACATAAATCATTTTGTTCCCTAAATATAGATTATTTTAGTAATTAGTATCGGACTCTACCGTAGCTATAAACCATCGTCTCGATAAAAAAAAAAACATATTATATGTGAAAATGAGGTCAATCGGCGAAGTCGTTCAGAAGTTATAAGATTATTAACAGACGCACACAACATTTTTATATTTAATACTAGCTGTGCCCACGGCTCCTCTCGCGTGGAATACACAATGCCGTCGCGTCGGTTGAGCATACGCGGCGATCGCCCGCTAGTTGTTTTAGATAAACATATGCTTATTGTAGGTGATCCTGGGTGACTTTTTTGTAAGTTTTTAATATCTACAATTATGTAGAGCATTAATTAGATATATTTACTCAGAGTAAGCCATTTAAGTGCCCCAAATGCGTCGTTTTTTCGAATTGATTCACCATTATCATCACTGCTTCTTTCGTATGTTACTTTATCTTACAAAATATATCCATCCTATAACCTGGTCTGGCTATACATGAGTGTGAATGGGAACTTTGGAAGAGAAAGGCCTAAATGAACGTTCCACGATCAAATTGGGGACGTTCTGAAGAATGATCAGGTCAAGAGTAGGTACTCTAAACTGCCTGAACATGCATGAAAAGATTGATGAATGTTTAAGAAGCGAAATATGTATGCTATGCTATGCTCGGAATTTCTCAGCGTGATCGAATCAGAAATGAAGAGATCCGCAGGAGAACCAAAGTTACCAACATGGCCCGGATGACCGATGGAACCAAAGAATTGTCGAGTGGCGGCCACGTACCGGAAGACGCAGCGTGATTAGACCCGTCACAAGGTGGTGCGACGACCTGGTAAAGGTTGCGGGAAACCGCTGGATACGGGCAGCACAAGATCGGTCGTTGTGGCGATCTTTGGGGAAACCTATGTCCAGTAGTGGACGTCTTTCGGCTGAAATAATGGTGATGATGTATAAACTGGTCAGATAATATAACTATGAATTAAAAACAACCATGTACATCAGATAAGTGGTATTCGCGTGAAAAGAACATAAACGAACAGACACACAGAGAGACGTCGAGTTTAATTTTGCGAATGGGAGAAATCGAGCCACAAGTTTATACATTTTCATAAAAAACAATATAAGATTTGATTTATGTAACCTGTATTTATAATAGTTACCGAGAACTGTTTGGTACTGTGAATCGTCACTCTGTTCGCCGCAAATAAATAATCTGAAAAACAATTTTTTTTGCTACCATTACTCCGATGTTGCCAAGCGTGACTAATGTAGCGTAAACTTCGTTCTTTGTCGACCGTACCGTACCGCTGGCGATTTATTTTGCAAGCCATACAACGACCTGTTACACGCTATTGATTTTTATTGAGCATCGTTTTTTACTGTATTGGTATTAATAATTTGTCAAAAAATGTTGAGCATGTTTCGTATGTTTTTTTATATGTTCACACTTTAACACTTTCGGAATAAGTAGAAATGGTTTAAAAAAAATACAAAAGCCTCGTGTAAACATAAGTCCGGAAAATGTTTTTTTATACTTTGGTGATTTCTTTCTTTGGAGATTTCTCTTTACTTTGGGCAGCCCGATTGGTGGAATACCTCCACTCTACAGGAAAGCGCAGCCAAATGACCTGCAGTGAGAGTGAGAGGGGGTGCAAGGTCAGCAACGCGCTAGTGACACCTATGGTATTACAAGTGTCCATAGACTACAGTAGTCGCTTACCATCAAGCGGGCCGTATGCTTGATTGCCACCTTTGTAGTATAAAAAACACGGCAAAGTGAGGGCACTGTACGTCATTATTCTGTATGTTATGTCATGTCTGTATGTTATTAAAGTTGAATCCAATAACATCGGCGACCGCCGAGGGATCTACAGACATATCGTCAGTCGTCGCTGTGATGCCGGCCTGTTCAAATGTCTCTTTACATTATGTTTGAAGGAGTCCATTTTGTAGGAAGGAGGGAACACACTGGCTGGGAGATTACGGCAGAGATGGGGCTCCAGAGTCCAGCGTGTGTGGTTCTGTTATGAAAGGGAGAAACGGGAATTAGGTTGAACAGCTCTTCAGAACACTCACCATGATACAGGCGGTAGAACACGCTCAGCGAGGCGATGTCCCTAGGCAGCCGAAGCGGCTCGATAAATTTACTTAGTAACGTCTGTGTATAGCTTACAATGCGGACTGCTCATCTCTGCAACCTGTCCAGGGCTTCGAGGAGATAATTGCGGATCCGTTTTAAAGGTGCGAATAGGTCATACAAAGGCTGAACTTGTGTATTGTGCAATATAATTCTTAGTTGTATGGTTATTTAATGTTAATATGAAGCCACTATATATGAAATATTTAGACCCTTTAAAAACAGAGTTTATTTAAGAATTTAAAAGACGTTAGAATCTGTTTTTTGTTACACAGTCTATTGTCCATAACCACAAAAAAAGTAAAAAATTAGTATTTTCCATCTCATTAAGTTAAATGATAGGTATACGAGAGGAAAAGTACTCGCCGCTCGGCTCAAACGGTTCACGCGGCTCACGCGGCTCATCTGTACTATGTATTCTATGTGAAATTGCTCTCCTTGATTATTTGGAAACGAAACGAACATTAAATAGAGACATCTTTATAGTTCGATTTGAACAAATCTTTAATAAAACAAATAGCTTTAATATATGTCAACACAATGTATTTAGACTTAAACACATTTATAATATGTATATTTTAATTAGACGCGAAAATATACTTATCGCATCTGATTTTCCATCAGTGTTTCACAAAAGTCAGAAACGGTTTCGATATTTTTTTATCTCAAGTTAAGCCATGAAGAAAACGGGAAAATAACGTACGATTCAAGTGTTTACATGAACTAATAGTGTTTGTCACGGCCGCGACCTTTCCTCGTGAGACGAGTAGGTCAAATAAACCTTACTTAGAGCTTGTCGAAAAGATTTAATTCCTTAGGCAACTTTTGTTATGAATTTACTTCCATGCTTCTATTTAGGCTTTAACAGACTACTGCTGAACATGAGAATTTTCCGAAGCTTACATAGATGTTTTTGGACAATTACTGTAACTGACTACTTAGTTTTCAATATATTTTTATAAAACCAGAATATTTATAAAAACCCCCACATATGGGAAAAACTAGGGAATCGGTGCCAAAATACACATTGTTATCGTTATGATTGCATGTCAAGCAAATAATATTGAAAGATCATTTCATCCGATGCGTATGACGAGGAACTGTGAACACTAACCATGACAAAGAATTGTCATTAATATTGTCGAAATAATGAGGAGACATAAAGCGAATCCAGCGTGACGGCGTGACGCTCTGCCGCGAAACTTGCGTAGACTATGGAAGAGTCTTGTTACGGTGCAAGTTTTAATTGTCAGAGTGTCACTGTGGGGTATGGGAACACTAACAGCGTTTAATTGCTACAATAAAAATCTAATAATATATATATATATATATATATATATATATAAAAGGATTTGACCTGAATGACTCATCATCACCCAGCCCAAACTACTAAGGATAGAAATGCGAAATTGGTGTTGGTTTTTTATTGTAGGGATCGCTTAAGAAGGGATTTTTCAAATTAAACCCCTAAAGGTGTGAATGTGGGCGCCAAAGTTAGTATGGATTTAAATATTTTTTTGGGTGAGATTTATTCTGTATCCTTTTTTAGGGTCAATTCGATATAGTCTGGTATTTTTAGCACATTATAACCACTGATGTGGTATACCTAGAAGTGTATTCATTCACATAAATTAATTATTATCCTAAGCGTATTAATCCACGTAAATTAGGTACACTGTTTACAGCAATTCTTGATTTATACAATAAATAAAACAATATATACATTCAGCTAAAATAGAAAAATAGTACAATCTTATAGTTTACGCGATATTTGTTTTATTCGAGTGAAATTATTTATCGTTTATTTAATTTTCATTAAAGTTTTCAATTTGAGATGCCTTGTGTTGTATTGATTTAAATGCTTAATTCCTATGTGTAAACAACATACATGAACAGTTTTTGAATAATATATGAGCGAGATAGAAAGAGAGTAGGTAAAAAAGAAGTGAGATGATGATGATGGGAATGTTGACGAATGCGTCTTGTGTACATTAGATACAAATGTGTTGTTCAACCAAAATCTTGGTGAAAACCATCGTTATATATAATAACTCATATATATTAACCGCTTGGTTTCAATAGTACAAATATAGCTTAGCCTGATATCAAATGACCGTGAGTGAAATTACTTCTCTTAGCCTGTACACTAAAATTAATAACAATAAAATCACTTCAATGTAAACATCGAGCGGGTGAAACGGCGTCAGAGGGGCCACACCCATATATAGGGGACGACATAGCGTCTCGAATTAAATTTGCTCACGATCACGTTGAATGACGAGAAATTGTGTCTCGGAGATATTATTATATTAATTTGAGCTGTATTACAGATATCTATCCTAATATTTATAGTAACGCATATGTTACTGCTAGATAACTTTTATGGTAAGTTTGCTTGGTAAGAATTCTTGTTCTCAAGGTTCATCTTTTAATAAGTATAGTATTATACAAAGAAAATGCAACTGGGCTACCGTTAAGAGGAATGCCAATGAAAAGCCACTGTCTTCCTAGCAGTCATATGCATGCAATTGGATTGCGACTGGATCGTGACCACCACACATCAGTTGTAACAGCCGCTATAGTGGTTTGCTTAGGCGTGTCGCGTTCCGAGATCAACTTGCTTGCGATGGTTTGCCAATATCTCGATGGTCGCTTTTGTTTTTGGACTACATTTTACCATTAAGCACAAAGTCATTTTATCGTACTACCATTAAAAAACCTTTTAAATATTACGGTGAAAGCAGTCAGACCAGTAATTATGTTACTATAAGTTTTCACTATTGCACTATACGCGCTTAACCCTACTTCCACGCCAGCTGTACTCTGTGTTATCAAACCGAAAGATACGGAACATGTGAACGAACCTGCGTCATTTTCACGACACTTTATGCTTAGGATTAAATTTAATACCTTTATTCATATTAATATGTTAGTAGAGATAGTGTTTATTAATAACTAGTATCATTACTGTCGGCTTGAGGTTGACTTTTGCCATCTTATAGGAATTACATCTTTTAACGCGGTGATTTTTTTTTTGACTTTTTTGGTAATTGACAAGATTGGCTCACTTGATTATTTTTCATATATTGTATAATTTTCTATTTAATTAATCCTGAATAGGGTTAAAGTTATATTTGGGATTTAGTTATGAGAACTGCCTTAACAAACTATTTATGTGCCAGTGCGTGTTGACAATCATGCCAGAACTAAAATAGGGCTTTTAAATAAAAATAAAAACTATAAAAATCTGTACATATATATACATTACTATTAAGAGATCAATTTGTGAGTTTCTTAATCTCTGGCACTACGAAACCGATACTATTTTTTCCACTGTTAGAAAGCTACGCTTAGGCTGATAGTTATATTGATATTAAGTATAATATTAATAATAAAAATATTTAAACGAAACATTTTTAATCAATATTTAAATCGCTTCCGTTCATAACTCGGACAGCACCTCGACTTCGCACGAAATTACGGCCGGTCCTTTTACAGAGACATTTAAGGCACAAATTTGATTAGCAGGAACGCTTCCACGGCGTGTTAGCATAGTAATGGCCTGACTAATGGCGTACGAAGCCCGAAATGTACCGACGACAGTTTTAAAGTGTTGCTAATTTACGTCGTTTGAGCGGTGTAGCGTGAAATTCGACGCGACGACTGTAGTTTATGAGAAGTTAGCGAGTTAATCGTTAAATCTATGGAGAGAAGTTGTTAAAGTATTCGAAATTGGAATGAATGAATCAATGATTTCGTGACCTAAACTTAACTTACAACTCGGATAGACGTCACTTCAATTTAAATTATGAACAGTTTGTAACTTTAATTTATATAAACTATTATTTATATATTCTTCACCATCATTATAAAGATGTTACATAGATTTTTTGTTGGGCTCTTTTTAGAGTTCCGAAGTCAACAAGGAACCTTTATAGTTTCGGTATTTCTGTCTGTCTCTCCGCAGCTTAAGCTCAGAGATTCTTAGTACTAGAAAGCTGTTATTTGGTATGGGTGTAAATATGAATAAGTTCTTGAAAAAAGTATATTTAGGGTACCTCCCCTACACTTAAAGTGGGAATGAACTATTTTTCCTCGTCTATCCCATCGTGTGGGGTGACGTTGTATAGGTCGTTCAAAAATATCGTAGATCTGCTTCGATTCAAGAATGCGTTTACAAAATATTAAGCTTCAAAGTGCTAATTTTTGTTAGAGTCAAGTGTTCCCCCTCTTTCAGCTAAACGGTTGTTTATGAATATTTGAAAAAAAAACCATTATATGTATGTGTATGGTATGTATTATCATATATATATATATATATATATAATGATGATAAAAGGAAAACTATTAGAGGTAAGTAGGCTTTATGACTTAACGAGTAATAAATAGTCAACGAACATATAAAATATATTTGGAGAGGTAATTTCGTATAAATTTTATAGAAAGCAACTTAAAGACTCCTCTCTAAGTCTGCATATTGTGACGGGTAACTACGGAATCCTACATTGCGCGTGCCCCGACACGCACTTGGCAATTTTATTTTCATTTCATAAATATGCATTGTTTCGTCCTATATTGTGTTATGTAAGTGGCATTTAGCGTAATATAGCTTGATTAATGTGCACAAGTGATTTAGAAATAACAATGTAGAATATTAATTCTGAGGGCCATCGTTTTGTTAGTACATTAAAATAATCACAAGAAATTCTGTACAATGAAATAAGTACCCAGTTGATAATGGTAGTAATATATAATCTTCAATAGCGAGAATTGGTTGCCAGTTAGGAAAAAGGAAGAAGATATCTGTGTCATTCCTAACCATATTAAAATTCATTATTTTATTATATACTAGCTGTGCTCCACGGTTTCACTCGTGTTAAATTTATTTCACCAACTCTCCACCACGGCGCTGCCAAAACATCCGTGAAGGCTGTGATTGTTCTAACTTTCTATACTTGCTTACAGTTGGCCAAATTACTTGTAAGTTTATGGTTTCTGGTGCTCTCCTTATTGTCGTATCGTGAAGTCATATAGTTTCTGAATAACGCAAAAATATTTTTTCAGTGCAGTAATTCCGCAGATTACCCTCCACACACAAACTCACAAAATACATATTCACTAAAATAAAATATGTAGTCGAGAGTTTGAAAATTTTCACAAACGCAATGTTTGCGCGGACCGTGATGTTTACAACGCACACGTGCTTAAGTCCGGCGTTGAAACAACTGTAAGGGATTACACCTTTAATGCTCATATTTATTAAAGTCTTTGTTTGTATCGACGAACACAGATCCATGTTTAATAGGTAGTGGATTAAGTATACTTTACAAAGATATTATTTCTAGTTATAAATAGAACATAGAACTGTTATCAACGTTCTTTTGCTAATGCGTAACGAACAAATATTGTTTTAGTTTTTCTAAAATATTTAATCAATTAAATATTTTAATTTCGTCTTAAAATATTTTAAATGCAGGCCGACTAAAGCCATTGAAAGTGGATTTATTTTATGCATATATATATATATTTTTTCATTATATGTTACAATAGATAGATTCAACTGGAACATTCTAGATACGATTGAGATGAAAATTTATGTATGAATATGATTTCGTAACATTTTTGGTAAGTTATTTCTAGGAATATTGTAAAATATATATTCGTAAATAAAACATAATATATTTACGAAAAACAACGCCCAACAAGTAACAATCACCCAGATTTAAGGAACAGTTGTAGTCATGTGATTGATTAGAAAAAATGAAAACATCGATCTGTCGGTAGTGTCACAGATTTAAATTACTATTATATAATTATAACGTGAACCCCGAACAGTCATTTGTACATGCCGAAACTCAAACTTGCGGACATCGGATCCGTATTCCAGTGATCTTGACAATTCGATCGCCCCGATTTGAGAGTTGTTGCGCACACACCCATGAAGCTTTTTGCGTTATTACAACCTTTTAACAAAATGTTTACTAGTAGTTTCATTTACAAAACCACAGGGATTCAAAGCTAGTTATAAATATATCGGTATTTTAAACATAACTGATATAAAGTGAACAGTTTAATCCGTTGATTTTATTTGAAAAGGGGTTTAAACACGGTATTAATGTGTAATGTTCAGGTGAATGCAGCGCGCATGCCGGTTGAACTACGCAAACATGCTGCGAGCGGCGAACAAAGCCCACTCTCAAATATTAAATACAATGTACTTGTATCTCTAACTTTCAATACATTTATTTATCTTTGTATTATTTAATTAATTTATATTTTGTTTTTATTTATAAAATATATAGATGAGAACAAAACATAAGTATACAAACAATAGATTCACGTAAGTAATAGCAAAACAATATGCATTTTAGGATTATACGTTCTACAAATTAATAACAAGAGAATCGTGCCGGTACATTCCAATTAATATATCTTACATTTAATGCGATCACAATTGATTAGGTAAATAACAGTAAAATTACTAAAATAAAATGTATCTTGAATAAAGACTACATCTTTGGAACATTTCGAATCATATTCAACATTGCAACGATAACCAACAAATATATTTATAGAATTTTACAACTCATTGTTTCGGTATATACTTCTACTGCTTAGTTTTTTTTCAATTATTAAGTAAAATACTACGCCGTAGATACCGCTACGCAATAGATTCAGCCACGCCGTAGATACAGCTACGCCGTAGCATATTACGCTTTCGCTTGCTACGGCGTAGTACTTATTCTATTGACGTGCGGTGAAATGGTTTTGGTTTGATTTTTTTATTGATTTCGATTTATAGAAATATTGATATTGTATAGTACTTTTATGTGTTATATTTAATTTGGTACTGTATTATTTGTATTGCAATTTGTTTGTTCTGACGCCAGGAAATTTTTATGATCACAGGTAGCATCAAAAGGTCTATGTGGAAAAGATCGTTCGTGTGATAAAACCCACTTACAGGATGTGTGTAAAAATATTTAATTATGGTCTGCAATTTATTTTAGAAATAAAATTTCTTTAGGTGGTACTTGAAAGAAAATTCGTTTTTTTTTTACGGGAATAACGTTCTGTTCCCATATATTATGCGAGATGACGTTGTCACCATATATGTATAATTTTTTTACAACTAGTGATGTGAAGTCTGGGCGATCACGATGCCTTCGAGTCTACAACAGTTCTGGCAACAGAGAGTAAAAAGTGTCTGCGAACTGATGTCTGTTACCCTGAACGACTGTTTATTAATCTTAAGAAGACTGCAGTAAAAATGTAGGAATTACGTAAATATATTTATTTAATCGAAATTAAACAAGAAACTTATAAATTTAATATACAACGGCGTTCCATATATTCAATTAATTTTCGATTCGTACGATTCATACAATTAATTTTCGTTTCCTTGGTTTTATTATATTAGTCTAACAAAAAAAATCACATATATCTTTGTATAGAGGAAGTTATTTAGGATTTATCGTGCAAAATGATTTTATAACGTTTATCAGTATCAAAATTTTATTTCAATAATAATTGATAGTAGAAATGAATATTTTTATGTTATGTCATAATAAAAAAAAATAGGACATAATTTAAACGTAACAATTTACATTCTGTGGGTGACAAGTGGTGCAAGTCTTCTTACGATGAATAACGTATAATATATAAATTTGAAGATAAGATTTCTAAGTGTTAACTAAGTGTTAATTATTGCTCAATAATATTGATAGCCAATACTAATAAGTATTATTATTTTATTAATAATAATTTTATAAACGAAACTCTTTAACATATGAAAAAAATGCATGTAACTTTTACGCGCGTTTGAAGCAACTTTTTTAAGATAAAATTAAATTATTTGTAATGCTTGGGCTAATACTTATGACTGTATATTATATTATCAATAAATACCAGTAAATTCTAAAATGACTGGTTTAGTATTTAGTATAACCATAATATCAATATATATGAAAGCGAAAAACCAATCATCACGACGCCTCCGAAACTATGGTGCACTTGAAATTGTGTACTATAGACTTAAAAAAAAATGAAACATTTATCAAAATTCATCAGTAAAGGGTGTATAAATAGGGGTTGAAATTTTTTTAGGTAATAGGTATTTATGATAGTAGTACAGTAAGTTGGTTCCGCGCGCGTGTCATACAACGTTTTTCAACGCATTTGCGAGAAAACAGTACAATAGGTAATGAAGCAAACTTTTTTATTAGAATATTTTTAATAGCAAATAAGAAATTATACAGATAGGTCAGTACTTGATCAAAAGTGCTTCAAGGTTTGATCATTCTGCTTATTTACTCTCGTAATTTGAAACGCCTTGGTGGAATTCTTATATGTTTTTATGGCGCAATACAACGGAGCGAGCCGTAAAAATTTTACCGCACGCTCAATTGTATGGTGCGTAATTTTTAACTTTAGAACAATGTATCCAAGCTTTGTAAATGCATTTTTTGAGTAAATGTGTTAAAAATAATTTTCGACTCTACTTCGTCTCAGGCTTACATTCGCCTACTGGTTTGTGAAAACCAACTTAGCGCACTAGTATCATAAATAACTATTATGTACAACTATTTGTCTGTTAACCTTTAATTTATCACGCATACTCTTCAATTTATGAAAATTTATCACTTAAGGGTGTAAAACAAGGGTTGAAATTTTGGATGACGAACTTTTTTTTGTTTATAGATTTGATGATGTTTATTAACCACGCATGAACCACACATAATTTTAAAAGATAAAATGCAGCTTTGAAAAAATTCTTGAACTAAATTAAAGGATGGTGTTATAGTCGTTAAGAATCTTAGACTACTATATAATAGTTAGACGCATTTTTTTAAATACTATGATAAAATTTCAATTATTCGAGCGAAAAATAGCATAAGTATAAAAGTATGGTAAAAAATTTATATGCGAAAAATCCCTTCATGTCACTGCGGTGCGGCGGCTCGGCTCACGCGGCATCCCAACCGGAGAAGTATAACGGATTCTTTAATTAAAATAAGTGAAACGTCCCCCTCGGCGGCTTTGTTTTATTTAATGAAGATACCGCGTTTTATATTCGGTACGCGATTAATGTCAGTTCTCAGGTTAATTTTAACGTATAAAAAGGGGACGTCTTAACCGGATTTTTTAATTAAGATTAAAAACAAAATAAAATAAATTTAAATTTGTTCTCTTTTATACTTTGTTCTTTTGTGTTATGAATTTCATTTAAAAGTATGATAATGTATCTTTATACTTGAATAGGTTCAATCATAATCGAAGGGATCAATGCCATCATCACGATCGTAGATGATGTGATAATAACTAAGTATATGTAAATTAATGGTAGGCGTCTAATAATAGTGGTAAGGCTTGGATCCTTGCGGTGAAGAAAAATATTTTGTTATATCAAAACCGTTACGGTAAGATGCTTTTGGTACTCCTTATTCTTGCGAGTTAATATTAATACCTATAAACTCATTGTTCCTGATGATCATTAAAGTATAAACCAAAAACAATAGCTACCACCGAGATATCGGCGATTTATCATCGGTCGTCACTATTATGCCGCTCTACAAGCTTCTCAGCAGCTGGATATACACCGACTGATACCGAAACGCAACAAACCAAAAGGCAGTCACAGTGAAGAGTCTGTCACCATATGCATGGTGGTCGCGACTACCTTACCACCCCGTTTGATTCCTGAATATAGTGTGTTCCTGCAATTCGCAGTGCGTAAGATTCGTACTTTAACAGATATTGCTACTGCTAGGTTAATCTACTTCGCTTACTTCTACAGTTTAACGTCCTAGTATTTTACTGGAGGGGTTTAGCAGCTAAAGTAGACATCATATTTGTACTACAAAAACCGGCAGTTCAAGCAATTCGGTAATGGTATCTTATTAACTTTGCTCTCCAAATACATCTTGGATAATCTAATAAATGTTCGAAAAAAATTAGATAGGTTTGAACTTGTAAATAACAAACATAATGCTAATACTACAAATAAATATAAAGGTAAAACTAATAAAATTTTTTTTGGGTTATTGTGTTAGATTCTACATTTAATAAACTGCCTAAGCACATTACTGATTTGCCGGATAATACCTATATTATATTACTGCATATACACAGACTGTTCCCGTAACCCTGACAAACCAAAAGAAAATTGGTGATGAGTTTATCACTATGTGTATGGTGGTTCAAGACCAATTATCGAATCGCCGCCTAAGAAGATTCACTTCAAAAATAATTGAAATAATCCCTTATTGTACCACCTTGAGGGATGATTTTACAAAAAGGCGAAACACTTTATTTCTCACCCAAAGAACAAATATAAATTTTCTTATCCCTATCTTGAGAAATGACGGGTTCTACATACAAAATTGTATCACCTATTTTACCCCTTCATATTTATTTTCGTGACAAAAGGTAGCTTATGTCCTTCTTCAAGATCCTATCTATCTCTAAATCAAAATTCATCAAAATCGGTTCAGCAGTTTAGGCGTGAAACGTAACAATCAGACAAACAGAGTTATTTTTGCATTTATAATATTAGTATGGATTACTTATAACAGCTTTGGAAAACTCAGAAGCCGCTATTTACCCTTTCAAATAATTAAAATTAAACACAAAAATTCCACTTCTGACACTTCACATCGGCCTATCAACAACCAAATAACACGGAATCAGAGAGGAAAACATAAAAGCTGCAAGCTTACCGTGCGTTGTGAACAGCCCTCGAGCGTTATCGAACAAATTACCCGTCGCGTGTGAATCTACTCGAGGGTGCTTGACCCACATCCGTTTGGATTAATTGTCCAAGCGTTCCGTGGGTTTGGGAAGCTTTGAGCCAACCTCAAGCAATTATAACATAACAGGTTTTTTAGATGCAACTAGTTTTCAGATTATATTGCCAGTTTCAAACTTAGCCTTTAAATACATGATTTTTATTATCAGTAAAAAAAATAATTAAATAGATTGTAAAATGTGTAAAATAAAAATACAAAAACGCATTGATATAAAAATACATCACTATGCATTTAAGGCTTATAGATCCCAAGATTGCTTAATAACACTTAAAAAAATATTTCAATTTTTTGCGTAAGACACACGCAATAAACAATTAAGATCATCCGAGTCTTTTAACTGTTAATATGCTAACTCATTAGAACAATTGAAACACGATATACACACATTGCACATCAAATTTAGCAAATAATGCTTTTGGCATTTAGTCCTAATTTTGCTTAAGTATATGCAATAAATCACTAAATAAATACTTTTGTCTTTGTCTTTTTTATTATTATCAAATTACAGAAAACAGTCAACTATGGTGGTCAAATGTATAGAACAGTTGGAACATTTATTCCAATATCTGCAGTTTCGTGACCGATACAGAATCAAGGTAGGGTTCTGATTTTGTTTGCAATAACGAAATAAATTAAGAATAAGGTACTGTTATTAGCATAGAAAAGTTAAGTGAAAAATTAGTTAAAGAAACAATCGTGAAGAAACCTAAACCCTTTAGAAATGTTCTCGTAGTAATGTAGTAGTAACTAAATGTAGTGGAACAACAAAGAACTGTAGATTTCTCAACAGTTACTAGTACATCGCTAACATGATATAGAACACCTTCCGTCTGGAAGTGGTATTTACAAAGCAGTGGGATGTATTCAGGCTAGCATTATAATTAGAATTGTTTCTACGTATCAACATGCTTTCTTTGCCTTATACTTTATATTTTGATAGTCTCTATAAATGGTAAAGGGTGTAGAGATAAGCAACTATTTGTTACAATGATTAAAATTTGGCCATAACTTGATGTTAAGTAACGATGTATTCCAAGAAAATGCTTTACGACCGTACCGTGAAATAAAGAAATGTACTGCCACAACGGTATGGCCTTTTCACTATTTCTTCCTTCACTAAAGGATCTAGCTCATTAGATTATTAGAACGCATTTCACTTCTTCATTATCGAGCGGTCGATCAATGTTACAAAATTGGATATAGTTTATAATGTCTTAAAATTAATACGTTAATTAGATTGTACGAACTACAGACATGTGCCATTGAAGACTGGGTAGCCCTTACCGCTACTGACCCTTTTTATGATGATGCTAAAGTTTTGACAAATCAGTTGTTTGTACGTCTAAATAAAAAGAAATCATTCGCCAATAGGTATGGAGTTAGTATTGTAACGATATTAAAACGCTAAATAAATGCTGAAATGATAAGTTACCTTATCCCTTATCTCTTGGCGCATCTTCTCTCGTTCTTCTTCCATCTTGCGGTGCTTCTCCTTGCGGCGTTCCTCTGCTTCGCGAATGGCTTCTTGCCGTTCACGTTCCGCTTCTTCTTCCTTTTCTTTATCATCGCTGTCATCACCATCACCGCCGACTGCACCTATGATAAAAAGTCTGTTTGGTGAAATTTGTTTAATTTTGTAGAAATATTAAACAGTAGTGCTGTTTTAAATATAAGTCACTGATAGATTACTACCACCGAGAACTGAGTTGGTATAGATTTTGTAACAGTGCATATTGTCAAACACAACTTTCAGATAGGGAAAGCATGAGTACTGGGTTACTCTACAGTACAAATAAAAAAATTGACTACGCATATTAGAATTATATAAAATATGTAAATTCCTATAAAATTTGTTAAACCGTTCAACAATAAAAAAGACATTTCCAAGCGTAATCGCTCTCGTTTGGTTGTAGCCCCTTTCGCCCAGTTTTTGGGTGTCCCAAACCGGCTTAACATGTTAACGTGGGGGCCGACGATTCAGAAACCTATTTTACGTCAATTTAAACTTTTGTCAAAACGGAGGACATTTCCTAACGCCTCTAATTCAAATTATCTCTTTTTTTGTATTTAGAATAATTATAAGATTTTTTATGAAACTCTGTCGATCTTATTTTTTAAACATAACTAACGTGTAAGTTTGTTTAACGGAATCATTAACCGAATTATGATCTCTGGATCAAAGTCATAAAAAGGGCCAGCCGAATGCACTTCTTTGGCAAATTATTAAATTTCACGCGAATTAAAACTATTCCTTTTAAACGAAGAAGATTACTTAAGAACCTATTGAGGCCTATTTTTATGCTTATAAAAATACCTTGGAAAAACAGAGTAACCGCTCATAAAAATAAGTAATGCTCAATTAAGATGGCACCTTTTAAATTTTCAATAATTCTTAAATAAAATAGCATACTGAGAACATTCAATTGTATCATATTTGCATCAATATAACTGGTTTCGGTTCGGCTGAAACCAGATTGGTGCGGTCGAACGCGCCAACATGGCGGCTGCCTGTTCAAAAAGCTATTTCACGTCAATCTGAGCATTTGTCGCGTTGAGTCAGCTGCCAGCTTGGGGGACGATATTCTATAGAATTTTTTACTTGAATGAAAAATGTATTCACTTTATCATTCAACGTATGCGTTAATAGGAAAAACAGGATTCATATAACATTATATCTACAGAAAACGAGTCAAGAAATAATCTAAGGTATACTTCTCTGTTATAAATATTCTTTGTTAATGTAATGAGACCTGGTCTGTAGATTGATTTGTATTCCTACTTTTGCATTTTTATTAATATCGTTATTTGTAGCTTCTATCAGCAGCTTTGTTTCGATAAAATTCCTATTTCTTTGGTCAAACTAAAAAATTTTACTATCACTAATAAAATTTCATGACATCACATATATTTCCATCCCTTTCCGTAAATTCAGTCTTTGTCTCCAAATTCAAAACTGAAGGCATTCTCTTAGAAAGTTTTATCTTTTCTACTTTTCCCTTAAAACTTGGTATTCAAAAGCTCTGGTTTTGATTATTCCTACATCATTATAGGAACCTATAGTCCAAATACGAAATTTATAGCCTGAATAGAACTTAAAACATAGTGAATAATTCCCAGTTTTATTGCATTTGTTAAAAATATATAAGAGATGTCATATAGGTACATTTATATTATATGTAGTAACGAATAAAATGTAAAAAACTGATCCTTTACTAAAATAATTTCAATGTATTTAAAAAAGAATAAAATGTGACGAACCACATTTATTCATGAAACTACATGAAAATTATGTATTTAATAAAAATAATTTTGAACGTCATAATTTCGACACAGTTATGAGAGAGGTACAAAACCTAACGACAAGTTTCGCATAAATTTCAGACCAAATAAAATGAGCAATGAATTTCGAGAATTCCAGGAATTCGATTAAATGAATTCTCAAAAGTCAAAATTCAATTGATTCCCTGAAACGAACTCATTACGTGAAGACAGTCGGATGCAGCCGCCATCTACTTGTCATTCCTTGGGCACAGTACCAAGGAACGTCGCTTCGGAATATTCATTTCCCATTCAGAAGTTGTGGAATTTAAAAATATTATTCATCGTCCATCGATGGCGCTGCGAGCGGCACTTTGTCACGTTTAATTAAATAAACTCCATTTGCGTTTGACGACTACGGAATATTGATCGGTGCGATTGTTTTCAGTTGCGTGTCGTTCCATGATATTAATAGAATTTACTTCATTGTGTATATGTTAAAAATAATATAATTTGTTAACATAAAAAGCTTATTATGGATGTCATATGCTTCAAAACCACGAAACAAATAATGTTTATCTACGCATACATATTATAAAATTAAAGTGTTTGTAATATCAAGATAACAGCTTTTCACTCCGAAACGGTTAGATCAATTTTGACGTGACTCTCACTGGCAGACAGCTGATATTATAAAAAGTGAAGTTACTTTTATTTTAGATTCTGTAATCCGCGGGCACAGCTAATATCTTAAACAAACATGTTCCGACTAATTAAATATAAAGATTCATTAGAAATAATTAAGTTCAGTGTATGCTTCATTTTGAATTAAAGATGTTACCAAGGAACATTTTTATATAATCGTGTTCGACTGGATCGCAATACCAGGTGTAACACTTACCATAGTGGCAGGGTTATGTGTCTCGCGTTCCGAGATCAGCCAATAATCAGGAGGAGTGGAATGGTGATAAACCTTTTGAAGTGACCATCGTTTGGTTAGTCAGGTTTAGGGATAATCCAGAGTATATCCAGGTAAAAATGATAAAACTACTTAAACTATTTAAATATATCATAATTAAAGTCGTGCGACGCAGATAATATATTAACTAAGTAGTGTATGTAAAGCGTGGTTGTCATTGAGAAAACTTGCACATATTATTATTTTATTATTTTTTAACCTTTGGCCACAATCTCACTTGATGTTAAGTGACGATATGGCCCAAGATAAACCTGGCGTTAAACCTAGTGGTAGAATTGGGTCTCAAGTGTAGTTGCCGAAACATAAAGACGGATTTTCTACTTAAGGGTGGTAGCTAGCCGGGCGAGCATTAGAAAATGCTCTACCAATATGCTACGGTTCTACCACGATGTTCCCTTTACCGAAAATGCATGCTCATTGCAGGGATTCGAACTGTCGTCGATAGACACAGTGTAACCCCGCCACTCCCCCGCCAGCTAAATGGTTGTTTTTGGATATTTAAAAAAAAAATAATTTAAGTAGTCATAGTAATATGATGAAATAAAAAAAAAAAACTATCAGAGGTAAATAGTCTTTACAAGTTAGAGAGTAATACGGCAATCAACTTTTAAAATGTTCTTGGAGAAATAATTTCATACAAATTCCATTGAAAATTCTGCATATTGTGACGGGCAACTACGGAACCAAACACTCTATGTGGCCCGACATGCTCTTGGAAAATTGTATATTGTATTTAGCTCATTATAGCATTTTCAATTCGTTTTAAAATATTTGTCATAAAGGTGTGCTCACGCTGCGGTGCTCCAGTTTTAAGTTGTTGCAACTCAGTATTTGGACGTAGCAAGTTTTAACTGAGAATTAATTAGCAATCCTGCTTGGAAATTGACTTTAAACGTCTACGAGTTGCAATAACCATTTAACGTGAGATTACGTACGAGTTTACTACTATTTTGTCATAAAAAACTTGCAATAATCTAATTCGCCATGTAAATATTTTTAAAGAGAACTGTGCATGTTCAAACTACGATAATATATACCTACATTTTAAAGTATTAACATATATTCTAGCGAACTCCGGTCATCGAGGCGCGTGTACGGCTCCCATAGTTATAATTGAATTGGTGTTCACGAATAGACTAGATTCAAGACTGAGTTTCTACCTCGATATCTAAGGATTAGTTGAGAACTTCTGCTCTGAGTTTATAGAGATTAGTTTAGAGAAACTTTTAGTTAACTAAATAATGTTAAAACATTTTCACTAATTAGAAACATAACGTTAATATACCTATTAATAATACAGGTTGTTGTTCCACTAACAGGTTACAATTGATAATATCCACTTGGCAACTTTACTTGTTATGTATGTGTTAACAAATTGATTGATTTTATGCATCTTGTTAAGATGTTTCTCTTATCTTACTGATATAAGAACGTGTAAGAGTTTTTTATTTGTTTGTTTAAACACGCTTATCTCTGGTACTACATAATAGTTAGATTCGAAAAATTCTATTTGTATATAATTACCAGATTCACGTGGAATAGTATAGATTATTTAGGATTAGGCTACACCTCTCAGCTAGCCTTAAATATTGATCTATGTTAAGTAAGTCAGAATATATAACGCACCCTAATTGCTTTATCTGCGTGCGCTCACGTAATGGTAAGTGATACGTAAATACACTGTTCTACAAAAAAATTGGTCCTTAGTACATCTAAAAAAGATGTCTATCTCTTATAAGCCACAATAAGGTATTTTGTGATTCTTTTTAAATGAAAAGTGATATATGAGAATCATTATGAGGCATGGTATATTAATCCTTGCGAAAGAGAGTTACTTCATCATCAAGATAATTTTATGTAGAAAAACTTTGTCCTTTGTAGTATGCTATTTGGACGAATAGTTTGGGAAATAATGTAAAATTAAAATCAGACTATACTCGGCTCGGGCCTATGACTATAGATGTAGTGGTGCGAACGAGCTGTGTGAGTTGTGGCGCATAACCCTGGCCTCCTGCCTGGCCTGGCCAAGTTTATAAAAATTGTTATTTGTCAATCAAGAAACAAGTGTATGCTAAAACTCCTATTACATATTTAAATTCCGTTCTTGTATATAATAATTACTAGTCAAAATATTGTAAGCAAATAATGGTAAACAAGGAACATCATAAAATTACAAATAACGACGACATTATTTGGGCAGTAAACCTCGTGTTTTGGCTATAAACGGAATGCTGATTTTCTGTTTTATATAAGTATTCATGATTCTACTTTTGCTGCATCTATACGTATAATAAAATTGAAGTATCTATTTGTAATGTCAAAGTAACAGCTTTTTACTAAATGCATATGAAAGTATACACGGTACCTATAACAAAAAAAAAACCATTTTTGGGCTGTCTGTCTGTTTGTTCGGGGTAATCTCCGAAACGGTTGGACTGATTTTGACGGGACTTTCACTGGCAGATAGCTGATGTTATAAGGAATAACTTAGGCTATTTATATTTCAGAAAAATAATTAGGCCATCGTATAAAAATAAAAGGTTTTTTAGTAATCACCCGAACAGAGCCGCGGGCACAGCTAGTTTAAAATATTTTCGGGTAAGATCAATTACAGAGATAATTTGTATTAATATTTTTATATTAGATATGCACCTAAGTAAATATTTTTTAACATATATTTAAGCTTACAGGTTATAAAATTAATAAAAAACTGGAACTGTCAGCCAATTTCCTAGGATGTACCTATTTGAGACATCGTAATTCTACCTATTATTTTAAATTCAAGTCTGTTTAATAAAGCAAATTGTGTAACGTAAAACGGTTCCAAAATTATAGTAACGTAACGTAAAGAAGTGTAAGTATATTATAAAAATAAATAAGTACTACAGGCCTATGGTAAGGTCTTAAAAAGTTATTGTTTTTGGAATTCTAACGTAAACTTATAGAAAACATTTTGTTAAATTAGCAACGCAAAGCATTTGCCGTGATACAATGTATCTACATATAGCAAATGCTTTAACATCCATGTTGTTCTCATAACGCAACTCATATTCACCCCTTTTAAACCCAAGAACTAATTACGAAATATCGCCTATATTATTAACAAAGTAATAACGGTGTCAAATACAGCGTAATCAGTGTGAATAAACACGATAAATTGGAAAGTTATGATCATATTTGGGCATCGATGCCCGCGTTCAGGCGAACAGACACTTAAAAGTGATTGCTTCGGTCCGGCCCTTTGTTGGCGCCTTCCCTTTATTTGATAGTGCAATGATTACGCTATATATATTTTTCATTAGCTAAATTATTTGAATTTTTTTTCATCGAGGGCTTTTTACCGATATAGTAAAAACAATATTTTAGGTTTCCGTACCTCATAATGAAAAAAGGGAACAATTATATGATCATTGCTTTGTCCGTGTGTCACGTCCCTTTTGTCTTGAAAACGCCTTGAGGTATAAAGTTGAAATTAATATCAAATATAAATGCTGTGAAAAAATCAAGTTTCTAGGTGAACATCAATAAAGAGATATAGTGATTTATACTAAAAGTTACAATCACTGACCGATTTATCAAAACCAATGGACACTTACCGGGGATCTACAGTTTTGAAATTTGTCTTGAAGAGCGGGTTTTGGCACAAGTTATGGATTAATCAGATAATATTATATTTCAAAATCCATCTAGAATTAAAACATGTGTCTAAGCCGTGCACCTGTCCATTTTTCTATGATTGGGCGGGTGGACGGCCGACACGTCGCATCAGAGTATTTTTTACTCTCAACTGCATATTTGACATTTCGCAACAAGCATCTATTCTTTTTGTAACAGCCTAAATTCAAGATTAAACAGTTTTGTGAAGATTACGAGGTTTTTCATTGTAGTTTCATTGTTGTGTAGATAACATGAAACTATGTGAAAAAAGTCAGGAATACCATCCATTATCTTTTAAGGATCACCAACAATAAGCATTTTTGAGGTAGCACAATTCGCGCGTGCGCTCGACCGACGGCTTCTGTAGTCCACGCAAGCCATATATAAATTACAATTTAATTTACCTAAATTTCAATCTTGTTGCAAAATTCAAACCTGAGTCCTTCTATGTTGCGTTCGATCGTCTGACCACTAAAGAAAACTAAACATCTCAGTCTAATTGAATGATAAAGACAGACTCTCATATGATAAAATAAAAAGGTTCACGTAAATCTAAAAGGCATTAGATTTTGCCTCGTAAGTTATTATATCCAAGAGATAATGTGCACGTTGGAATACCTTTTTCTACCTCTAGGACGATCCGAAAAACGATTTTAACATCGCGGACACGACCCCATAAGTGGAGCGATTTGCATGTAATGCAGTTATTTTATTTCAATTATACAAAATGTTAACAGGCGGGCTGCTGACCGATGAGGCAGTAAGGGTTTCGTTTCGTTTCGATTTCAATACAAGTAATAATAAGAGAAGTGGTAATTGTCATCAGAATCAATGTCTGGAACCTATTTTTATCTCCGACGCAATACGAGGGAGCGAGGGTGTGTATCTGTATATCTTACCCGTCTGTTGTACCTGTCATCGTAGCTCTCAAACGGCTGAACCGATTTTTATTTAGTTATGTTTGTTTGGAAGGTACCTTGATCAAGAGTTTTCCTAACTATGATCTTAGAAAATCTGTTAGCTATTTGAAGATTATCAGCTGTTTTCTAGTTGATAAATGGATGTGCGCATCTTACACAGGTCTGATCGAGTCGAAATTTGGTATTCTGTTACTTAAGTGATATTAGAAGAACATGGCAACAATACCTAACTAGGCAGAATACCTAACTGCTCACCAAGTCACATTAGAGATACCGTGTTTGGGCTCATTAGAATGTAATCAATGAATAATAATTTATTGCGCAAGTTTAAAATGTGTAATTAAATATACTCCGTTGCTAATCTTCTTTTTATCAATTTATGTTTTTAATTTATATTTGACCTATATTATATACTATATGGCCCTTTTTTCGGGACTCTTGTATCTAATCGCTATATAAACTACAACGTAGCCTCACCTGAAGGTTGGCGGGTTAAAGAGGGTCGAGAAGTAATCATGTTTGGGTCACTTCTTTATGTATTCTTATCACTTCCGAAATCTTTTTGAAGTCAACCCCTTTATTTGGTTTTATTACCATAAGCTGTGATGAACCCTTAGCGGCTGAGGTTTCGAGATTATTATCGTGAAGGAGTTAATGGTCTTGGAAGTTAAAAATATTCTCATTTTAATTTGCATACAAAGATATTTTTTTGATATTTTTTACAATTTATCTCTATTTTTTTAACGGCCAGGTGACAGAACTGTTTATGATGAGACACATTCTAATAACAATCGAAAAACAGTGACGAGCAACGAGCGGGTCGCCAACCGCCGCAGTCATGACGATCTGCGTAAACGAAACTGGTGATGCATCAGTTCATCTCCAAACCCGACGCGCATGAGCGAAATTCTATGACGGGATTTACACCATAAGCAACGTTGGTGCTCGCGACCCAGACTGTACAGCTCGACAACCCCTTTATTGCTATTTCCTCGCTAATCACTCAGCAAAGAGAGGTTAGCTTGGGTGCCTCAAATCTTAAAATCCTATTTTGAACCCCCTTTACACAATGGGAATATAACCTTTGTAGCACATTTAAAATACTATAAAACTCTACCGCGACTTAAATACACAATTCTTAATGTCTGTTTTATTAAAGTTTAAATAATTATTTAAAAATTTAGGGAGTTGTGCTAAGCGGTTATAGATTCGTATCGGATCAAACGGATTAGTTAAGTGTAGCACGTTGGCTTTTAGGATTAGGGTTATCTATAGCGTAGGGAATGTCGTCGGGAATTCCCCGTGCAACCAGATTTTCAATATTTGAATTCGAATTTATGTAGAATGCAAACAAAATGACAAACCTGTCGTAGTAGACTATTTATTATCCGCATATGTATACCTACCGACGATTTTTTTTTGCCGCATTGTCAACAAATTGCGTACTCCAAAACGCCATCAGTATCTATGGTGTAAATGTTGCTCGTTCGAGAATCATTCTCAGTAGACCCGATTCAAGAAGATTAATTTACTTGTTCTGATGACTACACGAATATATAATTATACAAATAACTAGCGTGACAATAGGACAAAACAATTCATTCCGACCAGATTGCGACCACCATACAGCACGTAACACCCGCCTTAGTATACTTAGCCGAAGTCGCAGATATCCAGCTACCACGAGGTCTACAGGCCGGCAATGACAGCGACGTCCGGCTCCTGGTGGTCACCGTTGTTTTTAGATCGTCCTGTAGTTACCGTCATATACAATACGTCCGATGCGTAATACGTACAACGCGACGCGACGTGTACCTGTGAACGCTTAGCCATAACAAACAATATGCAAAGAGTGTACATAGCAGACGACCGAGTAGAATTGTGTATCGATTCACTATTTATAGAAACAACCCTCCTTCAATATGAATGCATGAGCTATGCGTTTCAAATCCGTAGACAGCTAACGGTTTGTTCTTTGTTTTTCCACGTATTTAATCTAGATGCTCTGTGTAGAATAAACCAAATTTATGGGTACTTAACTACAAAATAAATACAAACAATCAAATTATTACATTTATATGTCGTCGCCTAAGGTGGTAAAAGAAAAAAAAATTTTTGAAGTCAACTAAACTTCTTTAGGCTTGCTTGATTCCACGCGATACGGGACCAACTTTTTAGGTTTTTTTTTATCGATATAGGTTTTGGTGTAGTGGCCACAATTTCACCAGATGTTAAGTGACGCTGTGGCCCAAGATGATAACACGCTAAACCTACTGGAAGACTGGCTCTCAAGTGCAGCTGCCGGAACACACCTATTGGTGCTTGGCGACAGGTTTTCAACTTGAGTGTGGTAGCTAGCCAGGCGGGCAATAGAAAATGCCGTACCACCATGCTATGGTCTCCTCACGATGTTTTCCTTCACCGAAAACTCAGGCTCATGGCAGGGATTCGAACTTAGTCAATCGACGCGAAGTCGTACACGATACCACTGAGCCATCGTTGCTTATAGCAAAACAGATAGCAAGTTCAGTTATGTTCTATGTAATTCCTACTTTATGTGATGCTGGTCGGCGCCGACAAGGTTTGAGGTATAATGTGAGTTCTTTCACGCAAACACTGCACTGGCTTGAGAGTAATAGTCTCTGAAGCGTTTGGCTGATAAGGAAAGACCAAGAACAGCGAGGTTCTGTACCTGCGGTGACGGTGATCTGACAAGGGTTTCGATAAGAGGCTGGACGGCGCGTGTGCCGGCAGTAACAACGACAAATCAAATATCTATCCTCACTGGATAATGGATATCATGGAAAAATAGAGACGACAAAAAAATAAACTCGCGACTGCAACAAGCAGTGTTATGGAAAAATGCCGAGCGTGCATTTTACAATACGAGCGCAAATTTTTAAAAAGTCTACGTATTTAAATAACTTTTTTTATATGAACGTATTTATACAAAATGAATTACATTAACTACTATTACATTATTAATTAATTTACTACTGTCTCAAGTGTTTATAAAACGTAGAAGTATAATAATATTAAATATTAAATAGAACAATTAAGTAATGATCAAAGCAATAAAAAGTAACAAAGTGATTCAAAGGATCTTTGAAACGAATGCCAAAGTAGAATAAGAACGAGGGAAGTTCCTTATGTTAATTGTGGCCAACTTAACTCGAAGTTAGGGTTAAGTTCTCTTAAGTTAAAGTTAAGTTGAAGTTGTTTCGTGTCTCGCGATGTTATAATACTTTGAAGAATAATTCGACGTAATTTTTCTACTATTTGATACAATAATGATTTGATGGTTACCTTATATTATAACAATGGCATAATATAATGAAACTGTAGTGATTTCGAATCACGGATGTTTATTCATTTTATTTCTTACGTCAACAACAATATTACATGTAATAATGTTGTTACAGTTCAGTATTATTGTAATAGATTCCGATATATGTTTTATAGTTTTGTAATTTTGCAGAACGGTTCATTTTTATAAATTGTTACTATTACAATATCTAAATAAAATAACGTTATTTGAATTAAATATGTAAATTGAAACAATAATAGTGATATTTACTTGGTTGTGAGGTTTTTCTTGTTTTATACTTTGGAGTTCAAATGTTACCGGTTCAGAAGTTGTATGATTGTAGTGTATTTATGTTAATCTATACTATCTATTAATGAAAAGAAGTAAAGTTTGTAAGTATGTATGTTTGTAGAAGGTATTCTAAACTTTTCACTGATAGAAAGCTACGTTATTTTTGGGCTATATTTAATTTTTAATAAATTTTATGTAGTAATTAACGTGGACGAAGTCGCGAGCGGTTGCTAGTGTTATATCATAAAAAAATTAAAAAAAAAGAAATTTGTTTGAAATGTTTGTTTTTATTATGACGTAAATTTATTAATCTACCTAATGTAATTGGTTTATTTTCTAATTAACTTCATTTGGAAATCTCAAAGACATCCATCTCTCTCTAATCAGTCAAGCTGATAAAAGAGAGCATTAATCTGTGAACGTATTTGGGGAAGGTTTTCTTTTTAATTTTACTAGACAAAGATAAACCGGGTTCGTGGACCATTAAGTGTGAAAAACTGGATGCGGTAAATTTTATTACTTGGTCCGCTCTAAACGTTATTTAATGTCGAGTATATTAAGTTTATTACGAGGTTTATTTGTTTTGTATAAAAATACTAGAAGCGACAGGAAATCAGAATTGATATTGGTTCTGTAGTTGTTAAACCATAATTACACCGTGTTATAACAGAGATAATCTACCAACATCCAATTGTTAATAAAAAATATATTTAAGAGAAATACATTTTAGAGAAGTTCATTAGTACATACTACAAAATAATTATACTGATAAAACTGATCTAGTTTATTCCTGGATCGTCTGTATAACAGATATATTGTGCGGTTCGGTAATGATTTTTTTACATCAATGATTGCCTCCTCAGTACGATAATTAATAAAGTAAATTCGAGGGATTAATTTTGAGAAAAAAAAGTATAGATAAGTATTGTTTATCTACAAAATTTGTAATACGTAGCGAGATGGGCAGCGAGTCACCGAGTCGACTTCTTAACTGAGGTCTTTTTACCATCCAACGGCTCAAGCGAAAATGCCTTCAATTTTTTTTTTCGAACCGTCTACTCTGTTATCTGTAAGAGCCCAGAGTCTCAGAGGGCTTTTACAATTTCACTGGGCTTGGGGGCGAGCGCTGAAGGCACTCAGCCGCGAAAGCTAGGCAACAAGCTCCAAGGGTGCCAAAGTGGCCGAACCTCGGCTTGGGCTGTTGCCGATCATGCGAAAAAGACGCGATCTGACTAAATTCCTATTCGACTTGCCATCTAGGAGGAAGGAAGGAACATGTGTATATGTGTTTAATGATTTGGCAATATTTGTCTAAACTAACTAACCAAAAAAGGAAAGAAAGGTCCCATAAAGAACATCGTTCTGTTATACCTCTGTAATAATTCAGATACATAGTACCTGAGTGGTGTGCATATGTATGTAGTTATGCAGTGTAAAGAAAAAAATGTTTTCAAGCCGGTCGTTGCACATTTATAAGGTATGTGCGGTCATAGATCACACCTGCTGCTATTACATGCACCCAGTCAATAGTGCTTATAAATAGTAAAGTCAATAGTACGAATACTAAGTCATTAGTACTGATTTCATAATCATATCGACAAATTCCCCGACTTATATTAAAAATATTTCCTTTAATATGATATGTTGCTAAGGGAAGCCTGTCCTTGTAACACATTGTCAAAATAATTTCATTGCACCATGTGATGACTACACTGTTAGTATAATTGAACAAAAAACAGACGACCAAATCGTAATGTTTCCTTGTAAATACTAAACCTCGTCTAGTAACTTTAAAGCGATGAACCACAAAGCTTTTTAATTAATTTAAGGCGCTGCGAGACGCGTCTGCTCCGGGGATAAGTTCCGTTCATTGTTTTCCACACATCCTACTTCAGTTTCCACTGTAGTGTTGTATTGTGCCGTTATTGGATTTTCATTTACACTATTCTTGCGGGTTAATTATTTTTGTTTTTTAATTATTTTCTGTTTCATGATGAGTAATGTACAGTGTAAAAGTAATGGCGACAGCCGAAAGATGAGAATTTACCGACAGTCGCCGCCGTCTAGCGAGCGTACCTCTCTCATACAGCGAAATGCACGAGCTGAACTGACAGATTTTAACGATATGTCTTGGTATCGCGGTTCATATATTTAAAATGGGGGTTTGGAAAACACGTTTTCTTGGCTTGAACAGGCTAGACATTGGAATGTGTAGTCAGATATTATAGGCGGCTAGTTTATTCCTTCAGTTGCATTTTATTATTAAATTATATGTACTGTGTTTACGCCACGATTGAGGTGACAAATGCGAATTGCATAAAAGCCTTTAAAATATAATAATAAAAAAGTTTTCGACAGACTTCTAACAATGTACCTATATACCTATATTTTCCGTGAAGGGGAACATCGTGAGGAAACCACAGAATGATGGTAGGGCTTTTCTAATGCCCGCCTGGCTAGCTACCACTCTGTAAAATCTGTTGCCAAGCAACTATAGGTGTGTTTCGGCAGCTGCACTTGAGAACTAGTCTTCCACTAGGTTTAGCGTGTTATCATCTTGGGCTACATCGTCACTTAACATCAGGTGAGATTGTGGCCACCACGCCAAACCTGTAACGATAAAAAAATAGTTTACATTTTCACGCTATTTATTGTCTAATAAAAAATATATGAAATGTGTAATTTAGATCAACCTTCTTTACATCATAAACGGGACTGAACAAAATTAATGGACACAACCGGGTGCGTTCTACGGAACTTTTTTGTTCAAGAACACAGCGATGATCCCTTTTCTTATTTCTCCTAATCACATCCAGTGATCAATTAAGCGTGCATAAAATTGTCGCAAGCCAAGCAACCAACACCGTGGTTCGTTCTCTTTATATATATTTAAAATAGAGATGTACCTTTTGCAACGAATTTCTAATAATACGTACAATATTCTAAAAATACATACAAATAATTACTTTTACGAGCCCTTTGATTATTTTTCAATAACTCCACTGAATCCGAACACGCCCATATTAATATATTTGAAATGATAAATACAACACTAGGCATTTCTAATTAATTATCAGACTTTTATTACGTCACTACCGCGGTAGATACAAATGATGCAACACTACTTCTTCTCTATATTTGCAAACCTCTTTTACTTCCTTCGGATCAATTAATCTTCTCCGTGGATCTGAACCATTTCCGAATGCTACTTTCTTTAACAAATAAATCATATATATTAGGTATATATACTTATTAAATACCAGATATTTCAAAATATATACACTCAAAGGAAATTGATTTAAAAAACCATTATGGCGACATAAATACAGAAAGCTGTGAAGCCTAGGATTAAGTCACAATGGCGGACAAATAAGGGGAATGTAAGGTAAACAGAAAAACATTGGGGCCGACTTCAAAGCCTCCGTGAAAAATTACATTGACGTAAGAAAACGTGAGATGGAATTATAATAGCCTGCCTCTGTATTGCTTACAAAAAAAAACTTTTTAGATCGAATTTTCATTCGTAGTTTGTTATCCTAATATAAGCGTTTTATGTAGTAACTAGCTGTGGCCCACGGTTTCACCCGTGTTTAATTTATTCATGTGACTTTGTGGAGACAAAACCGCTGTCGACGCATTAGTGTAGCCTATAGTCGATCTCACTTTCCGTACATTAATTAGACACTTTACACACGGTCAAAATGAAAAGAAAAAAAACACAACTCAACTCTGGTCTTCAGTAGTGTTATTAACAAAGGGTTGTATTATTATACACGAGTATTAGTGAGAATACTATTGGCAAAGAAATTCTATAAGCCGGACAAATTTAGTAGTTCATATTTTTATATAATATGTCTCTGTATTCATGTGATTTTTTTATTACTACCGATTATTATAATAATTATAACAGTATTGCAGATATTGGTGCAAAACCGATTTAAAGTTACGTCATATGCTGTAATGATTATTTGATTCTCTCTCATCTGAAACATTGATGGCTCAGTGATAGCGTGTACGGACTTCGCGTCGTGATTTTTAATCCCTGCAATAAGCAAGAGCTTTCGGTGAAGGAAAACATTGTGTTGAAACCATAGCATGGTGGTAGGGCTTTTTTTAATGCCCGTCTGGCTAGCTACCATCCTTAAGTTGAAAATCTGTCGCCAAGCACTAATTGGTGTGTTCCGGCGGCTACACTTGAGAGCCAGTCTTCCACTATGCTTAGCGTGATAACCATCTTGGGCCACATCGTCACTTAAGATCAGGTGAGATCTTGGCCAAAACGCTAAACCTATACCGATAGAAAAAAATCTTCTTTCAAGGAGGTTAGAACGATGTATAAGCGGCATCTTTTTTTTAAATTATTATTAACTAGATGTGTCCGCGGCTTCGCTCGCGTGGTTTATGGAATCCCGTCGGTAAAAGATAGATATATGCTATCTCTGACTTTTTTGTAGGTCTTTTTAAGATCTACAATTGTGTAGAACATTAATTTGACATATCTAGTATGATTTACGCGTATTAGCGTAAGCCATTTAAGCGCCCCAAATGCGTCTTTTTTCCGAACTGATTCACCATTATCGTCATTGCTTATTTCATATGTTACTTTGTCTTACAAAAAATATCCTTTAACCTGGCCAGATAACATAGTTATGAATTAAAATAACAGATATAAATCGGATAGTGATTTTTGTGTGAAAAGATCATAAACGGACAGGCAGACAGAGAGACGTTGAGCTTCATAATATGTATAGAGTATAGATGTAAGTAATGCAAGTGTGACCATGAACTGAGGAACTTCAGTACATTGTTTTCTGTGGTCAAGGATATAAGATGAAATACCACGGAATAGACAAAGATTATAAAATACAAGCCATATTTTTTCCCGTGTGTAAATTATGAGTATGATTTTTGTAATATTTTGGTAATTGGTAAAAACATTTTCAATTTTTTTCCTTTAAAAATAAATAAGTTAAATAAAAAGAAGTTAGGTAAAAACATAATCCTGCAGAATATGTAATAACATTTTCTTTAAAATTGTTGCTCATTTTTTTGATATTTTTTATCAAACTTATTAAAGAAAATGAGTTTTTGAAGACAGCCTAGATTTTCACCACAATTACATCTGATGAGAAGTGATAATGTAGATAAAGATTGTGACACGTGAACATAAAAAAATTATGTTATGTAGTTATGCTGTGGTTAATTCGTTTTTTTTTAACTGTAGCACGGTACAATTACGGCACAATCTAAAAACCCTAGCCAGTCGCCTCTCTGATGCCGCCTGCGTAAATAAAAACGATATGCGCGGGCTAATCCCGAAACGTGACGTACATAAGCTTTTCATTTTCTTTGAATTATAGCTAAAATTCATTATAAAATTCGAGCATAAACATCGATCGATCGTATCGAACCATCAACGCCCGGTATGCATTTGATAATCCTTTTAGTATTTCACAAACAGGAACAATAATACTGGCGATGAGATTGCTGATCCTATTGTATCAGAGCAAATAAGAACATAGTTTGAAGGAGAGCCATCCAATTATGTCTAGCGCATCAGTTTGACCCGGAATGTAGGACAATACTCTTCGGAACAATGATGATACTGTAGATAAGAAAATATTTCGATGCAATACATTGAGAGGAACAGTAAATATTGGATTATTTGACTCCTCAAGGAAATACAGTTTGTATAAATAATAAAAAAATAAAAACGTTGATTTCTTCATTTCACTATTATTGATTTACAAAAAAAAACCGTAAATAAAACACCTACTTGTATTGATGCTACATAAAAGAAGAAAAGTAATATCGTCGGCCTAATATTAGGTTCTTACCGGTAATATCGTCGGCCTAATATTAAGTCCTTACATATGAAATCGCCGATTTTTAACATTGGCTAGAGTCACGATAGCTATCTTTCATTCTACTCAGAATTCCATATTCAAATTAATTTTATAATACAGCTAATATTTCTTTAAATAAAATCACTTGTTCATTTGTTTTTTCGCCGTTCAATTTTTCTTAGATATCGCTTTTTTGTGATCATGGAAAAATTGTGCTTTAATTTCGAATACGAGTTCCGTCGTGGCACCAACGCAGCACAGACGGCACTTAAACTTAAAATCCGATGGGGCGGCGAAAAACGTATTTAAATAGTTCATCGATTACTATAGCAAAGGCACCAATTAACTTCCATTAAAATGGTAAAAAAATATCTGTGTCAAAGTGTTCTTTTTGCATTGTTCGGGTCGATATTGATGTACGAACTTTTAATTCGAGTCTAAAAGTAGTTTTCGTTTAAAATGGACTGACCAGTTTAAAATATTAGGCGGACAATATATCATTAAATTTAATTTAGAATTTTAGGAGCGCGATTTCGGTCGTTAAATAATAATACCCTTGATTTGTATAATAACTGATGATCAACGCCAACTATCAAGTGTTTCGTTTAACTTTTCAAACATTATTTATAGTCAACTATTTTCAAAATATTATCTGCTTAGTAACATTATAGGTGCTTCGTAAAACTATTACTTACGTTCATAAGTACGCGTGTGAGCGGCTAACGAACCGGGAGGGTACCCGGGCGGCACGCGATGTTGGCATGTAAATTATTGCAGAAACGGTATGCCAGCTTTGAGTTTGGTACAAGTTACAAGTAATTTTAAACTTAGGGAGTGTTTTACCCGGCTAGATGGAGAAGATTCCCGTCATAATAAGTAAAAACAATAATAGCTTTGCAAAAGATACCCGTTGCTAGGAAAGACATCTTTGTTAATTTAAACAACAGAGATTGTTTGAACATTTTACTTGTCCATGATAAGACAACAATTTTAAAGCACGAGCAATTGAGTTCAATGAATTGCCGCTAGATGGCGATACTAGAGAACATTTTTGAAAATAAAGGTTTACTTTACCGTTATGGTATTGTAAAGACTTTTGGTTACACCATGACTATAAAGAGGTTTTGAAATAATATGCTTCAATATGTAGGTACATGTCCTGGACCTAGCATATCGCTTATAACTCAAACTAGGACTATTTCAATCCGTTGTTCGCGGTGAATTCGTGACCTAAATATTGATTTTTGCCGGTAACGGACTTAAAATAAATACAAATGAATAAAGGCCCGACGAATCAAGCCTCGTTGTATATTAAAGCCCATATTTTATTGTTTCAATGAAATGTTCGTTTCGTTCCACTTGAATCCTAAATTTGTAGGTTTCATTGAATTTATAGATATATAAAAATTGATGATATAGTGTACATACTGTTTTATTATTACAACCGGCTTATCAGTTATCATGTGAAAAAGTTCAAGGATTTATTAGTTATTTTGCTGGTGAAAGAAAGAAAATAAGACAGCGGTAAGCGTGAAATTATTTGAGTAATAAAGTCTTATGCGTGAAATACTATTGATGTTTACAAATCGAAGTTAGAACTTTTTAGAAATGGCTTAAGTATAAGAACTTTACATTCATTTAGATATTATTATTTTTTACAAAAGTAGTTTCTTTAACCACGGATTAGTATAGAACGTCTACTTTTGAGAATTACGGTCATACTCGTACTACAGCTAACTTCACGTATGTCTTGTCTATGCAAATCCACGGTATTGTTGTTGCTGTGAAAGTTTCATGGGGACCCAATTCCTCACAATGTTTTCCTTCACCGAAAGCTCAGGCTCATTGCAGGGATTCGAACTTACGTCAATCAACGCGAAGTCGTACACGCTACTACTGAGCCATCATTGTTTCCTTCTTAAGGCTATATAACCTATATATATTTTATTTTATTTTTGTCAGTCTGTTTGTTCCGGGTAATGCCCTAACGTTTGGACCGATTTTATCCGATATTTACCAATATAAGGAATAACTTAGGCTACTTTTATTTTACACAAATAATTACCGTTCAGCCAAAAAAGCCTTTTTAGTAGCTCACGCGAGCGGAGCCGCGGGCACGGCTTGTTGTTAATAAAAGTAATAATAGAAGTATTTTTTTAAATATCAATTGACTACAGCTATATATAGACAGCCGCATCTTTTGTTCACTTTCCAGCTAACTGAACAGTAGGTAATTAATCAAAGTAGTAATTAAATAGTAATAAAGTTGTCCGAGAAATTTATGTTTGATTTTACGACACGTTCATTTATTTATAGGACACGAACTAAACCGGTTGCAATTATATAATTGGATTATTTTATTGAAGCTACTCGTATACTTGTTTAGTAGACGTTAAAACTGAAAGCTGCGCGCATCACGTGACAGAAGTACGACATGATTTTAACATTAATTAAGTTTGAATTTATTTTAATTTAAAATGACTAATAATGTTTATCTATACAATGTTACTCATGTAACACAATTTAAACAAATAAAACTCAGTAAAATAATTCGCATTATTATCATTGATGGCCACTGATGGCAATTATTGCTTTGTTCAAAATATTTATATATACATTCAGTCAAAAAAGTGTCGTGAAAGGATGATTTGTTTATGGTTCCAAATTCTATTTTTTTTGTTGTTATATTGGCGCAACTTATTTTCATGTTGGTGCGGAGTTTGAGTTGCATCTATCATTTAGCATATTGCGAATTTCATAATGGACAAAAACATCGAACAAAGAGTTTTTCTTCAATTTTGCATCGTTAATGGAATTTCGTGTTCGGAGACACAGACAATGTTACAGAAGTCTTACGGTGAATCGAGTTTATCAAAAACACGTGCTTATGAGTGGTACAAAGCGTTTCAAAGCGGCCGATATATGCTGGAATACTTACCTCGCCCTGCTAGGCCATCAACGTCTTCAATTGATGTTAACATAGCAAAAGTGAAGAAAATAGTGACTGAAAATCCTCATTCAAGTTTGAGAGAAATAACCGCTGAACTTTCCGTGTCTCACGAGTCGATCTGTATCATTTTTTAAATATTCACTTGGGTATGAAACATGTTGCTGCTCGGCTAGTCCAAAAAGACCTGACCTGAATCTGAGATGTGTAGCTTAATGCTGGATAGCCTATACTATTGCAAGTAAATCTGGCTATCATATAAAAAAATATTGTTTCTATCTCGACTGGTAATGCCAGAGATTAGCGTGTTTAAACAAACAAACAAACTCTGATGATAAAGATAAACCCAATCGAGTTTCTTGCCTGTTCTTCTCGATCACTGGGATGTTTTCAAAGCGAAGGTAGTGTATTGTCGTTCATAAGTGCCATCTCAAGGTTTAAATTTAATGAAGTATTTTTAGATTTAGATTTTGAAATAAGGCATAAAACTAATACGTGAAACAGAAGGCAAAATCGTTAACCAAATTAATTTGCTTTATTGTCAATTGTGGTCATAAATCTGAGTCAGTTGATACGATTTAAAATAAAATTATATTTAATATAACGTATTTCGTTTTTAATTGCATGACTACAATTAAATATAATTCGAGAGTATGAAAGTTTTTATAGGGTAATTATATTTATTAGCTGTTCTACATGCTGCAGTTCATCCGATGTTAAGTAAAGAATAACGTAAGATAAGGATATACACCGAAGCACGAAGCACCAAATCGTCAACTATCACACTATGTCAAGGTTTGACTACTTGCTAGGTGGTTATTATTACTAAGTTTATATTAATAATTCGTTTTGTAGTAGCGTTACTGTCGAGTCGAGAGGACGTGGTTTGATGTTCGCACAGGTGTTTCTTCCTTTTTAAGATCTATATAATTATTATTAACACGTACACTGCGTAGGAGGTCGAAACGACCTTTTTAATACCTATCACATTGTTCAGATTCAGTTTAGTATACGGCGCGAGGAGAGTAGCGAGACAAATGTTATAAGTATGAAATTTTAACCACACATAATGAATGTGTAGGTAAGTTATATAGACGTGATAAAATCTATTTCGCGCTGACTGTCCATAATCATTTTCAACGTTAAGGGGTCAGAAAAATCTACTAATGGATTGGAATTTAAATAGATAACATGTCTATATGTGACCTACGATAACACAAAATTATACTCAATCGTCGTAGTACAAACTTTGTCCTTCCAATAATATTAATATTATGCGTTAGAGTAAGTTGAAAATAAGTTCTAATCTCAACATAAAAATAGTTATACCCGTTAATATATGGTTTATTGTAGTAACACAATGACTTAATCCACTCAACGGGGGCGGCTAAAAGCATAACCTTGTACTGTTCGGTCACTTCGGATTGTGTATACGTGTCCCCTTTCAACTGTGCACATTAGAGGGAGATCGAGGATTTGGCTAGTGAAGGGCGGTTTTCTGTATTTTTTCTTCATTTTTGTTTAAGCTTGATTTATGGAATAACAGTTTAGGAAACCGCTATTTTAGTGTTCCGTTTTAAAGAACCCTATGGCTAAGCCTATGATATCCGTAGCATATTAAAAGGGCTGTATCTTTTAAAACGTAATAGGTAACAGTTTGAATCTTTGAATGTTTTACAGAATATGTGTGTTATTAGGGTGAAGCAAGTGATACTATAAAAGTAATATGTTAAGAGGGGTCCTTATTTAACATATTTCTTTTTTCAACTTTATTTGCTTTATCGTGAAAACAGTAATAAATACAGACGTCGAACTAGGTGTAATTATTGTACAAACTTTAAAGTAAAACAACAATCAATGAACATTTAGGAAAAGGTTACATTCGCGCTAAAGCTACAGAATAGAATAAAACAATATTTTTTTACCATTACTCAAATATATTCCATGATTATGCATGTGCACGGTGCACGAGGTAGAATCGGCTTAGCTTTCTTACAATAAAATTATGTCTAGGATTCATTTTTATTTTATTATTATGGTATCTGTAAAAAATACAATTGACCACACGTTCGAAATATCAGATGTATAAAGGCATTGAGAAAGTTAAGGAATTAAGGAAATCATATGAATTGAAATCCCTCTATAGGTATTCCAGTGCTTGTGTCAGAAGAAACGGAGCGTATACCGAATGGTTTAATATCCAAAAGGGTGTTAGACAGGGATGTGTAGTGTCTCCATGGCTGTCCAACCTATTGATGGATAATTGTCTGACAGATTTGAAAGAGAGTGACTGTGGACTGAGAGTGACTTTTCAAATGTCCTTTTTACGCCGATAATCAAGTATTACTTGCATCGTCGGCTAAAGATTTACAAGCGATGGTGACTATTATAAATGATGCTTTGGAAAGAAAGGGAATGAAAGTGAACGCAAAGAAGACTAAAGTTATGGTGTTTGAAAAGGAAGAGAGCATGACAGAAGTATGTATCCAGATGGGTGGCGACAAACTAGAGCAAGTGAATAAATTTGTTTATTTGGGATCAATGTTTACTAGTGATGGAAAGTGTGAAAGTGATGTTGAAAGGAGAGTTAATGCTGGTAATAAAATGAATGGGCCGTTGCACGTCTTTATGAACAGCCAGAAAATTTCTAGAAAAGCTCGTCTTGCTGTACATGGAGCAGTGTTAGTTCCAACAGTCATGTACGGAAGTGAAAGCTGGGTGTGGCAGAAAAAACATGAAAGTAGAATAAATACAGTCGAAATGAGAGCGCTAAGAACTATGATAGGAGTGAAATTGAGTGACAGGATAAGAAATAGTGTAGTAAGAGGCGCTAAGAAGTATGATAGGAGTGAAATTGAGTGACAGGATAAGAAATAGTGTAGTAAGAGAACGTGTGTGAAAGAAGATATAGTGACACGGATTGAGAAAGGGATGCTTAGATGGTTTGGGCATGTAGAGAGGATGAATGAAAGAAGATTGACTAGACAGATTTATAAGATGCGTGTAATTGAGAACGTTGGAAGAGGAAGGCCTAGTCGAACGTTCAGAAGAAATCAAATCGGGAACGTTTAGAAGAAAGGTCAGGTCAAGAGTACTGTACACCGATGAGCATGAAAAGATTGATGAATGTTAAGGAAGACAGCTTTACAGTAACCTCCATCTCGGCTCGAACAAAGAAATTTGCTACGTCGTATCTTTGCCGTACTGTGAAACTGTGGAACCGTCTCCTGGCCAGTGTTTTCCCTCCTTCCTACAATATGGAGTCCTTCAAACACAACGTGATGAGATATTTAAGCAGGCCGGCATGACAGCGTCGACTATCGATGTATTTTAAATCCTGCGGTAGTCGCCGATGTTATTGGATTGCACTGTGCTCACCATCAGGTACACTGTAGTCACTATGCCGAGTTACGACAAAAAAAAAAAAAAAGGAGAAAGTTGTATGTCAGGATCATAGCAAGTGGAAAGGCGTGGTCTCTGCCTACCCAGTTGGGAAAGAGGCGTGATTTATGTATATATGTATATGAATTAAAAATATATACTCAAAATAAGTATATTGAGTACACCTGATAGTAAGTGAATTCAATCCATGAATAGTATCAACTGTTGACTGTCGATAGAATAGGATACGACAGTGATAGCCGCCAAGTCAACCTACATACTATATACTATCACGCTGAAACCTACTAGATTATTCAATATACACGGTCTGATTCTCTTTTTTTTTAATTAAATTATTTTACCTAATAAAGGAAATTAATGTCATTAATTTTATTACTGATAATTGTCAAAGGACTGTTTTACGTTTATTATAAAGGATGCCACGTCGGAAGGCAAAGGTTCCAATCCACAGTTCGAGCCAGAGTTTTCGGTGATTTATAATTGGCGGTAGGTTATTTGCTAATGCTCTCCTATCTAGCTAAATCAAATTAAAAATCTGTTATGAAGTATCTAATTATTTCTTTCGCTTTTTAAATACGCTTTCGCAATAGCAAAGCGATGGTAGCAGAAATAGTTAAATATCGTCTTCACAAAATCGTCTTCGTATTATCTATTAGACATAATATATCAAACATAATTTGCTAGCAGAACAATTTGCCATTTGTAAGCCTATATTAAGCTATTTCTGCTGTCACTTTACTTTTACGAAATACGTTATTAGGGAGCGGACAGCTAAAGCTAAGAGCCAGTCCAAGTCATCTCCAAGGACATCAACGCTTAATATCAATTACGATTACGTTGAAACTTCACTCAATAACAGGATAAAAATATTTCATATAACTCCAACAGATAATAAGAAAATAATAAATCTTCATAATCCACAAGTCAGCGGCGGTCTATGAGCCACTCTATTTTGCATGCCAGCTCAGGCGCAACCTAGTTGGACCTCTGCCAAGGGGTCCGACCTTGGGAGACCCGGGTAGACCCGCACTACGAGCCTCAACGGCATTTATATTACGTACATCGAATAAAACCGTATACGTTATGATAAATGTGTTACTATTCTATAAATATTCAAAATCGTAACGTATACTAGCAACCGCCGGTGACTTCGTTCACGTTAATTACAATAAAAAAATTAATATGTTTAAAAAGGCCTATAGAACTCGGGAATTATATGGCTTCCTATTACTGAAAGCATTTATAAAATCGAATCTTTACTTCTAAAGATTACCTAATTACTACAAACATTTTCAATAACACACACACTACACACTTTTTAATACTCGTATAGATTATGTGGGAAGTCATTTTACACTCACACCAGGACAAAATCGTTTTTTTTAAAGTAACATACAAAATAAGCAATGAAGATAATGCGGAAAAAAGACCTTCTTGAGGCGCTTAAATGGCTTACGCTGAGTAAACGGTACGAGATATGTCAAATTATTGTAACTACTATATAATTGTAGATCTTAAAAGACCTACAAAAAAGTTTGCGATAGCATATGTCTATTTTCTAAAGATCACCTAAAATAATCATTTTTGTCATTAAAATAACTAGAGGCCATCGCCGTGTGTGGTAGCGGGGGCAGCACGATTCGCGGGTGTTCTCGACCGACGGCATTCTGTAGTCCATGCGGGCGGAGCCGCGGGCACAGCTAGTATCAAATAATTTATAACTACTTTAGGCTTTGAGAAGGCCTTTATAAACATCAAAAATACTACTCAAAAGTTTTAAACAAAATGTATTCGTAAAGAATTAAAAATAAAATAAAAATGTTTGGCTGGTAAGTACAATATAGATATTAAAAAAAAACATTTTTACTTACAATATAGACTGTATTATGTCAAATTGAATTTTCTCGACAAAACTAAATACGACGCAAAGGGATGAAAGACAAGAAGTATTGAGAGCAGGTGCGGCTACATGAAACCATTAATACATATAAAGGAATCAACAGACTAACAAGCTTTCTAAGGGTACAACGTATTTAATATGTAATGTATGTTATATGTAATAATGTATGTAAAATAAATGGTAAAAAGTAAAATGAGTAGCATTTATTCCTTTATATTTATCAGAATTAGTGTAAAAATAGTTTGTAATGAAATTGTGCAAATACAAATATTAAAGGCGACAAAAAATTAATTCCACAAAGTATCATATATATATCAGCATTTTTTTTTTAATTCGTCCCCAATTTGGATCCACTAGATTTATCCGTCTTATAAACTTTTCGACCCCTTATTGATTGTGGCGACTGAACTCTGAACATATTACTATACAGAGTCCAAATCACTGCAGTAATATGACTTGTAATCATTGCGACTGGCTTGTCTGGTAAAAGAGAAAATATCTCCCGCAGTCACTACTTAGTCCATACCTATATAGATCATTTTAAACACACGGACGGAAAATACAATGTATGTTACAGACATATTCGTAAAAGCTACAAGTTTAAGAAAAATGAACCGTAACGATCGCAGCGAACTTACGGGATTCCTTCCTTATTAAAGTCATTATCTATATTAATTCTTAGTTAGAAATTATATATAAAGGAGTAAATCACGAATATGGCATAAAAAATATATTTCTGTCTGTCCGTATGAGGTACGAAAACGGCTCATACTTTTTATGATCAAAAAACAGAACATGTGCTTTTAATCAACGTGGATATGTAGAAAGAGGTACATAGGGGTAGAAAAGGAAAAAAAACGAACAGCCTACACTTATAGAGTATAGAGATAAGGTAAACGGTAAAAGAAAACTTACCAATGAAGTTCATCTTGCCAGTTTAAAAGCACTTCCTATACAATAAATACTTTTAAATCTATATAAAAATTAACAAGTCCCCCATAACAATGTCCAAATATAAAAAATATTTTTTTTGAGCACCAAAATTACATTACAAAATGCATGATACGTATCGTTGAAGAAGAGAAGAAGGAAGAAGAAAATCGTGAGTAAGCTATGACATCGCGATGGAACGACGTCTGCACACAGCGAAGGCTGCGAGAGAATGCTGCTTCGCCGCATTCACGCACGTATTTATGTGATCCGGTGATCCCTTCGTCTCGCTCATATACACTGTCAAACATGCCCGTCTCTGTCCCACTCTACTTAAGAGTCCGCACCGAAGAAATCGTTCGCCCATTGTCACCCGTAATGGGGGATGGAAAAATTGATTCCCGTCAAATACTACACTCTTAATAATGGTCGTAATTATCTTTATTGGGGGGGTTTTTAGTGATTTTCAGAGGAAGGCTCTCAGCTTAAATTCTCTTGGGTATCACAGAGATATTATATAAGTTTTAATTTTTATGGAGAAATCCAAATACTTTGACTTGATTGATGATTTTTATGAAAGAAAAACCTCTGGAGACAGTAAGCTTTCGAATGACGTGTCTTTGTATATTCCTACAGTATACAGAACTTATTAACTTTACTAGATACATTACTTAGTATTTGTTTTAAAGTATTAGAATCGTAATTGATTGTTGCTTGCAACCGATGTAATACTTAGACCCAGGTTTGGCAGCAAATTTTTAAGTCTTGATTGTTAGGTAACTTATCGAGTACTAGAAAAATTATATCACCATGATATGGTTGAATCACGATGTTTTCCTTTACCGAAAGCTTATATTCATTTTAGGCTTTTAATTCTAACTTTCTAACTTCTATTATTAATTTTTAAAAGCTTTGTACATATTTTAAACTAGCAGTTGTTCGCGACTTCGTCCACGAGAAAATGCTTTTGATGTTTCACGAGAACTAAACGTCTTTCCTGAATGAAAAGTGGGCAGTCTTTGATTGTTTTCAATTTTAATTTCATAATTACTGCGTAGCGCATATGGGTGTGCGTAATAACATATAGACTAGATCCTTTCCAGAGATCATTGCTATACTAATTTCAAAACTACATTCAATTTTTTTCCGTAGTTTTCAAATGATGCGTGTACAAAGAGGAAAATTAGTGATGTTACTAGATTCATAGAACTAATTCTTAAAGGAATCGTAGTAAAATGAACCCTGTGTTGGTTTCTAAAGAATAAAATCAAGAAAAGTTGTTACTTTCCTCTACATTAAAACCGAAAAAGAAGGAGTCCCCACATGACCACAATACACATTGGTTGAGGCCAACCTTGGAGTAAAGAAACTGGTTCTCAAAGGCTAACCGTCGGAACAACCTCAAGAGTGCTTGGCGACATACTTTCACCTTAAGGGTGGTTGCTGACCAGGCGGGCCCGAAATGTCTTCCCTCCATGCTTTTGGCAAAGATATATTGTAGAGAACTTGGAGAGATGGAGTTCACTATAGTTATGGCTTCGGAGCCGAGATCGTCTCGTTCTGTTATGAAAAAGAGAGAATAGGGAACAAGATCGAACCGCTCTTCAGAACGCTCGCCATGATACACACGGTAGTTTTCTGTTTTTCCCAACACTGTTTTATTTCGTACATAAGTATTAATTTGGGTTTTTATATCTTGAAAGCGTATAAATCTATATATGTTATATGGTTTTAATAAACAGTTGGAGTATTTCCTGTTTATCATGCGTGCATATATGTATGACATATACTTATGAGAGTTTAATAAAATATTCAAATGAATTGAAGAGTTCAGAAGTAGGACATGCTTTTACAGATATGCGGCTCACGAACATTGAATGTTAATCGTTTATTGCGTGCGATTTATATGTTAATATATGTGCATCTTCACGACTGTTCATGAACGGAGGGATAGGCAGTAATATAAAAATATTCATTGTTTTGTTACTAAAATAATTTTATATCACATAATTTTAAATAAATTACAGATTAGTTTTATGAAAGTAATCAGCCAAGCGATGGTCTTATACTGGCCGTTTAGGTTGCTGAATATATCGTCATTGCATCTTCAAACCTAACCTACCCAAAAATCTTATTTGTCGGGAGTTTTTATTTGACTTATAGGTTCAAAATATCTTAGTATCGGATATGATTATATTTTTACTGTACATATATATATTTACTTTTATCATAATTAAATAACCGTTTTCAATCCGTCTGAAAAGTAAGATTTTATTTACATAGGGGATTTTTAGGTGCACTATATACCTGTTTATGAACATGAGTTTTTATTTAGCTGTTTCTATTGTTAAGTAAAGAGGTGTAGACAAAATATATAGTATATCATTTGGGAAAATACCAAAAAGGTTTTAGAAGACTTAAAATAATATTTATCTACGGCAAAACATTGTAGTAGTGTGCGTTTTGTACAGAAATTAAACCAACCACCTTTCGGCTTTATAATAGGGCTAGTCTATCACTGTTATCTGATTGCATTTAAACGGATAGCAACCACTCAATATGGGTTGTATACTAGTCTAAAACCTGTCACTTCTGCGTAGCAAGCGGACTACTCGATCACTAAGCGTATTCACCACAAAAAAATGCCGAATTAGTGATTCTCCATAAAATATTTCAACTTGACCGTGTCGACTAACTGTAGTACCGTTACTAACGGTAAATGCCCAACTTGTGTCGTCATACATCTTTGAGCAATTTGCGAGTACAGCCCCGGTAAGAGGTTTCTACTTTTATTTTTACGGTAATGCCTACTTCCATCTAAGGCACTTATTGAACCGGTTGGAATGTTCATAGACTATTTTTATGAAATAATACCAAAGAGGTTTTATTAACCTTTAAAGTTTCAGCTTTCACATGTTAATATTAAGAAGAGTTATGAAATATTTGATATTATACAAATAGATAAACTTATTAGCACATTGCTTAGCAATGAAGCTTATTATGCTTAAAGCTGGTTATGAATTTCATTTCCGCATTAAATATATTTTATATAATAACCAAAATAGCTAATTGCGATGTAACATATAGGGACAGTCTATTTTTCTTAGAATGCCCTTGACTATATTTAGGTGAACTAAACTCTGTATGATCTTATTGAATAGATGACAAGGTCAACAACTATATTTCAATCATTAAGCCATGCGCCTACTGAGCTAGTCGGAAAGGAATGTCCACAATTTTTCTTTATCCTTAGAAACATCTTTAGCTTCCTTCAGATTAGCATCATGAGACCATTCTAATTATTATTTATGATTTTAACGCAAATTAATTCCTTTTCATTATATTTATTTGTAAAGTAAAATTTATTTTGTAATAGTTATAAATTATTAATTCTATAAACAACCTATAATTAATAAAGTGTTATAAATTCAACTGTTTCTGAAAATTGACATGAAGATAAAGAGAACTTACGGTTTGTTGTACGTTACAGTACAGTACATTTTGTGGTATCCAAATAAACATGTTTACCTGAAAAAAGAGAAACAATATATATAAGATTGTGTTTTAAAGTGACTAATAAAAAATTTGTAATTTCTTACACTTTTCAATGATATATAATAATACAAAAAAAAATATCAGCCTATAAAAGTCCCACTGATTGGCATAGGCCTCTTCCCAAGTGCATTTCTTTTTATTGAAGAGTGTTTTGTATCCTATTTATTTTACGTTTTAGTTTGTAGTAATTTTTTACGGAAAGAAATATTACTATAAATAATAAACCTGTAATAGAGTGCAAATATTTCACTTTTAATAATAATTTAAATACAATAAAGTATTCAGGAACTTATTAAAAGTATGTTTTTATATTCAATAATAGGCATTAACTAATATAAAAAGCAAATAAAATATTCGTGCGTCTGTACAGTAAAACTAGGCAGCCGTAGCCTTTGCTACGTAAAGATCCGCTACAATGTACATTGCGTAGCTTTACACGCTACAGCGGCAGCGTAACGTCTAACACAATTTACTTACTACTTCGTAGCACAGATTTATTGTAGTATGTTTGCTCCGTAACTACGCCGTAGCAAATGCTACAAAAAATAAGTCTGGCAGGTCTGGTAACGTCATTAAAGAAATGAAATATTATTATAGTTTGCTAGTCAGTCTTAAGAACTGTATTAAGTAGAATATGAAATCAGGATGGAAATGTGGTGATATGACATTATCAAAATATTATATATTAAAAAAAACTGTTATGTTAGCTGCAAACTTGTTCACTCGACAAATTTTATCAGTAAAACTTGTTATTTCTACCAAAATATTTAATTTCAAGTCTTAAAAGTATGTACGTTGATGTAAAGTACATTTATTTATACTTGTATGTAAAGGGTGGAGGAAGGAGAGGGGGGAGATACGGTACGGACAACCGGCCGATAAACCGTCCACAGCACTTGCCTCTGATTTCATTTACAATTCATTTGATATACTTAGCGAGGGTTTTTGATGGACGCTCCAGGGCTGTCAAATGCGTTTTTTTTTTGCTACTACTCGACAGTTTTTTACTGCAGTTTGTTTGTAGACCACATGGATAGTTAAAATCCCTTTTGCTTTAAACTTTATATAGTGGCAAGTTGAATAACTAATAATTGTTATATTTATACACATTTCTATTTTTAAATTTAAAAAACACATTTTTTTTAAACATAACTTGTTTTATGTCCTCCTGTCTGCCAAAACTGCGGTTCCCTGCAACTTGCGAGTCGGTTTGCCTCCAAAAAAGATTCGTTTATACATGTCGTTTCCATAATATTAACAACGTCACCAGGATTCGGCTCAAACTAAAAAGCCAATCCTAATTCTAAACTATATTAACATAAATGCCATTTCATACCGAATAAAATTTCGAAACATCAAAAATAACCTCGCCTCCACTTGTTCAATAACAAATGAAAGAATATCCAAGGTAGGGGAGTAGTAATAAAAAAATATCCTAGTAGGTAGGGTAGGCACTTGTCTCTCTTATGATGAGATATTTCACACAGTGATGTGATACAAACTCGTTAGCTTTCATACTTAAAATTACACTCACTTAAATTTCAAATTTGATTAAATAAAGCAAAATTAACTGATGTTTTATAATCATATGCTGTAAAAAATATGTACGTATAGAGTGAAATGTAGGAATTTAGTTTAGGTATCCACTCGGGTGATCGTTTTATTCTGGCAATGTCTAAGGTTTGCAGACGACATCTGTCGAGTTCCACCGTATCGCTCAAGCGACACTAATGCGTACTTCGGCAGCTAAATCGATATTCTGAACTAGCTTCATTTTACAAAATATTTTGTAATATAAAATCTATTCACTACTAGACAAAAATGGATGTTATATTATATATTAGACATTGATAATCAGTAACGCCGTTTAACCGAACACCATGAAAATAGAAACTTCTAAGTTTTTTTTATGGAAAAGGCTTTTTATGGTATCCCTGAATATGAGAGATTTAAATGAAAGTCATAGAAATTGATTATTTCGTGGATATAGGAATTTATTTTTCGCCCAAAGAATCGGGTGGACATCATCTTGGAATAAATATTTTTAAGGTTTATACTTGTGATGATATATTGATGATTAGCTTACTAATGTTTTAGTAATAGTGAGCTCAGATACTGGATAGTTGAAAGAGAATCTTCTAATGCTCATCAAGCACTTAGCGACGTGTTCCGGCTATACTTACAAACCAGCTCCCATTCCTTGGTTTATCATTTCATATTCTGGGTTGGTAGAGTAATTGTAACCGACTGAATCGCGACCACTATGCATATAAACCCATCCCAGTGACTCTCTTTTTGTTTGTCGTGTTTCGAGATCAGCCACTGTATATCCAACTGCCGACAGGGTTGCAGGCCGGCATGACAGTGACGACCGCCGATGGATTCGATCTCTCAGTGTTCGTCCGTGTTTTTGTGTTGTACTGTGCTTGCCATCATGCACGGTATCAGCACTTTATGATGCTATTAAAAACACTTTTCGATTACTCTATTTCACATTATGAGATTATGATTGTTACGTACATTGCTAACGTACGCATAATAAAATAAAATAATATATTTTTATGCAAGCATATATAGAAGTAATCTAGTATAGAAGCGATCAATAGCTTCGGTTCCTAAAATCTAATCTACCCTAACGAGCATTTCTGTTTGGCATCGTCGCATTTTTCACCGAGTGTAAACCGATGTATTCTATTTAGAATATTAATAAAGTCCCTTAGTATATGTCTCGATATTAACAAAATAGCAACCCTATTCATAGGTGCAATTGCAAATAGTATTGCTTTAAAACAGTGAATAGTTATAGGCTAGTTAAAAAATAATTAAAAAAAAAACGGCAACCCTAGTAACGTTTAGGTATAAGGTTACATCGGAATGCAAGTGTTCGAGGGGTAAATACGTTTTCTTATTCCAACACGGCGCCTGCCTCTCCCTGCTCCCCGCGCAGTCGCCCGCTCGGACCGTGCTGACCCCACTCGCCGTCAAGTGTGTGCTGTCCGTAGGAAGTGATTTCTCTGTAGTGTTAATGGTTTATTTGTTATTATAATTAGTTTGAGGTTACTTGAGCATCGTTACGCTATACACTTTTATGGTATGAGCAGTGAACGTAGTGGTTTTTGTTAAGTTGTGTGAATGGTGTACGCAATTCGGTTGACTTAAATTACTCTACCATTTCGCAAGACCATTATATTGTATTGTATTGAAAACAAAATACGGGTTGATAATGATAAATAATATTACCAGGTGGTGGTTGCCACTGTTATTGAATTGTACTATGACTACTTATCATCAAACACAGTTCCGTGAAGATGAATTACAGAAATAAAGTTTATTTCATAATATTTCATCATTAATTGTTGCAAAGCTTAGAATACAAATCCAAATTGATTTCATTAAAACCTGATTTTAAAATACTAAGCCGTGCTATAGAAAAATACCATTCGACATCTGACAAACAAACCGGACGAAGAAGTTCATTCTCGAACAAGCAGAGCGCCCGTATAGACAATCTTGCCCCGCCTGCGAAAATTATTGTATAAATTTTGTTAAATTGTGAACAAAATCCCGTGTCATTCCTAGTGTTGGGTAAATTTCAGAATGTCATATGCAGTGAGCGCGTCGCCGCTTTGTCCGAATCCGGTCTTTGTGGACCCATTGTGATAAGCATATCAAAAGCGATTTTATGTTAAAGTATTTTTCAACTATGAATAATATATTCTGTTAGCATGTAACATTCGTATTATCGCTACGAAATTAATTTATTATTCATTCCATTTAGGGTAAAAAATATTATTTTGAAAGAGAAATTAATTTGTATTAGTTGATGTAAATTTGACTATGTTATCGATAAATTCTAAAATGACTTATTTTATTTTAAGTCGTAATGTCTGCCAAAAGAATGAAAAGAAAGAAGTTTTACTTGAAATGCACGTAAAAGTTACACACACAATAAGTAATTGTTAATTAAATGATTATTATTACTGGAAGTAAATTTGACTATAGATTTTACTAAACATTATTTCCTTCCGATAAAAGGTTCGAGTTACCCCTAAGTCGTTTTTATACAAGTTTTACAAGTACAAACGCAGTGTTGTTTTTCTTTATTCGATAACTGCCATACGTCTGCGGAATACTTTACGGCGTCATCTTCAGTGAGTTAAAACGGGCTCTAACTTAAAATTACAACTGGACAGATATTGGTTTGAGAATCAAGAGACTGAGTGAACAAAATTTATACTATTTACATTTATAATTTGTGTATGTATATATATATATATATATATATATTTCTATTTTATTTTATTTCTTTCGTATAATATTAAATTTAGATATTAACATTTTACTATTTTTATTTGCTCAATTTTATTTTATTGTTATTTATTTTTTCTACATTACGGCTGGTTAGCTGGATGACAATGCTTTATACTATTAAATCTTATCTTTGTCATACCGTGAAACTGTGGAACCACCTCGCGGCCAATGTGTTCCCTTCTTCTTATGACATCGGTTCCTTTAAGCGTAACGTGAAGAGATATTTATGCAGGCCGGCATGACAGCGGCGACGATGGATTGACGATCTCTCGGTGGTCGCCGTTGTATATGGATTCTACTGTGCTCACCATTAGGGGTAGTACAGTAAACCTGCCGAGCTATTATAAAAAAAAGTCCGCCATTGTATAAACTAAAAGTGCACTAAAGAGTTCATTCATTCATAGATCATAAACCAGTTTTCATATCAGCACAGTTTTAAACCTAGAAATACACATAAATTAGCCATACCGTGGTTTAGATATTAGTAACATTAATAAAAGTTTTTTAAGTCATAGTGTGAGATTCCATAATAAGATCCGCAGATCAGTAATATACTGATTTGCGGGGCAATAGGTTCAAGAACCTAGGGTTATACTGTCAAAAAGTTATTATAGGGGTAATGATAGTGATATGTGTGACTCTTTCTCTGTGCATTCACTGAACTACTAATATGATTATTAACAGTGAATATCATTTGCACAGTTGAAAAAAAAGTAAAAAAGATAACCCCGATCGTGCTTCGAACCGGTGGCAGTGTTTTGACCTTCGGGTCTAAATCGAACAAAGTATTTTTTGATTACATTAACAATAACGTTCATCATATAAGAGCCAGTCCTCTGATCGCATTTGCAACCTCTTAGTTTAGCAGTGGGGCCAAAATTACCACTATTGCGCTACGAAGCCTATCAATAAAATAAAAAACTATACGTAAATTGTTAGAGGGATTGTTTAAATGTTAGTTACCTTCGACGGTCCAACGAATATCCAATCTAATCAGAATCTATCGAAACATTTACATGGCGCGTCGATTCTTTCCCGGATATCCGACGGTGAGCGATGGCGGACATATTTCAAACAGTCACGCCGTTTGATCCGCCCGCCTCGCTCTGATTTATACGCCCATTTACTTTATACCCGGTGAAACAATGAAATTTAAATATTTATATGTTTTTTATTTGCCTCTCCATATTTATCTCTCAATGGAACACCTTCGTTACCCTCTAACACCTTAGGCAACTACACTGGGTGGAAGGATTTTTTTATATTTTAAATAGATAGCAAATTAGCTTACGGCCCTCCTGTACGGCTACCGTAGCCTATAGACGTTTGTAATACCATAGGTATCACTAGCGCGTTGCTGAATTTGAACCCCCTCTAACCCAAGGACCTCTAAAACCCTACTCACCGCAGGAATACAAAACAACAATACGAATATATTATATTGACGAAGGTGTAACTTTGCGGAAATCCATCGTAAATAATTATTCGAAATTTATTTCCTACTTCCGCTTGCAATAGATGAGTGGTAGTTTCTGCTACCTACAACATAAAATGTTTGAATATAAATGTCTTAAATAAATTAAAATAATAATAATGAAGATGAGATAATATGTATATTCAATGTTTTGAATGACTCTACAGCTGATTCGGAAGGCACTGTTCTTTAGAGAAGACTCGCATCTGAATTATCGCGAGTCAAGATCAGCTGAATGCCGAGACGCTTGCAGGCCGGCATGACAGCGAAGACCAGCGATGAATTGCCGATCTCTAAGTGATCGCCGTTTTTCTTGTTGGATTGTACTGTGCTTACTACCAGACGCAATTAAGTTAATATGCCGTCCTACTATGATATATACAAAAAGTGTACTAATGTACGCACGTAAAAAATAAAATCCTTTGGGGTGCATCAAAACTGACATAACTACAACTTTTTTCCGCGTTCCAATATTGCTTTTTTTGTGTATAAATAATTTAACTTTGTATAAATGTACCTTATTTTTATTTCATTAAAATAATGTATTTATTTCATTTGATTATTTTAATGAATTTAATATTATATCATTGGTGGCTAACAACATTATTTCGCAATTTCGTTAAATAATGTGCGCGATGCTTTCAATTTTATTTTTTACTAAACGCGGCAAAAGTTGTGTAACCTCACAAACATTATTAAAGCCAGCCGATGTCAGAATAAAAATATATAACTCTATAATTAAGTGATTAAAATGTTACTTAATGAGGATGAGCAGCATTTACTTGTTTTGATAAGGTTTGTATGTATAAATAGTACACATTAAGTAGATAAGTTAGATCGGTCAAGTCATTCTCTGTCCATTACGCGTCAAGGCTCGTTGGGTAGCGTCGCAAGCGAGTCACCTCCCCCGCACGTCTACAGATTTAAGATAATTTATCTACTGCCTTTGTTTTATGTCAAACTTCTCCATAAACACTATACTTGACAACATCTTACTTGAATCATTACAGGGTCTGAATCACTACGTGGTGACAATATTTATTAATATAGCTATACTTCTGTATGTACGAGTAAGTTTTTAGGTCATATATTAAGGTCCTTACAAATGAAATTGACTTTTGTTCAACTGGCCACTTTGATTTCAAATATCTGGCGTTTGGTTAGGAATTTAAAATTCAAATTTATTTCAAATTTAGGCTTGTGTATTTTTGTTTCGAATTCAGTGATTCATTTGTTTTCACACCATTTGATTTTTCTTTGACATCGTTCTTTTCACAAAATGGAAAAAATAAAATATCGCGTTATTTACGAATATGAGTTCCACCGTGCAGAAACAGCTTCAAGGATTAATTATGTGTATGGGGAAGCTACTGTAAAAGAAAGAACGATAAGTTTTCGTTCTAGAAATGTTGACCTACGAAACAAACTCCGTGGACGGTCGGAGACTCTAGTTGATAATGCAGAATTAAAGGTGATCGTGGAACTGAACCCATCGAAAACCACGTCAGAGTTAGCAGCAGGCTTCTGTGTGAGTAATAAAACAATTTTAATTCACTTGAAATAAATTGTAAAAGTGAAAAAGCTCGAGAAACGAGTACCGCACGAATTTACTGAAGCACACCAACAAATACGCATTGAGTGCTGCATTACATTACGCAACCATCACAATAACGAGGGAATATTGAATCGTATTGCTACTTGTGATGAAAAATGGATCCTTTACGACAATCGGAAATGCTCATCACAGTGGTTGAACCCAGGAGAACCGGCCAAATCCTACCCCAAGCGAAAATTTACTGAGAAAAAGGTACCACTACCGTGTTTGGTGGACCAGTGCTGGTGTCATACATTACAGCTTCCTAAGATCTGAACAGACGATAACGGCAGATCTGTATTGTCAACAATTGCAAACTATGACGGAAAAACTAGCCGTTAAACAACTGAGACTGGTCAATTTCTCTAGCCCACTGCTGTTTCAGGACTACGTTAGAGCCCATACTGCGATTGGAATGTCTCCGACACCCACCATACTCCACGGACATTGCTCCAACAGATTACCACTTTTTTCGGAATTTTGACAATTTCTTGCAAGGAAAAAAAATTCAATTCCGATGAAGCTGTCCAAAGCGCCTTCAAAGATTTTATTGATTCACGCTCCCACAATTTTTTTAGCAACGGAATCAATGAACTACCTTTAAAATAGCGATAGTGTATAGATAATAATGGTACATACTTCGATTCATTAAATGTATAATTAATTAATATTTTTTGCAGTTTACTTTTTTTATATAAAACGCTAACTACGCTAAGGACCTATTATTATTATAAAGGATACTGATCACGAATATGATATTTCTATGCTGTCTGTTTGTATATCCGGATATAATACAAAAATAGCTAGACCGATTAGAAAAAGTACATGGGAATTATATATCATTTTTCAGTTGATATGCTATATAATTTGACAATAATATGAGTAAAAATAAAACAACAAGACAAAATTAATGACTTAGCAATAAAAGTGTGGAGATCCGCGAGGCACCTTTAGTTAGAAATAAAATATTTATATGAAGGAGTATTAGATTAACGCATGCTGTTGCCAAACCACAACAGTGTAGCTTGTTTATAGGTCAAAATCAGGTGAATACTTTAAATATAACCAAGTGGCATGAAAGACTTTACAACGATATAGGTTTTAATTCGTACTTTTAAGACACTGACAGTGGCAAATGTTTCTGCAGTGTCAAATGGAAAAAAAACTTAACATAATTTTCTTTTTCATATATCACCGTTAACGTCGACAAGTAAATACCTAACAATATTTTCTCTATTTATATAATCGGACAAAGGGTTGCTCCAACCCCAACACACCGACACGACCATCAGTCATCCCCCATGATTGATACTCTCATACATCTTAATGATTTCAACGATACACGTAATTAATTATAACGCACATAATAAACTAGCTTGTAATAGTGATTTCACCCGCTTAAATTCTCTGCTACTTCCGTACTCCATCGAGGAGTTACGACGTAATTTCACAATAGTGACCCCTTCATCAATCAAATTCCATATAATAAAATCAGTTTTTGTTTCTCTGTTAAGAGTTTATTATTCAAAAAACGTAACATCCTGTTTCTTTATTCAAAAAACAAAATCTCCAAAAATGGCGAACCGTGGTACACAATCGTAATATATCATATCAAAGTACGCTTCTCACAAACGTTCATTTCTTTTCAGACTACGCAGAGTTTGTAATAATATGTATGTATTGTAAACAGCAGACATACTTGTACATATATATTTATATTGTATCATGGTATGAAGGCTAAACAGTCTCGATTCACCTGATGAAAGGATCGTAGTCCTGAAGCCAGTGATAATAGTCTGTTACTACTGAAGACTGAGTTGGAACGGCTCTTGTCGTAAGCGCGTATTCATATTTGCTAACCACACTCTCCGAACCGGAACACTGAAGCGCGAGTACTGCTGCTTTGTGACAGCAACAGGTATGTCGGTGATAATACCCCCAGAAGATACCTTCCACAGATTATACATAACTTTAATTATAGTCACACCAGACGGATCAGCGTGGGCAGACCTGCTACAACTGCTACAAGATGGATTGACGAACTGGTGAAGGTAGGGGGAATCCGCTGAATGAGAGCAGCGTAGGGCCGGTCGCTGTTGCGATCATTGGTGAAGGCCTATGTCCAGCGGTGAATATCTTTAAGCAGAATAAATTACAAAACGAAATTCAACAATTGAGTTATCAATGCCATCTATATTAAAATTATGTAAACTATGAGATGAATTTGACACTAATTCTTTGAAATTTCGTTTAAAAAGCTAGATGGCGTTACCAAACAAAATTGTTTTACTTGCTAAACACAATTAATTGTGTAAATAATTAATAATATCACCTAAATAATAATATCACCTTATTTATTGAATATATACATAAATCTTTTCGTTTAACTGCATTTTTACTCCGTAATTTTATAGTAATCAATATCATGTTTTTTTAAATACTTCCTCTCCTTTAAAATTTGTTATTTTTGTTCAGTAATTCCACAAGTTAGGCAAACTTCAGTAAAGATGTGAATTATTTCCTTTATTTATTATATACAAACGCGCATGCCATTCCCATGTTCCCTCAGTGCTTACGCGCGTCTATCTCTTGGTAATTGATTCAATTGATTGAGCCAATCGGCCGCGAATCAATTACAGTTGCCTCTCATAATTACCGGACGATGTGGAAACCGGCTCCGTTCCTTATTTCACCCTGTAATGCCGATTATTGTATACTGACATGCTTTGTAATGAAATGCTTTACACTATTGCTGAGTCGAGGCGTCAAAAATACGATCTTTAGGAATAGCATCTTATGCTAATGCTTATCTTATCCTAAGTATAGCATAGGACATTTTCTTGTGTAACGTATACGATTAAACGTTTTATGTGGATATATTTATTAATATCAGAGGAAGCATGAAAGTAGCACCAGTGACCGAGAAGTTGCGCAGTAAGTTAGCCTGGTATGGAGAGGTTAGGAGAAGGTATGAAAGTCATATAACTAAAAGACCTAAGTCCATACTTAAGTTCTCCAAATTGGATAGATATAGAAGCAGAGGAAGACCGTAGAAGGCAAAAACGTCTATATTTTATGTCTTGATATAAATTACCAATTAAAACATAAAATAACAGGTTTTAATGGTATTCATTTAAAACAAGCTTTCTTAAGCTATCATCACTATTGAAGATCTTTGTTCTTGCTCTTCCGGGATATTTTTTCGCGAGTGACACTGTTCTTCATAGCTAACAAGTGTCATGCTAATTAAAATTAAAAAAAAAAAACACCATCTGTCGATGGCATTACTGATGAAAAAGGCATTTAAATAATTTATCAATGAAAACATTAATTTTAAACTCACACGCGTAAATTTTCAAACATTTTGTCAATTTCGAAACAAATGCTTAAAATGTGAGTATTCTATACAGTATTATTTTAACTGAATACCCTTTTGCCTGGTGAATGAATATTTTTTTTTGTATCATTTCAAAATAATACCTTATCGACTGTTTAATTTTAAACAATTTTCGATATTCAACAAAATTATTTCAAAATAATATTTTATAGCCCTTGATTTGTTTGAGATAATACTATTTAACTTGTAAATGTTGCTGAGTGATTGGGAGTTACCAATGAAATAATACTTTTTGTCTGGTATTTATTGTTGCCTTTCTTTTACATTTTAGCTTAACACAAAACTATGAAGCGAAATAAGAGCTGAAATGATAATGAGGGCAGTCTACTACCGCCAAAGTACATCCGCAAGCAATTACAACTGTGAAAATGAAGACCCGTTTGCTGACGGTGATGATATTAATAAATCTGAAAATAATTCGCAGTGCCGTCAACCCCGTGCCGAAAACACAGAAACAAACACAGTAGAACCTATACATTATGATGAATTATTAGCCTTCATTGATTACTCAAAGGCATTCGATAGCATTAAGCACGGCAAAATCTGGACAGCACTGATTTCTTGTGGAATAAGCATTACATACACAAATATCATTAAAAAACATTTACACACAAAGCAGCGTTAGAATGGATAAAAAAGATTAAAATAGGAAAGTGAGTCAGACAGGAGGACTCATTAGAACTCCAAACAGTTTATAGCAGTGCTGAGAGAATGTTAAGAGAAATGAACGGGAGAACCAAGGGACTCAAGATACAATTCCAACAAATAAGCCACCTCAGTTTCGCTGATGATATTGTCCTTTTCGCGGAATCAGCTACAGAGTTTGAAGAAATGATACAAACTCAGAACAAAAAGAGCAAAATAAGTTTACACATGAACTCAAACAAAACCAAAGTCATGACAAACCATACAAAGTTGATACCAAATCGAATATTTTAAATGAATATATCTACCTTGTGAAATAAATGTCATTTGATCTAAAAAATAATGAAAATGAAGTAGATAGAAGATTAACTTTTCTTGGAGGAAATTCTGGATACAAAAATAAATCTTTAAAGGACACTACCAACATAACATACATCATAAAAAAATTGACACCTGTATCCTACCAAGAAACATAAAGAAGTAAAAAATTGACATACACGAATAAAATATAAAATAAAATTGCTTCGTGTTAACATACTATGGAAAGAAGTATATTACATAAAACCAAAAGCGAAGAGACAAGGAATACAAGATGCTCTTCAACATGTTCTAAGTCTAAAATGGAAATGGGCAGGACACTTTTCAAGGTACAAAGAAAACAGGTGGACGCGAGAAGTAGCAAAAGAAGCAATGGTAGACCATGAAAACGGTGGACTGATAATATAATTAAAATCGCTCGGTCAATCTGAATGAATATTGCACGGGATAAAGAAAATGGCAGAGGAGGAGGCTTTTATTACCCAAAGGGATCGTAACACAATAAAAAATAATTAATTAAGAATAAAAGTTTTATTATAACAAATAACAAAATTTAAAAAAAACTGTTAGATATGGAATAAAGCTTTATTAAAAAAAAACATTTCATGTTTAATTGTTACTTTATTTCTAATAATCCTTTTTTCAGTACCAACTTCACTTGAGAGCCAGTCCTCCCAGGCTTATCATGTTTCCCATCTTGGGTCACATCGTCACTTAATATCAAGTGAGAGTGTGGTCACAATGCTAAACCTATAAAAAATCAGTTGCCGTGCATGCAATTCCGCGAATTGAATCTAATTAACATTTTTGACGTCGCTTCGTTAACGCTATTAAATAGAAATGCCAACTGATGAAGTTATGATATTTTACTAAATTGGTAACTTAATTAAATATTTTTATTTCAATTATGCCGTTTTATTATTCTGATAAATTTGCTGATGAAGTTATTGAATTGAAACGTTAATAATGTCGGTACTGACGCGACGAGATATACGTTGACTACGGATATCCGTAACACGTGTGGTTTGAGTAACGTTGACAAGGCAACACAAAGCACCAGAAAGCGCCTCCAAACGTAATTAGTGTAGCGCGAGCCAAGTTCTAACTTTGACTTAGGGATCATTTGCACCGCCTTTGAGAGCGAAAGAGCCTTAACTTTTGTCGGGTTAAAATATGGGTTAAGTTGATATGTGGTAATTACCGGCTGTTTCTACAGACGCATATTTATGTGTTAAATAGTATATCATAGAACCTGTTCAGGCATCCATTGTGGAAGCACTACCTTCATTTCTATTTCAGCCATATAACCTCGGACGAGAAGTCAAATGGATGGCGGTCACCATACACCCGCCGTAGAGACACTGTTAGGAGTGTTGCGTTCCGGTATCAGCTCGGATAGCTGGATATATCCAATAATAAATCAATCAAGGATTAGAAGGGGTAACTTTAAATGTAATAATCACAATTTTCTTTTTTTGCTTATACTGGGAGTCCAAAATCATTGAAAGTTTGTTTACGAAATACTTGATACTTAATCAGCATTATGCAGGATTATCATAATAATTTTTAAATGAACAAACAGACACAACACCAAATTTCTAAGTCGTATTAAATACATATAAAAGGCACATTCAGCACAGTCACACGCTCAAAATTTTGGTTGTCCTATGTGTAACTTAACCCCAACAAATGGATGTCTGTGATGTCGTCGCACACAATTTCCGGGTCCCTCGCCTCGCTGTTGGCGACAATATAAACTTCTATAAATTGTTTATGTTATTGTAACATACTGACAATCTTATAAATGATCGTTTACATTTTACGAATGGCCTGCACTTCGGTATTCACGCCTATATCTATGCTTTTATACTAGTACTAGCTGTGCCTACGACTTCGTCCGTGTGGAATTACGTGTATGAAAAACACAGATAAAAAATATATATGAAGGTGTTCTGAAATAGAACATCGGTGATTTAACTGCGTTTCGTGTTTTTTGAATGCCTCGGATTCCTGAGACGCAGCGTGGTACGGTAAGCAATCACCCTTGCCTCAAATTGATTACTTTCGATCGTTCGTAACCTAATACGTCGTTCCCTGCAGGTTTCTGGGACGTGTCTCAGTATATTGTCTTGAGCAGAAAGTCTCATTTGACGGTTTCCCCTAGTTTCCTGTGAACGAACAGATCTCACTGTTTTTTAGAGCAATGGAATATTCAGAAAATCTCGTCCACTTTCTACCAAGCATTGTAATTTAATTTTAATCGAAATCATATGCAATGAATCAAAAGCCCTTCGAGTATATCCAAGTAAAATCATTCTCACAGATCAGTTAGTTACACAGTTAGCTAGGTTCCGGAGATTATCCTCCACATATACGCAAACTCACAAAATTCGCACTTTTTCTTTATAAGATTATATGTTTGATATATAGTATAGATTAAATGCAGTCGGTAGCGGTTACTAGCAGCTTATTAAAGAATCGTGTTATTTACATAAAAAATGGTTCCTGAGATGCAAGACTGCTACCGGTACCGCACCGACACTAAGCCGTAAAATAATTATCTAACAAACCAGATAGCTAAGAATAAATTACTGTGAAACAAGAGAGGTCAAATTATCATAGGCCGCTTCAATCCCCATTCGGGGCAGAATACGGAACCGCATGTATTATTTATATATTTTTTGCCCCGTATATTCACGAGTAACTAAGTCACTGAACTGTTTTTAGATATAATATGTGCTCTTATATTGTGAATATCGAAATATAATGTGCTATAAATTATATAACAATTATTTCAAACATTATTAATTATATAGATGGCGCATGGGAGGTGTGAATGGGAAACGTTTAAACTCGTCAAAGATATGATATATCGATATGTCTATAAAACCCCTAAGCAAAATTTCCAAATTTTCAGGTTAACTAAAAAAGGCTTTTAGGTAATTTCAAGTTGTCAGTCTTTCATCCCGAAATAGACACGTTACGTAGTCAAGTTTCACTGCGCTCTCTAAAATGTAAGATATTCCTATACGTCGCTATTTTTTTCTCTTGTCTTTCAGTATATTCCACGGAATATAAAGTCTAAAACCAAAAGCAAGATGTGCGTTGTAATAAAATGCGCATATAGAAACTTATACTTTTACATTATTTGTTAGTTGAATAAGACTGGTGCTATATTACAAAAGTTTCCATTTTTTTTTGTGTAATATTTATTTTGATTTTACAAAAAAATTCATATCCCATTCTCACGTTTTGCTACACAAAAATAACAAATAATCAGGCATGGAATTGAAGTGAAATTCTATAAATAAATTTTATAGTAAAGTAATTATATAAAAGTATATTTAGCGCAAACAACATAATTAAAATACTTAAATTTTGTTAGATGTTGTACATAAAATGTTAAAACTTGAAAAGTAGGAATTCCGCGAGTCAGTTAAAAAGAAATTAATTTAAAGAGAATACATTTCAAACTGAGAAACATTTATAGTATGTACGTCGGTACTTTCTTCCCCAGTACACTGTAATTTTCGTATAAAAGGTGTGAAGTTCTGATTCGCGATCTCTTTTAATACGAATCTCTAGGAATATCTAATTCTATAGGAAATATCATGTTTATATTATATATTTTGTTTAACAAATTCAAATCTTGTTTTAGATCAAAATCTAATATAGCTTATTCCATAGAGTAAAGTAAATACGTTTATTCAGTTTAAGACTTAAACTCGGATTGGACAAGTATCAATCTGCTATATCTACATTTATATTGATTTTTTCCTCGTATTTAAAAAAAGAAAATCAAACTTAATGTTCTTCTTATATAATCATAATACAATAAATTACGCGTTACGCTCTTTAAAACAAAAAACCCGCTGTATATATACTCCTTGAATGACTATTCGTTATATCGGTAGAGTGCTTTACTAATAATACATTTTGTACTAGCTTCGCGGCTTCGCTCGCGTGGACGACAAAAATTGTTGTTACCGGGATAAAAAGTACGCTATGTTACTACTAATACCTCCAAGAATATGTGTACAAAGTTTCATGATGATCGGTTAAGTAGTTTTCGCGTGAAAGCGTAACAAACAAACTTACATTCACATTTATAATATTAGTAAGATGTGAATGAAATAAATGAGTATAGAAATTACACCAAATTCTAGAAAGTACACTATACACTTTTAGAGCACCCTGATAAGAGGAAAGGATGATGATAAGTAGATTACGAGACGTAAAAATTCCAAATATTCTTGAAGAATATTTCAAAGCTGTGTTATTATCTTTCCCGGGTCGCCCTCGTACTCATTTCCTCGACGTAACTTTCAACTATTATTAGGAAAATTCTAACTTATTGCCCCGCTGCCTCAGCTTTCAACGTGTCGGGCTGTGGTCCAAGTTATAAAACGGACGATATTCATGACAGCAAAGTTAAATATGTTTCACAATGTTACAAACTGTTGCGAGAAACATTGCTCATGCCTCACGCAGCCTCAGGATATAAAGTTCATACGTAATGCAATTCGATATCCAATAACAGTTGCTCATATATTCTAATACTGCTCCGTCACTAAAGATTTTTTAACAATTGATAGTATTTTTACAATTGATAAATATTCACAATAATGTATATGAAATTTTCATTTTTCTATTTCCTGTATAATCAGTCGGCATACATTCGCTCATCTGAATACTTTTACATGTAATATTTGCAGGCTAAAAAGATTACAATTGTTGATAAGAATTGATTTATCATTGATCACCACAGTTGTTAGATGGTAATGCATTTATCATCAAGCGCTATGCAGTAATTTTTTAGAGAATAATATTAAAATCATTAGGAATTTTTCTTACAATTTTAATAACTTGTATTAAAAACTTTTATAAGAATCTGAAACGATATCCAAGTTACTATTCGAGTAATAAGTACAATAAAATTGCTGTCGCTCATGACTGAGACCGCAGGCGCGCGGAGCCACGACATCGTCGGGCATAATGCATCGTGAAAGGGTATATCGCTTCCGCGCGTGCCGTCGCGACAAATCCCAGCAGCCAACAAGTGTCTTCTATTAAAAAAATCTCTTCACGTCGGCAACATTATTTCAAATGTCTCTGAGTTTTAAAAAGGAATTGATTTTGAAGTAAATGTTTTTATTTTACTCCTGATGTATTCCAGAAGTTTCGTGTAAGGCAAATCATCAGTGCTGTTCGAGTAACTCTTTACTCCTAATATAATCTAATTATCTGTATGTTGTTTGTCGATGCATGTAACATACTAACGGAGCGCCGCGGCTCCGCATGCGTTTGCTACTACGAAGTAGTTATATACATTCCGTTTTTTTTTTTCAAACACGTTATTAACAATTCATTGAATTCATATAGCTTATTGATTGAGAAATGGAATGTATTTCTCGTATATAATTTAATCAAAGTCGATTGAGAATAAAAAAAAGACTTTTTTGACGATTTCTAAAAAATACTATGGACAGTTCTTATAGTCTATAAATTTTATTGAAGTGAAACTTCTTATGCGACTTCCAAGCGTTAAATGTTAAACGTTTAACGCACATTATCGGTCTCTCCTCTTTGTGTGAGCCAGAGCGAGAGAGCAAATGTCGGTGTGTATGTATATTGCACACTGTTTAAATAAAATAGAAAATGCCTTTTAAAATGAAGTTTCACTTCTATCGTGTGTGAATCGCACAACAAAATTTTGTACACCCGTGTACAAAATTCATCAAAATCGGTTGAGGATCGACACAAATTCATTATTTCTTATAATTTCTAAAATATTATTTACAATTCTTATAGCCCAGTAATCACGAAATGACTTATACTTGCCTTGTACAAAACTTCATGAAAATCAATTGAGAATAAATAAAAATTGTATTTTTTTACGATTATAAAAGCATTTTTGACAATTATTATAGCCTATCATTTGACCAATGACATAAACTTCCTGTTTACAAAATTTCATAGTCGGTTAAGCTGTTTTTGAGTTCAATCTGAACATACAAACAGACAGACAGGTATACAACAATATTTTTAATAGCATATTCGTGATCAGTGTACTTTATATAGAATGTCTATCGTAAAATATTGAACAAAAATACATGTACGGTCAGGAAATTTACAAATTTTTTAACATAGATTTGGTTTGGAATTCATAATATAATATATGACACTTTAGACAAATGTTTGGATTGATTTGTTTTATGTTTCCATCGGAATTAATCGTTTCTAGAAAATTCTATCTGCTACTGTAAAATTATAGTTCTACTTATGAGAATAAGTTAAGAAAGTTCTCACATTGACTACAAAATTACCTTTATAAATTTTACAAAGACCCCAATCTCTCCTGATCTTAAGTGACGACATAGCCAAAGTAATAAAAAGTTTAGCCTGGAAATGAAACTTCCTGGCAAGTGGAGCTATCGGAAAACATATAGGTGAGACAGATTTTCAACTTGAGGGTTGTAGCTAGCTGGAATAGCACTCAAAATGTTCGTACACCATACTATGATTCTACCACTATGGTTTCTCTCATTCGAGGCTCACTTTAAGATTCGAACTCATGTTGGTCGACACGGTATCCGAGCGTAATACTGCTGAGGCATCACATCGCTATAAAGACACACATTTAATTCGTATCACCTAAATAATTAATCATGTATATTAATAAATAAATGGTAATTGGTTAATGAGATGCATGCATTTAACACGTTCATTCGCAATCTGCAATTTTCATTATGTGTCCACGAAAGTAAATTTTCTTTTACTTAGTTTTATTAGTGTAACATCGCGTACTAGGAAACTCATTTATGTATTTAAGAAGTTAAGAAACGTAGCAGATAAGGCCTCCCTGGGTATGGTTTACTTTGCCTTGGCTCAGTCTATCTTTTCATATTGTATTACATCTTGGGGTGGTGCATGTAAATCTAACTTACTGCAACTTGAACGGGCACAGAGAGCTGTACTTAAAGTCATGAATAAAAAGCCTTTTTTGTATCCAACATCTCAACTATATGCAGAGTGTAATGTCATTGACTATTAGAGAGCTTTCTGAATTCCATGCCGCCATAGTGAAACATAGTGCACTCCCTTTTGACCTCTCTATCCTTACGAGACGTAGAAAGCACCAAGTTTGCAAAATTGAACCGTACCGAACTTCGTTGGCAGCTAGATATTTGAATGTACTTGGTTCACGAATTTATAATTATTTGAACAAATTTCTTAATATATACCCGGACCCAATCCCTGTGATTAAAAATAAATTAAAAAATTGGCTATTTAAACGTAATTATGAGGAAACTAAAAATATTCTGATGCCACTTTATTAAAAAAAAAATGTTTAAGTGCTTACTGACACATCATTGGATATTCACATACTTATACTTATACACACACACACAAACATTCACACATAATTCAAAAACAGACTATCACACTCCCAACACCAACACACTCCTTTACTAATAGTTAACCCTCTCTCAACGTCTCAACTTTATTCAATTGTTTTAATAAACAGTAAACGGTGGCGCGGGTATCTGTGACACAGTCTCACGACTAGTACAGACACCAACGTCAATTATATTATTAAAGAGATATAAAACTTAATCTTTAATTTATTGTGTAAAAATAATATAATATTGTGAATTTTATAATTAAAATATATTATTATTATTATTGTGCTTAAAATAACTTCGTATAATATCTACATACTTACTTTTATTGTTATGTAAGTAGTATTTGATGTCACTGTATGTATTGACTTAGATTAGAAATACTGATATCTAAAGAAATAGTTATTATTATTTTAATTGGTAAATATAAATTATTTGTCTGAGTACCTACATACATATCACGATATCGCAGGAACTGCAATATACGCGATGACGATATAATGTGTACTCTCGATACATTTCTCTAGGAAAATAATAGGCTATCTACCGTTACACTACAACCCATAGAAGGGAGCAGTAATTATAAACATCAAGTAATCTGGCAACCTGTGGGTAAATAGTTATCAAATGTATGAAATAGTCATGTACAATACAAATTGAACGCAGGTGAATCTGCGAGGCACCGGTTTAATTGTATAAATCCTTTGCGTTGCGAAACAAATGCGTTAAACAAACATTTCTGTTCTCTTCAATCGCACCCAAAAAATCATTTCTACTTTCGTTTCTTTCCCGTGTATGGCGATATATTCATATCAGAATATTTATTTATCCTCACAAGGTTGAACTAGTCCACCACCACGATAATTATTCATAAAGAAGGGTTCTCCTATTACATAAAAGAATGGATCTGAACGAGCAAGAACTCTGAACATCTAGGTGTAATAGAATCAAACGTTTGAAATGTTTCATTTAAGTGAAGCACAAAGTGGGCTTTGGTTTTCGCTTTCATTAACCTCAATAAATCTACTTCGAGCAGTATCGTGCACCGTTTGTATTGCGACAGTTACTGGTATGTGCGGGACTAGTGAACCTTGCATAGTTTTGCGAACTTTATTTCATTTGCTTTTATTGCTTACATTATCCTTATATCTTAAACCGGCTTAAAAAAAGTTATATTTTTCCTAAGTGTGTTTGTACGTGTACGATTTTCTCAAAAACTACATGGCCGATATTTATTATTCTTATACTAGAGTCATTTATATAATAGGTCTTACATAATCAATTAGCGTTTTATATGGAAAAAGTAAAATTATTAAATTAAAAAATATTATTAAAGTATACATTATTAAATATTATTAAATTATACATTTAATCAATCGAAGTATGTACCATTTTATAGAAAGTTGATTGATTCCCTTGCTGAAAAAATTGTGGGAGTGAGAATCAATAAAATCTTTAAAAGAAGTTTGGACAGCCTCATCAGAAATGAAATTTTTTCCTTGCAAGGTATTGTCCGAAAAAAAATTGGTAATCTGAAATTGGTATTCCGAAAAAAAAGTGGTATGCTGTAAGAGCAAGGTCAGGACAGTATGGTGGAGGTCAGAGACATTTCAACCGCAGCTCATCTGATTTAGCGACCATCTGTTGTGAAGTATGGGGTCTAGCGTTGTGCTGAAGCAACGCTGAATTTGAAAATCTGTCACCAAGCACCAAGTTTCAGAGATTGGCGCGTTTAAACAAGCAAACAAAGAAACAAAAAACTCTTTAGCTTAATTATATTAGTAAAGATTACAATAATGTTATTTATAAGCTTTTAATATCAAGAGAAGAATAAAATAACAATAGTAATATTTTCACCAATTTTGGGTAATACTTCTAATAATATCGTATTTAATATAATCACATTACACTTTTAACGTATATAATGTACAACGTTTTATACAACGAAAAAAATCATCGAAGTTTTACAGATATGTAAAAAAAAAACTAAAAATATATTACAAAGTATACCGGTATATTACAAAGAAACAAAAGAACCAAGTAATTATGATAGAAAGAGAGTAATGGAAGAGTACTAAAGGCTCCTTTCTCGATATTTAGAATCCTTCATGACATTATTGCCTGTCAATTAAAATATACCTCGGTGGTCACCGTTGTTCTTGAATTGTAATATAGGTACTGGTATGTTCACTGAAGTACTTTCATCAACGTGTACAAAAGAAAAAGCTACCTTGGCAATACCATAAACATTCACAAGAGCTTTTTCAGTGCCGAATCTACTCGCCTTTCAAGTTATACTAAACGGAGCTCAATGAAACTCTGCTTGCTATAATGAAATTAGCCTTTCTCGATGCCGGCCTAAGAACCATGATTTGCGTAATCAAAGACCGTGTAATCGGATCAGACGGAGACGGGGAGCGTTCGCGCTGTCCCCTTTATAAGCAACAAAATATTATTTTATTACTTATACCCGTTTTCTTCTTGCACCCGAGCACCAGTTTATATGACTAGGTTCATTGTTCGCAGCCTTCGCTGTTAATTCATTTAAACGTTAAAAGCAAGGAATATCTTAAAGTTAAGCCATAATAATAAGATTTGTGTCGCAATTAGTAGCCTGCCGTTAAACCGAGAAGTCTCGGGTTTGATTCACGCCTAACGTTGTTATTGTTACTGCTTTTTTTAGTGGTAAAATAAGAGAAGCTTATAAATAAAATCTATAATTAGACCCGCTAGTTCCCGCTAAGACGTCCATTTGAATTCACTGCTCAGATATAAAAAAATTGTGAAATCCAAAGGTCTAATGCATTCTAACCCATACAGAACTCTCTCGATGATAATTTGGCGCGCTTCCGGTCCGCCAAGATGGCGGCGGCAATTTCCGGTTAGCGCGCACTTTGTGAACGCGGTGCGTTTGACACCGCCCCGGCTAAAGAGCCTCTTTGCGTAGATAATTGGCTCTCCCGCCCGCCATTCAACGGGAGTTCATATTTTCGATTATTTAAGAAAAAAAAAATGGATGGATTCCGATTGGGAGCATTGTTGTGAGTGTTCCGCACAATGCGGAGCCTTAATCAACTATAATTATTTTCTCATCATATTTTCTTTTATATGAAATCAGGAGCTTTAGTGTGTCTGTACGTGTGCGAGTACAGCGTAGACAGCGCACGGCGGTGGCGGTCACACAGCTGCAGAGATTTACCAAATGTCATGACAAACATATATAAATAAGGAAATAAATAATAACTAGCTGTGTCCCACGGTTTCGCCCGTGATCAGTTTACTCGACTAACTGTCCACCGCGCCGCTGTCAACGAACCCGTGTAGTCTATTGCTGTTCTTACTTCCAGTACTTGCCTACAGGTTTCCAGATTGTTTGATGTCCATTGATACTGCTTCGCTCCTTAGAGTCGTAACGTAAACTGGTAAAGCCTATAAGTTTATTCAATAACTAGGCTATAAAATGCTGAATTATACAAATCTGACTAATTATGAAGCATATAGTTTTTATTACATCACATATTTTATTAATGATACACACCCACAATACCTTAGTATTCATCAAAATATGATATCTTGCAACTGTTTAACTTTTGATGAAATTTATCATTACTTTTATTATCATCTTTTCTATATGCTCTATTACAATTAAGAATCTCGATTCAACGATCCATGTTAGATTATTTTTGATTCTTCATCTTAACACACGATCTAATAATTTTGTAAACGAAGTATTTTTATTGACACATGGTGCATGATAAAATCACATCACAACATCACAAAGTTACTTGTACTCATACAATATGATTACATCACATACATCACATTAAATTACTAAGTTACTTGTAGAACATTCTCTCCAATGTTTGTTACACGCAGGGGATAATTTACTATTAGCTACTCTGCATCACAAGTTCTGAATGTTTAAATAGACGCAGTGTTACTAGTAACAATTCTTTTGATCTTTCAAATGTTGTAGATTCCTTGGAAAAATATTCCAACCCATTATCGATTATTATTATCAACAACCTATAGTTATACAGGTCCAGTCTTGATAGTGGTTATAAAGGAGACAGGTAGCAAATTCAATAAATCATATTATATTCGTTTGTTCGTACGTTTATCTGTTGCATGCTGTTCAAATAAAATTGGTCACCGAGCTGACCTCAGTTTTGAAGCTTTGCACAGACTCATTGCGCGTAAACGTAATAAAAACGTAAACGTAACGTTAATATTTTCTTAAACAAAGGGACGACTTTTTTGAATTAATTTCAACCTTTGCCAAACTTAGTCCTTACACTTCTTATTGTTATGGCCTAACAGAAGCTTCATTCAAATATATTATACACAATTTAAAACGGATGCTATCCTTGGCTCACACTTATGCAGAGTTGAGTACCTTTTTAGAAGAGATAGAAGGAATCCTTAACTCAAGAACTCTCACATACTTTTAATCATACATATCTCACTTAACTCTTACATTTAACACCAACATATAAACGCTCTATGCTGCTATAAAAGGCCAGTATTAAAGTCTCATTATTGGCAAAACTTTCCTCAAATATATTTTTAAGCTGCAAAAACGATATACATGGTACAGGAATGGAGAAGCACTGCAAATAAGCGACATGGTCCTTGTGAAGGACGAGAGACTTCCACTATCGAGATGGCTACTCGGGCGGGTCATCACGGTCTACCCAAGCAAAGACAGCCTCAATCAAATAGCAAAAATCTGGACCAGCTCTGGAACTCTGCGATGGGCAATCAACAGTCTATGATCTTTACCAGTCTTTGGATCCGGAGTTTCCAAGGCCGACAATTCGTTAACGCCGCGACGCGTCTTGGGTCGACCACCATGGCCTATCTTGCTCAAAAAGTGTAGGTAGGATTAAGCGACATGCCAAGCTTAAAGATGTCATCCGTCGAGCTTTTGTCAGCGCCAACATTGCAGCCATTCTTGAACCTAATGGTCTCTTGCGTGACGATGGCAAACGCCTGGATGGAATGAAACTAATTTCTTGAAAGATGGGACGGCCTCTCGTATGGGATGCGACTTGCGTGAAAACCCTTGCACCTTCACATCTTCCTTTGACTCAAAATTAAGACTGGTGCCGCTGTGAAAGCGGCGGATGGCCTCAAACGGCGAAAGTATGTTACCCTAGATAGTGGTTACATATTTGAGCCTTTTGGGGTCGAAACGATGGGTACGTGGGGACCGTCAGCGCACAAAATTTATAAGGACTTGTCAAGTCGCCTTGTAATGTTTCAGGTATTTCAAAATGCTTGCACATAATTCGCGCAGCGTATTAGTAGCGCTATTCAACATGGAAATTCTGACAGCATTTTGCTAATGATTTGCAGTAGCTTACTACATTTTTTTTAAATATAAATTATTGTTTTAGGTATATATTCTAAGATACCTAGTTTGAACATATAGATAGTTATAATTATTTAGTAAGTTTTGAATTGATAAATATTATATAATATAAATAAATAAAAGAAGTTCCTAGGATTAGCACTATCAAACAAACAAACAATCTGATTGACGAAGGCATTACTTTGCGGAAATCCATCGTAAATAATTTATCCGAAATTTCTTTAAACCTTTATTCTTTAACAAATTTATTTATTATTCAAACGTTTTATTCTGTAGGAAGACGAAACTACTATTAATCTATTGGAGGTGCAAGTAGCTAAGAAATTTCGGATAAATTATTAATTAAACAAACATTTACTTGAGCTTCATAATATTAGTGTAGATAAGTAAGCCTGTAAGTATCCCACACTCACTGCTGGGCATAGTTGCACTTTGCAAAGGCTATTCCCAAAAGCGGGGTTAATTACAATGACAGCCTACGACGTATTAGCGATTTTTTGACGAATTGACGAACTTTGTTGTGTTTCTTAAAGAAAACATAACCGAGTCAAAAGTAAGTACATCCCAAAAATAGTGATGCCCACCTACATAAATCTCTTGATTTCTCTTGTCTCATTTTTTACCCTGTAAACCTCCCTGTAGATTTTCTCCCCCACTAAACCTCTCCCATGTTCTTGAAAATCCACTGATAACTTTTTATTCTGGCAATAATATTTTTCTAATGAAATTTAGCATAAAAGTCGATTATATAGTGAAATATATTTTTTATTATTCAGAGAAGCATGGGCGACTACTGGTTTACATGAATTTGATATATAAAGGCCAGTATAATAAAAAAATCGCATGATCGAAAAAAATCTGCCGCACGTCCTAAAACAATTACGTCCGCCACCGGAGCGCGTAGGGCTGCCACGCGCCGATATCCCCGCCTCAGTGCGCCCGTACCGCGCCCAGCCGCGTCACAATGTCGCGGCACCCCTCAGTTTATTTATGTGCCAGAAGTAATAAGCACGTACTTGCCTATCACTCTCATATTCTCTTGTACTATTTATTACTAACTACGCCCGCGGCTCTGCTCGCGTGTGCTACAGAACGCCGTCGGTCGAGCGCACGCGCGAGTCCTGCTATCCCCGCTAAAAAGGCGGAATACAAAAATGCTTATTGTGGATGATCCTTCGAAAAAAAATATATATGTGGTTTTTTAAGAGCTCTGCGACAGAAATAGGCGCGCCTACTGGCGATCGTGCTTCCATACTCGAACTTTGCACAGATTATACTACTGACACAAAACGCTAGATTAGCTTCCAGCCGTTTATAAACGAAATTCACTATACGTTTTGATGAGATGACACTGTGTCTGTATAGAAACAACGGTAACCACCAAGAGAACGCTAATCCATCGGCGGTCGCCGGTATTATGCAGGTCGGCACGTTACGCTTGAAGACCCAGTGTCGTAAGAAGGAAGGAACACACAGGTCGGAACGGTTCCACAACTTCCTGTTACGGTATTGAGGACATTTTAGTTAATATCTTAAGAAGTCAACAGAGTCAAGTTTCTCCTTCAGTACATTTAATATCGTCTCAAATAGTGGAAGATGGCTATTGGATGCAAATGACTACTTTATCTTCTGTGATACGTTTAATATTGTTGATAGTGGTTTGATTTCTTAGGAATCCTTATAATGAACCTTAGCTTTAGTTTAACGAAAACATATTGAGCAGCAATGTATTTAATAACGCTTGTAAGCATCATATAATCGTTTTCAGCTTCGAACAAATTTACGCTTTACAACAAGAGGGATCGTGCTCAGAAGATTACACGTGGAATAGATACGAATGTTAAGAAGAACGTATGTTGAAAGAAGAATGGATAAAATTAGGAAAGGGAATTAGGAAGTACGAAAATATCACCAGTCACAGAGAAGTTGGGTTGGACATGTCATGAGGAAAGATGAAAGTCATTTACCTATAAAAATTTTAAGTATGAAGGTGGATGGATATAAGAGTAGAGGAACACCGAAAAAGGTATGGATGGATTGTATGAGGAATTATATGCGTATGATGTGAATATTGAGATGAAAACTGATAAAGGAGTGAGGCGATAAACATGTGTCAAGTATACTTAGGTGGGATAAAGGCAAGAAGATCAGAAGAAAGCTTGATAATGAGGTAAACAGCAACAAGCCCCGACGATGTTATGTATCACCGAATCTTCAAAGAACAATGTAAACAAAATATAACATAGAAAATTCTTTGAAAATTTCTCTGGTGAAATACCTCCACCTTTACAGAAGATTGCAGCCAAATGACCTTGTGTTGTGTTCCTGCGGTGAGAGTAGGGTTTTCATAGCTCCTTGTAAAAGCGGGTTCATGGTCAGCAACGAGTCATACCATAGGCTAAGGTAACCACTTACCATCAGGAGGGCCGTACGCTTGTTGAAATCTTAAATATAGTAAAACAAACTTTAATAAAACATTAAGGACATACTGATCGTCGAGATACTGAAACTAAAAGAGATTTATACGATTCGAAACGAAAACAATTTAGCGGCAAATCTCACGAGCTATCCGCCGGCTCATATCCGCGTATCGGATACTATATCAGCCCAGTATCCGCCCCGGCGCGTGAATTATACACGCCGTGGATCCCCAATAAGCCGCTTTTATGAGCAGAGGATTGTGTTACGTATAAATATTTATATCTTACAGGATCTAAAACAGATATATTTCTTGTATGTGTTCTGGCTTCTGGGTGTTTTGTTTTGTCTTCATTGTATCCCACCGTTGGGCATACGTGTTGTTATATCTAAAAAACGTTATAATTCTCGCGTGCACGTGAATTAAAAATTAGTAACGTTAAACAAAGAGAGATAATTATGCAGAATTTATATTCAGAGTAACGATATTCCTTAACCAATAAAAAAACATGATAAATAAAATTTAATTTTTAGTTTATTTTTAGTATCTTCATGTCAAGTTCTTTTTTATTCATTAGTCAAAGCTTTCACATGAAAGCTGTAACTTGAAATGGTTTTTTTTTTTGAGGAAATTTCTTAGTGACTAGCAACACTTATGGTATACGTGGTTGGTTACTTATTAGTCTGGTCTCGTTTTTAGACTACAAAAACTTATTTTGTTAAGAACAGGCAGACCCGCGGGCAGTTTATTTCTGGTAGACTATGGCTGGTACATAATTCGAATTTGGCATTGTGAAGCCGATATTTAGCCATTTCTGCTATCGCTTTGCTTTTGAAAAATACATAATCAGAGGGCTGGATATATATTGAACAGTTTAGTTAGTTTGATGAAATATAACCAACTTATAGTCCTATACAATGGCATATTATCGTGAAATATGCCATTAAATCCTGGTGCTAGTTGATGGTGGCGCGGCGGTCCGGTTACCATGGCGACGACACGTCCCGTCCCGCCTTCCTCGTTACGCCGCGCTAGTGACGTACTGCGTCGACAAAATAACAATAATGCATATCGTTAAATCATTTAACGTGAAACAAATATATGTAAGCCGGTTTTTTATGTTATTTGTACTATTATACTTAAGTTAACCATTACATTCTAAGTAAATTTAAAATTATATATTTCTACATCAATAAGCTTTTTAGAATTTTTTTCTTTTTACTATATGTTTTAATGTTTTATGTAAAAGAAAATGCATTTCTGTTTTTCCTTTTTGTTTTGCTATTGATCCTTAGGTTTACGTCAGTATAATTATTTTCACGCGTTTTATTTGAAGTAAGTAACTAGCAATTAAGTTGTATACGGATGTCACTGATGGATGTCAATAATGCTAGTGCTGTCAGGTTTTGATAACATAGCATAAAAAAATGCATTTAAGAGTTAAAAATCATACTGTCGGTGTTTATTTATGATGCATTGGATATTGATTTGAAATAAGGTAAATTACTGTCAAGTGCATGAACTAGAGCATACAGATATGCGTACATAGAAAAATTACAGCTTGAAAGTAAGCCGATATTACAAAATACTCTACCACCAAATAAAAGCTTTCATTTGAAATGCTGAGTATTAATGTATATAAAGAACACATGCAGGAATTCATAGCATTCGGCCTGAAATATTTCATACGACTTACAAAAAATGTATACTACATAATTACTATCTGGTATTTTGTTTTATACTAGGGTTAAAAAGGAAAGGTTTTCTCTTAATGAGATTCTGAAAATATAGTTTATATTAACTTTCACATCTCTAAATCGTTTATTTATTATCTATATATTAAAATACGGAAGCATCCTCGAACTGAATAGAAAACAAAGATATCAAATAATGTACAAGGCCATCAATTTAGGTCATATCTTTCCTCGAGTTGGCTGCATTCCATCACGTTTCTAAACTGAATTCCTGTCTTTCAATATTAGGAACGTTTATGAGATCTGAGAAATGCACGATGAACCCTTCTTTGTACATAATAATGACATATCATGATATGTACAAGCGGAGGTCAACATATTTAAAAATCAAAATTATTTGCTATCATTATTACGAGTATTAACAATCCTTACAGAGAATCTTAAAGCCTAAGCTTTAGATTAAGAAAATAAATATAACCATAGCATAATATTTAATCATTTAATGGTGTTTATCTAAATAAGCATACACCTTACTACCACTTTATCATCTTAATACCATCCATAATGTGTGTTCTGACAGGTAAATTTGTGATCACGTCCCATCTCTAGGATTGATCACGCGATAGATTGGTGAGATAAAGTATTGCCAGTTAATTAGCATTTAAACAACGATGTTAATTTACATACAAGGTGGATAAGCTTGATTAATCAGTTAATTACACGTTCTACTAAAGTATAACATCTACCAATGTATCGTTGAAAAAGGCTCATTATTTGATTCAACATGAGATAATCGTTTTTGCTTATAAACGTACAAAACAATATTTTATGAGAAGATTTCTTCAAAGTCTCTAGAAATATAGTAATTAACATCATCTGAACTTAATACTAAAGGGTTAAGGTCAGAGGAATGAAATACAGCGGCACTTTTGCGTTATTCCTCTATTTAAATTATGTATCACTACTTCACTCTTGTAATTATATTTGCCACAGTCCTACTTTATTCCTGACTCAACTGAGATTGTTTTTGTATCGCTCCATCATCGCTGTTACAAAGTGGGGGCTACAATTGATAGACGCCTATGATTGGTTAAAAACGTTTACTCGCGAACTTAGTCAATTGGACAACTTATAATAAATCTAATCTGCTAATAATATATTTTAATAATGTAAAAGTAACTTCATTTAAATACTAGTGATATGTTTATTTACTCGAAAACCACCTATTAATTGTAATATATTATTATAACCTTTATACTAATAATTATAATCTTAAAGTAAGAAGAGTACAGAAAATTATAGTGATGCATATTAATCGTTGAAAATAGTTATCGATATAGTTAACTGTTGATAATTAATTGAAAAAAAAATATACAAGTCGCAATTATATGCCCGTCTCTAAACATGTTTGACTACATTGTTGAATATTGGTTCAGCAAAGCAGCCGGGAAGAGTTTTCAATATTAAATAATAGTATGCATAGTTGATAAATAGCTCGAAATGCAGTTTAACGATACTCATACATAGTAGTTACGGACCTATCGAATATAAGTTGCATGCCATCTTAACAATAAATATAAAATAAGCAAACTTATTTACTAAAATGCTATATAAAACCTTAATAATAATAAACTAGTACAAAATAATACTAAAATGTTATTTTTATAATTATTTTATGAAAAAGCATTATTTCCTCTATAATACACTATTTTTCTATGTTGTATCTGTTTACTGTTGAAAATACTTGGACCATTCACCTCACACATATTTATTAAACTACCTCTATTTAATATTAAAATTCATTCGATAAGAAAATAACAATAAACAAGAAAATACAATATTGTTTATTAATCTTATTATTATGGTGACGTAAGAACGATCATTACATAAGAAATTAATTTAAACCCCACTACACTAGACGTTCCGCCTTCACGTGAATCGATTGGAATATTTGCACGACCCCTTTATCTATTAAAATTATCGACATTAATGGTGTCCCTAGTGGAACGTTTAGTGACGCGGCGCGGCATGCCTCGCGCGCCGACGTGTCCCCTCTCTAATATTTGCCGACGACATCGACGCATATTGAGACCGGCCGCATTCCAGCCGCAGAGAGTCTTTAGAACAATGCGTTCGATTATGAGAGGGAATGGGGAATTTTCCATCAACTATTCACCGAGAGAATTGAATTTTTTTACTTAAAAACTTGACTCAGTGCAATTCTACTTGTGTATAGTGAAGCGAGAGGTCGGCGGTTACGAATGACGATTCTTATATGTTGAAAATTCCTTGTTTTGTCCAACATTACGATATTATTTATCATATTACATTTATTAATTTACACAATGAAATTACGAGAGTTTGTAATACTTTATCACAATCTCATCTGATGTTAAGTTATAATGGTAACTCTCAAGTACAGCTATTGGGACACAGAACACACCTAACTACATAGAGTTACTAATTCTATGTCTAACTGGTACAGATTCTCAACTTGAGTACAGTATTTAGTCAGGTGGGTATTAGAGAATACCCTCCCAACATGCTACGGTTTCATAACAATGTTTTCCTTCACCGAGAGCTCAGGCTCATTGTAGAATTTGATCCTGCATTAATCGACGCGGTGTCTCAACACTCTACAACTGAGCTAACCCCGCCTAAGTAGAAATAATCGTTCATAGGAAACATTTCCCTGTAAGAAAGCATTGCAACTGGAACGGTAGGGCATTTTTGGTTTATATTTAAAATATCTTGCCTACACTTTATCTGTAACTGACTACACTTTTAGCGATAATAGCCCTGGAAACATAAGAGGCTTCGACAGCTTCTCCTGGCTTAGATTGCCTGCATGTGCCTTCCAGCAAAGTTTTAATATATTGCATATAACAATTTAGTATAATAATGTAATAGGTACAAGTATGCCGTTCAAGTGACTGAGCTAAGGTAGAGAAGTTCTAAGAAAATTGTCGATGTATTATATACAGGGTTGTTTGTACACCGATGGAATAATGAAATTAATGGACAACTTACAAACAAGGCGATCGCAATCTTATTTAAACCTTCAAAGGCAATACAACTTATACTTGTACTTCGAACTAATAATAATACATTTCTATTCTTTTCATTTAAATTTTAATGTTTGTTTTTATTTTTTATTTATGCCTTATTTTAATGCCAACCACCAAAAATACTTGATTTTAAAATTAGAAATATTATGTTGCAAGTTTTTTAAAAACAACTATTACATAACGATAAACGACATTTATAAATGCTTTGAAGTTTAAAAATAAAAAAAATACATTCCTGGCATAGAAACTAATACGGAATTATATTTAGAATTAATTACCTAAGTGAAACAATTTAGCTAATTATCCTGACTAGTTGAATGCCTCATTCATTAGACATCCAATTATATTTATAAACAGGTTAATGGAGTTATTATTTTATTAGTTAAGGTAGAAAAGGTTTTGAATTAATTAAAACGAACTTAATCCAATTTCGAAAATGTTATTAAATAAAACTGAATTTTTAGTTCAATTTCCACTGCTTTTAACTTTGTAATTTATCTGATCTAATTGAACCATTTGGTTTGTACTAGAACTAAAGAACTCGTCGGTCTGACCTCCGACGTTAAGCCTAACTAAGCCCGGTGAAGCTGTAAAAGACATCAGGCTCCAGGGCCCCTGAGGCTAACAGTATAGTCAGATCAAAAAAAAGTTAAGCCTATACAGTATATTTAAAATAATCTAGCACATTTTTTCAGCCTATAAAAGAATAAAAAAGTTGTGATATATTTCCTACGAAATTTGTTAGAAACATACACCGGAAAAGCAACAAATGAATTTTTTCATGTACTTGCTTGGATAGGAATGATATCGAACATATTGACAAAGGACAAATTTTTCCGCGACGATAAAAATAGAAATAACAGAATAGTTAACAACATTCGTCTTGACTTTATCAAAGAGTGAACGTATATTTCTGCTCAGTTCATAAAGTTACCATAAAAAATAGGTTAAATTTTATTTTCTTTTGACAAATTTAAGATTACCTGAACAATATTACATTGTGTATAGAATTGAAATAGTATTTTTTTAAACCGAATTTATCAACTATTTCTAAACATTACTTGGCACTTGAAGGATTAAAATACAAAACATCTGCCCAACTCAATATTTGTACTTAAAACTTACAGCCATAAAGTTAATCGCCCCTCATTAATAAATTAACAATAACTTCAAAGAAACTAGTATTATGCCAGAGGTTAAAAACCTACGGCACGAGAAAATATATTTTATTGCAACCCCAACCGAGTTTGATTGTTACACAAAATTTAATAGCAAATGTTACCTACATATTATTACACATACCAGCCTATACGACGACTAAATTATTGAATTTACAAACATTGAAAATATATAATATATATTGTCTACATTAGAAAATATTACGATAATACGATACGAATACACTACGATAATATTTCTCGAACATCCAGGTCCGCCCGCGGTTTTTCTAAATTCTGACTATATTTTTTTTATATCTTCTTGGAATGTCAAGACCACAAAATTATTAAACACTTTAGGTAAAAATAAAAATTGAAACCAAGGGGAAAAGGTTCACTACCCCGGTTTTAAACATTTACCGTTATTTCTGCGAAAATAATTACTGATGATCGACGAAGATGGCCGAACATAGATAATACACTAATATTATGGCCGAAGGTCCGGGCTGTGCGAACACAGGTACGTAAATTAGTTTTGTTTTAAATCATTGTCAGTCACCCCTTAAGGGGCTCTGCACAGAGTTCCAGAAAAAAGTGCTACAAATATATTTATATAATTAATAAAATTAGTAACGAATATAATGTAGTGTTTGTTCGTTTGTGTGCGAAAGTGTTCAGAGTGTAAAAATGTTAAAACCACAACATTATTATTACGAAGATGTTGTATTTCAATTGGTAAGTAAGTTACGTGCTTGTATCAGTATTATAAAAACAAAGTATTCTTTACTATTTTAATCATTTATCTTTACAAGAAAACTAAACTTTAAATAGTGTTAGGTATTTTTAATACAATTATTTACAAAATATAATATTTCAAATATACTTAAATATAGAACATAAAAATAATAAAACATAATGTACTAGTCAGAAAATGATGACCAACCGATTATATGACTTCTCATAATCGACTTTAGTTTTAAAAATATTTACTTTTACAATGTATTGAATGAAAAGAAAAAAAACGTAGATAAATGATGGAGCCTGGCTGGTCAAGTGAAATATCTATATAAAAAATAAAATAGTTTTTAATGAAGTCGTTTTCAATACGATACAATCAATTAGATGATCGGAACATAAATGTAGGTAAAGTGGAAACATTGCGATATCCGATTAGGGGATATTGATGTATCATCAAACGTGATGGATACGGCATGCGCCAAGCCCTACGTACAGCTACAGTGAAACAACTACTAAAATAAAGTTATTTTGCTTCTGTTTAGGACTACCGTTAATCTTATTGTGTTTCTTATTCCAGGAATTGAATCTTCAAACGGTCAGACGCGAACTCATCGATCTTCTAGAGGAACATACACACGACTGCATTCATTGCAAAAAGCTGAAATGTAGCTGTGTAAAGAAAGTATATGAGAGGAGTATGTATAGCCTTTTCCAACATGACATGAAGAGTATTTCCTCCACTAGCATGGATTTCAGAATCCCTCCACCAGCGAACACTCTGCCTAAACCAAAATGGACTAATGATAATTATACATGTAACAAAAAACCGATAACCAAACTCAGAAGCTGGATTGGAAATTCGAAAAAAGATAGTAAGCATTCGAATTCTGATATTATTTCGATTGAAGACAGTTGTACTTGGCCGCCCTTTCCGAAGTCGATTTGGAGCGTAGAGTCGAGAGTGGATAACGAAAGAGACAACTCGGACGAAGAAAGCGTCAGCTCAGTCCAAAACTTCTTTAGATACTTCACTTACCAGAGTAACAGCATGAACTCATCAAGAACTTGAGAAGTATATCAAGTATTACCTATATATCTATATTATGTATAATATAGTTACATATTTTTAATTGTGATTTTGATGCCAAAAAATATAAAAAAAAGAGAAAAAAAATATTTTTACATTTCTAATTATTTAGTTATTTAAGTATTTGTGTAAGATTTCATAATATTTGTGATTGCTTCTTCAATTTTCATGTGTATATTGGGTTCAAATGTATTTTTTATGCATTAAATAATGTATTTGGCAGTTGCGTTTTCTGTTAAACCTCTACATTTATATCGTAATAGTTCAAATTATTCTCGAAAGATGGCGCATTACAAGTAATACGATTTGATGCCTAAAATTATAAAATTCAAATGTAATGTAAAACTAGAAATTTGTTTTACAAAAAAGAAATAATAAAAGGTTTATTAAATGAAAAAAAAAACAATGTTCTTTTTACTTTTTATAAAAAAGAACTCAAATGGAAAACTTTACTAAATTAACAAACGTTTTAATTCGACAACCTTATTTCAATATAAAGATTACTAATTGAATATAACAATACATTATTTTGTATGTTTAGTTCAGAAAAGCAATCGATCATAATAAATGTAGGGTAGTGACATCTATCGGAATAAAATAAAACTAAAATTTAGTTACATAAAGAAGCCGTTTTTAAAAATATTCATGTTAATATTTCGAAGATTTATTAATTATACCGTTTATTAGTAAACATTTACTATTAATTAATATATCCATAGACTCAAACTTTCATAAACCAGATACTATACTAGATTATTAAGGGGGTATTTATGAATATTTACTGACATCAAAAATTCGTACATACAACGGCTCGCCCGCGACGCTTCGCGCCGCGCTGTTGTACAAAATCACAGTAGTCAATTTAAAATAATGAATCAATTACGTTAAATTAATACAGATGTGTAATTAAAAGACAAGAGAAGAAAATTAACTTCCACGGTGAGAATATAACATCTTATGTTTTTGTTTTGTTTTTTCGGTTATTATTTACTTGTACAAGGATCATTTGAATTGAAAATGTGGTAGGTGGATACCAGTTTCTACCGAAAACTCATGCATATTTTATTACTCCAGCACGCAGTTTCTGATCTACCACTGAGCCATCATGTCAACAATGTAATATAAAAAAATATTATTTATGTTTGTAGGAGGTACTTTCACTGTTCTGAAGCTACATTATATCCGAGTGCTATAGGTTATATTCGATGGTTATTAAATTTTATATTTGTTTGAACGCGGTAATATCTGGAACTACCAGTCAGATTTCATAGATTAGAGAAATTTTATAGCCTATATGATGAAGGCTATATAACTTCACGCTACGACACTAAGGAGCGGAGCAGTAGTAGTAGGTACGTCAAGCGATCTGACAAGCTGCAGGTAAGTGCGGAAAGCGAGGACAACGATAGTTGGTGGACTGGAGTGGAGTGGAGAGCTGGTCGAATCAATTTAACACGGGTGCAACCGTGGCGCACACTTAGTTACGTTTAAAATCTGTTTATACTTATAGATGAATCACAGTAGATGCAAGTCGCCTTATGATGGAGAGGATAGTTCGCATCACGCTCTGCTGGAGCCAGCAATACCTAAGTACTCTGACAGCACAGTCCGCAGAGCGTTCATAGTATGGCTGCGATGCGGTCAGAGGAACAAGTTCCGAGACGTCTGCAACTTCTATCACCATCTGGAGGCTTTGGTAAGAACCTTATTGTTATTCATCGTTTCTAATTGTACTTGTCGAATGGTGAGACTAGTGGCGATTAAGCCCTGGAAGAAGGAGTTGGTCAGCATCGAGATATTTTCAGCCTTTTATATACAATTTAGGTGAAAAATAAGCGTACGGCCCGTCTGACAATAAGCGGCTTCCATAGCTCATGGACGCTTGTAACACCATAGGGTCACTAGCGCGTTGCCGACCTTGAACCCCCTTTTGCTTATGAGTTCTGGGAACCCTACTCACCGCAGGAACACAACACAAGGTTATTTGGCTGCGACCTAGGGTGGAGGTATTCCATCAGTCGGGCTGCACTAAGTAGAAAGAAATTTCTCTGTTCCCTACATCTCTTATTCGTCTTATTTCTTTTATAGAATCTAATGGTGATTCTGAGTTATTAATGAAGGTAAACATCTTTAGGAAACCGATGCACGGTATAGTCATAGTTAGGCTATTTTCTAGAGCATGCCTGTATCTTTTCGTATGTCCTTCCTCAGAATTTTGGGTTTCTATGGATGTTAATTAAGAGTTTGAGAGTAGTAGAACTCGTGCAAGGTGGAAACACCACCGTCACATCCATTTTTGCCATAAAGTAGTAGTACTCGAAGGGTCAGTAATTAGAAGTAATATTCTTATTAATGAGTGCCCTTAGTTACATTCGGATCTTTGTAAGGTTAACGTCTGGTGTACAGCATAAACATCACAATTCCATCTATTTGCGTTTTAGACCTGCATTGATAACGATGCGAAAAGCTCACAGATGGGAAACCTTTCTAACTTAGTCCTCAGAATTAGTAACTTTTAAGTTTCTTTGGGGGGATTATAGTCGCTGTAGGTTTAATCACTTAAAACCAACGCCACTGTATGCTTGATAACTAAAAATAAAAAAATATTTAATCAACTTTAGAGAAATAATTGATAGAATGTATACTTGATTTGTTAAAGGAATCTAAGATGTCTCCATCAAAGCGAGCGTCGAGTCGACAACACGAATTCAGCATGTTTAGAAATGACCCACCAACATCGCCCTATCTGAAATTACTTTTCCCAAATCTGTACACTGAAGACTTGGACCAATATATTCAAGAGGTAAAAGATAAAGAAGATAAAGCCATTCTACAAGAATTTGAACGAAGACAGGAAGAAGCGGCGAAACACGAAATAGTTCAAGCGAGTACACTGATCAGAAACTATTGCTTAGCTAATAAAAAAACATTGGCAGACTTTTTGTTTGAATTCAAAGAGCACACGAGGAAATGTTGTCTCCAGCACAATGTCTTCAATGTCATGTTCTATATACGACGCAAATCAATCAACTGTGAATTAAAACATATTGCTGATAATCCGTTGAATTTCACTCGTAAAACAGTCGATGCCGATGTGAAAACTCAAGATAACAAAGACTACGGTAATGATACTAAAAAGCCATCGAATATTATCAATGGTACAAGAAAAATTAGAATTTTAACGAATGAATCGAGGAAAAATGGAAATTCTGATCAAATTAATAATAAAATATAATGTAGGTATTGTCGGATCACGTGTACACAATTAACATATTTTTCTGACATATAAAACTAAATGTTAAATGTAGGTACCCGATAGTGTTATAATAAACACCAGTGACAATGTTTCTAATTCTAGACGACTTGAAACAATAATATAGTCAATCATTGTTTCAATATTATTAGATTTTTAACTTTTATTATTTTAAGGAAAATCATGACATTTTTAATATTATATAATACAGATTTTGACAAAACCGTGACAAAAACATTTTAAATAAATAATTAAGACCTTTTTATATATGATTTTTAATGAAATATGAATTATTTTGATATCTTTGTTAATTCCGATCTGTGAATATTTCATAAAATTTAATTTATATTTTATTTAATATTTTGTGATCATTGTGAAATATATTATATATAATAATAATTTCCCAAAAAAAGCGTATCACAGCGCGCCGTAATAGTAAAAATAACCTGATATACATAAAATAATTGGACAACAGATTAAAACAACAATCTCTGATTTCCCGAGTCAAGTTGTATTTTTAGTATTAAAAATTAATTTATAATATAAAAATGTGTATTTATTTACTTCCCCAATTTAAATGAGATTACGTATAGGAAATAAAATAAGACTGTTATTGTCAGAATGTTAACTTACTTTAGACATTTTAGCTAACTTCTATCAGCGAAATCACGCTCGTGAAATCACTTAGTATTTTATATTATTCAGGGTAAACTAGAAAAAGAAACTATACCTCAAATCCTGATGCATAAATAAGAAAAACTCCTTGGACAGTTCTAACAAAAGAGCTACCATAGATTTTATATATTAATCTATGGGAGACATCTATCTGGTTGAGCGATGCTTAAATATTAAAAAAATAGTACAAAGTCAGGCTTAAAGGACGTATATCCAGTAGCTGTAATAATAAAAATATGTAGACACGACATGCGCGCGACTAACCAATAGGAATGATTATTATTGTTATAGTATTTCGACTCGACGGCAGAGTGCATAGGCAGAGTGTTTTCTGTGAGAGGGAGACGGACAGATTGTAAGAACCGCACAGTGTAATTTGTGTTTTATTTTTATTATCAACGATGTCGGCTCCACACGAAGTGTCCACCCCAATTAATACAATCAACAGAGAAAATTTAAGAGTTCTTATAATGAATAACATATTAAATAATTCCGTTGAGTTGATGTCTGACAGCGATACGGTATGTAAAACATTCTTTACTGTTTGTTTGTGGTATATATAGATAGATATACCTATGTGTTTTAGGTTATAGTATTATTTAAAATTTTCAGTGTGGTATTTATTATGCTTTAATTCATCGTTATTATGAAATTTACATCTTACTTTTTAACGACTGTAAATTCAATTACCTATACTGTTTTATTACTTCCAAGAACTTATTTGTTAATACATATATGTAGACAGGTAATGAAAAATAAAGATTGCGGACGAACCGTTTCATGATAATTATTATAATATTTATTGGTTTTAAGGGTATACTTTAATGTTTGGTACCTACTTTAAAATAAATATATCTTGTTTTTATTCATTTATTTTCGATGGAGAAACAAGACGGTTGCTTTCTTGGCTATAGTTTAATTAATATTTTTTGCAGTCCATTAATATGAATACTATTATTATAATGCAGTATCATTAACTTTTCACATCAAGGCCAACGGTTGAATAACATTTCAAAAATATTTTGCTAAACCTACCCATAAAAAATTGAAAAAAATGTCTACGATTCCAAGCCAAATAAATATTTCATAATTTTTCCGTTACCTACCAATTGTAGGTACCTTTTTTGTTGGTCTCAAATCGGTTTGGTTTTGTATTTTTATTATAATAAAACAGGTTGTGCGTGTCCCACTACCTGGTAAAGGTTTGCTCCAAAATAAAAGCTCGGACAATTAACATTCCTTAAAGATTTCCGATTTCTAAATCCGATAGTTTTATATTTCTGTATTTACTAAACAATGACGTAGTTATAGATCGAATTAATGCGTGATTTCCAAGATCAATGGACAATTACCAATTCACTTCTCTTTATTCGTTTTGATAAAGAGATGTTAAAGTACTTTATACATAGATTTATCGTTTGTCCGCAACCTCATCTGATGTTAAGTGTCGATGTGAGCTAAGATAGTAAAATGCTAGGCCTATTTGATGACAAGTAAATCCTATAGCGACTAAGACTGCCGAGAGGTTTGCAGCTCAATCATTTTCACCCTCAAACATCACTCATCGCTTAAACAACAGTTTTCATGGCACATCGATCTATATTAACACGAAGAACGACAGTTAACTGGAGTTATTAAAGTCTGGTTTCGAAAGCCATACGAAGTAAATTTATAATTTTACGGTGTGTAAGATACCAACTAGCGGCATCCTTCTTGCCACTCCGCTATCGATGTTTCCCCGTCTTCTCTCCAGCAAGGAGGCGTACTGCATGTATGTGTTCTAAAGTGCCTTAAAAACTATCCGACAACCTTACGTCTCAAATTAAATAAATTATTAATCTATAAAGGTATTACTTCTTTACCTATGAAATTTCAGATTTTATATATTGATTAATGTAAATATCAATATCTTTCATACTGCCGTTTAATATTGCAAAGTCATATTAATTTTAAAATATAGCTAAGACATTTATTTTTTAAAACTATATGTTCATTTTTTTTTTACTTTTTCAATTTTTCTTTGATATCGCTGTTTCTGTGACCATGGAAAAAGCGAAATTCGCATTATTTTTGAATACAAGTTCAGTCGTAACACCAACGCAGCACAGACGGCAAGCAATATCAACGACGTATATGAACCAGATATCGCAAGTGCACGATACGTTTTTGGTTTCATCGCTTCCGTTGTGGAAATTTTGATCTCAACAATGAGTCCCGTGGCCAACCGGAAACGAAACTCGATAACGATGAATTGAAAGTCGTAGTGGCTCATCTCAAACCATGTCAGAATTAACAGCAGCCTTAAACGTAAATGGTAAAATGATACTGATTCATTTACGTCAGATTGGAAAGATAAAAAGCTCGGAAAGTGGGTGGCGTATTAATTCACTAAACAACAACAACAAAATCGCGTCGAACCGTAACTTGTTGAATAAGCATACAAATGAGGGGATTTTTAATCGGATTGTCACTTTTTATGAAAAGTGGGTCCAGTATGATAATCGAAAATGTCCGTTGCACTAGTTGGACACAGGGAAGGCAGCCAAATCATGTCCTAAATGCAAAGTAGGTCAAAATAAGCTACTTGTGATTGTATGGTGGACCTGAGCCGGCATTGTTCATTACAGCCTTGCTGTCACTGATTTCCATATTTCTTTCGAATTTGGATGCAACAAATGCGGGAGATTTTTTTAATCATCATAATAATAATCACTTTAATTCGATGAGGCAGTTAAAAACGCCTTTAAAGTGTTCATCGATTCCCGTCTCCAGGAATTCTAAAGCAGAGGCATCAGTGACCTTCCATTAAAATGGCAAAAGTGAATCGACAATAATGGCTAATACTACGACTAATGAAATATATACTTTCATTTTTAATAAATGTTTGATATTTTGACCCAAGTCCGGGTGAAGCTGTAAAAGTCGTTTGAGGCTCCAGGGCCCTTATGGCTAACAGTACCTATAGTAAGTGCGAACAAAAAAAAATAAGAGGTAAAGACCTATTGTCATCACACCATGACTCTAATAGATACGAGCAGGTACTCTTTCATTGTTCGAGCATTCCACGTGTACGAACCAATCAATCACAATACCTATGTTTAAATGTTATGTTTGTAACACATCCTTCCACCTTAACTTTTCTATATGATCGTTTTCATTTTATTATCTCAATAATCATGCAATCAGGCTTCAATGCTGTTTTAAAAGCCAACTACAAATACCGTCCAGGGCACTGTTAAATATAATTATGTAAAAACAACCCTTTACCATTTTATCGAACGTAAAGCAAAAGTCTAAATAAAATCATGAACATACTATTTAATTTAATTTTCTGTAAATATACTTCAGATGGAAACAGATTCGCCAGTAAGAAAACCCTGCATCCAGTTGATAAGTAAAAAGCTGTTCCACTCACCAATGATGTCAGACGCAGACAGTTCTAACGAGGTTGCATTCACTAAAAGTAATACAAAGCAGGCACGAAAAGCGAAAAAGCGGAAACAAAAACTCGTTCCAGATTCGGATGAGAACGACATAAAAAGAGCATATGTTAGCGAGTACGACAAGGATGGCTATAGCCCTGAAGTGCTCGGGGGAATGCGACGAAAGGTTTTGGTTAGTTTATTTCATAATAAAGAATATTCTATGGATTCTATGGATGTGAGTATGTAGTTATAATAAAAATACATGAAAATTTATATCAAAATATAGGAATAAAATAAATAATTATCTACTATGTTTAATTCTGCACTGTCTCTGGTTGGTTTACAATCATAGATAAATGATGTTATAACGTAGTTTAAATAATTGTGATCAAAAATGGAATTGAATAATTTGTTGTCTTTTTATTTGTAATGATTTTTTGAAATTTTTTTTACATGTATTTTTACTTTTGTTTTTATTCATGTTCAAGTAATATTTTTATAATCTTCAAGCATGAGTTTTTTAGGATTTTCGTAAGCATACATTAAAAGAGATTATAAAAAGTTTAGGTTTAAGTAAACATAGTGATATAATTGTGTTCAATGTTTTAAATGTACTTATAAATTAGACTTAAGTGAGAATTATTAATATTTCAGAATCAATTATAAAAATATGGTGCCATAATGAAATATTACGTAATAAATTGTAAAAGTTTAATTATTAAGAAGTGAAATAAATTATGTATATTTCTATAATATTTTATGTGTTTTAACATTTACTATACTGTTGAGATAATCTATTTTAAAGATAAGTTTTTTCTGGTAACTTTACTCGTATTATAAATATATACTTATTTCGTTATCTGATACAATTTCGTGACCAATTATTGTAACTAATTGGTTTCTCGGAAACGGTTCTAACGATTTCGATGAATTTTAGTACTTTACAACTTTCATAGAAAATCATAATATTGCGATGATCCTTCCGTCTACTTCATTGCCTAAATAACGCTGTAGTCACGTACAGGACATTGCAAGTCGGTTCTATTATACGTTGTTAGAACTTGACGAGCATTTTAAAAGGTATAGTGTTTTTAAATTACATTTCTTACGGTAGGTTTCGTTTTTTTTAATATAACCAGAAAGTAAAATTAAGGGGCCCGACGCGCTTTTGACAGTTTTTTTTCTCACGTTGTTGAGTATTTAATGGTAAGACAATTAATTAGTGATGGAGATCAATTTTCCAGCACGCAGCTTCACGTCAAGTGGAATTTATAAATCACTGAGCAGGTTCAATAGATTAAAAATGTATGAAATAAAATTTAAAAACTACACTACTACTATTGTTAAATGGATGAGTTTTCTGTGTTTTCTTGTAGGAGGTAAGTAAGAGATTATCTCTGGGACTACCGACCCGATTCTAAATATTCATTTACTTATAGAAAGCTACGTTCAGGCTGGTGTTTATACGCATTTTTATTTTTATTGTTATTAACGTGTACTAAATCGCGGGCCGTTCCTAGTTCTTTATAAATAACTACATTACACCCTCTGAGCATTTTTCGCATTGGACGGGCTGTACATTTCAGACACCAGAAATGATTGTTTTCAATCACACAAAAAATCTATTCAAATCACAGTGCACATGTTATATAGATATTTTTTATACTACAGAGTAGGCAAATAAGCTTACAGGATACCATAGGTATCATTAGCGCGTTGCCGAACTTGAACCCTTCTACCCCAAAGAACTCTGGAAACCCTACTTACCTCAGGAATACAACACTAGGTTATTTGGGAGCGATCTTCTGTAGAGTGGAGGTATTCCACCAGTCGGGCTGCCCCGAGTAGAAAGAAATCTCCAAAGAAATTTGTCTGTGCCCTAACTTTCTTAAAATATATAGTTTAGTAAATAGGTAGTTTAATAGATACTTAAACTTAAATGTTAATGCACTTTAAATGCTAAATTACAATTTACATAAATAAATTAGTTTGTTACGGCTTTTATATGATATTTCCAATTGTCGCGTTATATTAGAATATCCACCGAACGAAGCGTTTCAAAGCGCCAACGAAATGGGCGATACTCAAGGGAAATTTGCTGATAAACGTTCTGCCACCGACGGCACCGAAGCTACAGAGTGGAAAATAAAGTATTTCTTTATTGTGTCCGTACAAAGTCGAGTGTGTTTATTAATAGCTGTTATATTATTGGTATATAAGTTATCACGTTCTTACCTTTAACGGCGCTAAGTTTGTTTCCGACCATCTGCTTAGCCACGAACGCTGCCATCTTTACTTAAGTTGAAGGAAACTGTAACAATGCCAAAATTAAATTAATTAATACAGTTGCGTTTTAACTCTATAACATTTTTATAATGTAGCATAAATGAGGTTTCTTCGTAATTATGTATTCCATAGTTATTTTTGGGTTTTTTACACCTATTCTTGTATTCAAGAGTGGAATGACGTATGAGCAGTATAATTATGTTTTTTTTTATCAGGAAGTAAGTATGTGGGACAATTTAAATGTATAAGGTTATAATTTATTGTAAATAATGTTTGTTTAAATTAAGAAATTTTAAACATATAACTAATTGACAATAACGATCAGTGGCACAGCTCACATTTGCTCTGTCTTATTAATTTATACTATACTATAGCTGACCCTGCGAATATTTACTACAGGGATCGTACACGAAATATGGAGGCAGCACTTATGCCGACAGTCACGCTCTCTGGTATCATATTTGAGGAAACATTTGCAAAAACATTACTTTACCTATAAGATTAATACTAAAAATACTTTATCTTTAGATTATTTACCGTCTAATTGAGACTTATTTTTAATAATAATAACATATAGATCCTTTTTTTATCTAGGCTGAAAATAAAATTTTATGACGCCGAATAAAATAATTAATCAGTAAATACAATAAATTTTTAAAATTACATTTAAATTTATAAATTTGAAAAGTTTCTGAGCTTTTTTTATTAACTGTTTACGTTATTTTCATACATTACATCCTAGTATTAGTAAGAATTATTATATAAACGATTAGTTGTAATTTGTGTAATTGTAGGTATTATTTGTTACACATACCAAACCTCAAAAATGCAAAAATTACATTTCTCAAAAATTAATTTCTTACACGCATTTTCCTTAATAGGGAATTACCCTCCTTTTACAGCTCTTCTCTTCCACCTCTTTACACAATCAAAATTATTGATATGTAATCTAAAATTCAACCAACCCCTAAGAATTATCGTAAAATCATATATAAGTTACAAGCCATTAATTTTTTAACGGCACTAATAATTGCTTTTTACTTTTTCAAATACATAAGATGACTATTTCATTTTTAATTGTATGATTTTTCACTGCACTTGCCAAATTTTTTACATTTATAGGCTATCAACACAATGATAAACGAGTTTTCTTGGAAATTACAAAATATCACCTGTTTATATTTAATTTAGTAATCTTATGTGCCATATTCGAACAGCCATGAATACAACAAGACATCGATAAAACTAATTTCATCTATAAAAAAAATAATGAAATATATTATGTAAAAATTATACCATTGCCACCACAAGTTGGAATTATTTTCAGCAGATTCCATCATAGTCTACTTGCACGATCCCTATAGAATGTAAGCAATCTAACATTTTGTCATGTTAGTTAAATAGAATATTAACAGATGGCGCCAAAAATGTCAGTTAAGTATATTTTCAGTAGGAATGGCGTATTCTGTTGAAGGATATATTAATTTTAGTGAAGAATTAATACATATTAATAATTATATAATATATATGACGTTGCCACAAAAAACATCCTTGTGAAGTAATATATAGATATTATTTATTGTTTCGGAACAAACATATACGAAGTCAAAATAGACCGAGACATCGTGTTTTTTTGGCGAGATCTCAAACTGTCATATAGTGGTTTTTGTTTTTTTATTGTTGTATTTGACCTTGTGTAATACAAGTGACAACCAAGCTTTGGTTATTGTGCACAAGTGATGTAGTTTGGAAATAATAACATGGATCATGAATTCTGAGATGCACCAGAAATTCCCTTGAAAGTTCTAACTAGAGCCACCATGATGATAGGATCCTGAAATCGTCATAACATTGGAAACTATATTCACTCGATAATGGCAGTAATGGTCTTTAATAAAGAGAACCGCTTGCCAAATTAGGAAGAAAAAAAAAGAAAAGAAGACCGGAGCATGTTTCGGAACAAAACATCAACGACGTGAAGTTGCTCCTTCACGTATCTCACACGCCAAATATTTTTTTTTTATAATCTTGATTAATTTTACGTCCACTAAAATCAGTAGCGTGCCATCAAAACTGCCGCTGCAATTATTTTAAAGATTTGTAATTTAATATAAAGGTAGCCTTTTCTACTTTTATACTTGAATACTAGATAGCGTTGCTAATTGTACTTTGTATTACTAAAATAATTAACAATTTTGTTATACAAATTTGTATGGGTCGAGTCACTGAGTCCTTATCTTTAGTTAGGTCAATTAATCAAATGGCGTAACCGTGAGACCACGGAAATTTTAAGTTAGATAACAATTCGACTATCGTCTTTAAAGTGTAAAAGCTTATGAATTTTCATAAATAATTCGAATAGGTAAAGTACGCGGCGCGGATCACAAAAGTTTGAAACAACAATTTAAAGTGAGTCCGCGTCGGCAGCGCCTCCCCACGCCGCACCACGCTGCCCCGCGCCAACCCGTGCCGCCCCAAGCCGCGTCGCGTCGCGCCCGCCCGCAAAATTAAGATTTATAATCGACATAAAAACTTTTTAGGAACTCTTCATCTTTTAGATGCTATTATTTTCAAAAGTGGAATTGTTATTTTTTTAACATAAAAACTTTTTATTATAATTTTCAGATATTAATGAAGCGGGTTTTAATTATTTAAAATAGTAGGTAGGTAGGTACCCCACCCCTAGTTCAACCGCTTTTTCAGTTTCTGTCGTTCGTGTTTCTAAGTTTTCTTAACCAGCAGCCATTATAATTATCACAAGGATTGGATGTGATTTTCTTTATATAATATGATGAGACATTTGATTTTGACTGGTTAGAAATGGCAAGCAAATGTCACGGGCATCGCGTGTCCGGCTGGAGGTGTTGATTAAAAATGTGAGCAAACTTAGAGTGAACACTATAAAAAAGGTCGCCTACCTGCGTGTCCCATACATAAGTAAAGATGACCTGAAAAATGTATGCTCACATGTCTCGCTTTGCCACTGGTCATCATCACTATCATTTCAGCTGAAAGTCACCCACTGCTGGACATAAGCATCCATCGCCCAAAGATCACCACAACGACCGCTACTGTGCTACTGAAGTGGAAACCGGCTTGTTCGGAGGGCTGCAATTCGTCAAACTTGCGAGCGAGACGGTTCGTAACAACTCTCAAAAGCAGCTTATAAACATGGCTCAAAAGTGAAATAGGCCTATAATTCTTCAATAGGGTTTTGTCACCCTTTTTGAAGAAGAGTACCCCATACCTCTATTCCTAGCTTGCGGCGTTTTACCTTTGTGGATGACGGAATCGAACAATGTCTGAAAGGCTCTCAGTACTGGTTTAGCACCCGCCTTCAATAGTTCAGTTGTGATTCCGTCTTCACTGAGAGCTTTGTTGTTTTTAAGCTGTTTGAGAGCCAAACTAATCTCGTACAAGCTGATGTCCGGGATGTCTTATGTATAATATCGGGTCAATATAGGTCTTGGGTCTACAGCTAGATTCGTAACGGGTATCTGAGTTGATGTGTATAACAGTCCACAGAACTTCCCGCCCTCTCTCAAAAGCTCAGGTTTGGATGACACGATTGTGCCGTCTTCAGTCTTCAGCTTTGTTAGCTGGCTCTGCCCACTAGACAGATCTCTTGCGAATACTTTGGAGCCTTTGTTTGGCTCTATCGCCTCTTTAATACGATTCGTATTAAATTGGCGTATGTCAGTTTTCAGTGACTGAGATACGTCTATTAAGCTGCGATAAGCACAGGCATCACAAGTACTCGTGACAAAAGTAAAACATCTGTAAATAATGGTTCAGTATTGTGCGCAAATACAAAAATTAGCCAAAATCAAAAAGTTAAATTCAACAACGAGATGACAACCCACTCCGTTTTTCTATTTATCATAATACGGCAAAATTGCGGCGCTGTGTCTGATGGTAAGCACAGGGCTATCCAAGGATATCGGCGACCGAGGGATCTACAGACAATCCATCGTCCAAACGTTATGTTTGAAGGACTCCATGTTGTAGAAAGTATTATTTTTTATTTCGAACTGACTATACTATTAGCCTTAAGGGCCCAGGAGCCATTAGAGGGTTTAACAGCTTCATCGAGTTTGGGTGTTGTACTTGCCGAGAGACAGTACTACAGCTTCACAGCCGTTGCCTGCGTATTCTCTTGTTATATGACGCTTATGTATTTTGTTCTGTTCATAGCATAATTCTTGCTTTTTGTTACTCTGTCTTAATACCTATGTCCATACTCGTAGCGTCAGAAACGTTACGTTAGAAAACGTTGCACTGAAATCCCCTTGGAATTTTAGCCTTATCGCACCCAAAGAAGTTTCATTTCAGAAAATAAAAGATAAATCACAAAATCATACGCAGTAGAGATATGACGTCCGTATATATCATTTGAAATTCTCGACAGTCGGCTCCTGAGATCGTAAAGCGAAGCTCGTAAAATTGAGTTAGTGCCGTCCGCGCAGAGCCTGCCTGCCTGCCTGCACACTTAACGGAACACCGAGACCCGTTTCAGTTATTCCGAAGGATTTCGGGATTGTCCGTAACGTATTATTTAATAATTTCTGAATCGAGGCCATTTCTCATATTGTAGTGACAAAAATCAAGCAAATCTTATGTCCGGGGGACGCGAACGCTTCAATAGACAAAGTTACGTTTCTACAGTTGTGGTGGTAAGGAATTTGACAGGTGTAGCGATGTGCTCGTCTCATTAACTCATTAATTTACTTTTTTAGCCTGCTGTTATAACCGTATTCTCGAATACAAACAGTTTTCACTAATAATTTACAAGTTTCTCAAATTAGGTAATACAAATAAATAAAGAGTCTAGTTGCAATTTAATTTAAGTATATTATTTATCAGTGTTTTGTAAAGTCGGAAACACGTAACAAACAGCTACCTTAACTAATAGATGTCTCTATTAAAGTAACAGTCATATGTACAACATGTATAACATCGTGGTAGGGATATTTCTAATGCCCGCCTGGCTAGCTACCACCCTCAAGTTGAAAATCTGTCGCCAAGCACCTATAGGTGTGTTCCCACAGCTTCACTTGAGAGCCAGTCTTTTCACTAGGCTTCACATTTTACCTCATCGTCACTTAAGATCAGGTGAAATTGTTGCCACGCAACCTATAACCATAACAAAGATCTCATAAAATGATACCCAATATGAATAACATTGTAACTCATTTAGTAATGGTTTTCAGAAAAGTCGATTAAAAACATTTATATTTCTTGACTGTTATATTTGGCATGATCATTCAAATGTATATTGAATGATACTTACTTTAAAGCTCTTTCGGCCCAATGTAAGTGAATTGTATGTAATTAATTATTTAATTAACATTAAATATTACACATGAAATATATATTTTTTTATCTTACAATAATAATTTTACTCTAGTACCTAACAAGGATCTATTAGTCGTAAAGATAATGCAGTAAACATCAAGTATAGAGTTTTTATTTTTATATTTGCTTAGCGTATAGTTTTATTTTATTGTAATTAAAGTTACGATGTTATTTACATATCGAAATTATGGGAGAATCGAACTCACGATATCTTCAGAGCACCAGTAGCACTAAAACTCGTATTAAATAGATGAAATACTGAATAAGTTTCAAGGTACAAAGCTAAGAATGAGGAGAAACCGTTTAACACAATTTAATATATGACAACTAAAACCAATCAGTCGCAGTAATCCCGGCCAATCTCGAGTTAACTCTCCTCCAATAAAATCTAAATTAGGTACCTAATTTAAAGCGGTTGCAGAAAATTAATTGTAATCCAATCAATATAAGCTTAAGACAGGTGTTACGTTGAGATTTAATATGAACAAAAACGATGACAAAGTCTTACTGCATCATTATTTGAGTAATAACTACTAGATGCAGGTCTCTCTATGCAAGTAACTAAATTATACGCCTATATATGTGGTAAGAGCGGTGAATTAATTACGTATGAATTATCGGGAATTCGTATAATTTACTAGATCGAATTTAAAGGGTTCTTCTTCCCCGCCACCTCGCCTCGTTTAGCACAATGTTTGGCTATTTCAAGTGTTCCGTTCTGTAGTTCTGTAATTTCTTATGTGCTCAGGTCTCCTCTTGATGTTTTCCATCTCCACATAATGTTACTAAATATTTTTCAAATTAGTAAATGTAACTACGCGAATTGCAAATTATAGGCTCGAGCCCTTCGAGCCAACAAAAATCTCTGTATAACCAGAGATTAGGTAGTTAGTTTTATACCTTGTCTCAGGTAGACCTATATAGTAAATATAAGTATTAATAATTTATCCTATACCTATAGAAAAATAATATTCAAATATTTTTGCAAACCAAAAAAGTTTAAAAATTATTACAAAATCTTTTCTGATCAGTAAGTTTTCAAAATACATTTAATCAAATAATTTTGCATTGTATATTTTGCTGTAATACTGAAAATATTGTAAATAACAAATACATTTTTACGCAATAATTTCTTATAATACATATATCGATGTTAGATGGCAGAGCAACAAAGTATGTTCTCAGATGAATACGTATTATTTTCTGGTATCGTATTATTTACGAAATAATAAATCAAATAAAACTTACATTATTATAAGCAATATCATGTTCGCGTACGAAAAGTTCAATTTGTCAAACATATTTCAACGCCATCTATGGAGAACATAGCGTACTTCTCAATTGCTAAAAGTAGTTTGAAGTCACGGAAATATCCGCATGTCGCTAAGATCGTTAGTGTTGTAACCATGGCAATCAACATGGCGGCCACGAGGCGTCTTAAACATATGACTTTTATTTACAAAATGATTGCAATACTGTTTACAGTTATAAACGAGTCACAGGAAATAAAATAGTACCTCTCCTGTTCTTTTAATTCAATTAATTGCGTCAATAATTATTTTCATTTAGCTTTCTATCGTTCTTTTTTGTTTGGTAGGCACGTACATAATCTTAGATTGAGCCAATTCCAAATTCAACAGACTAATCATTTATTTAAGTTCAGAATATATTGAAATGGATCATTCTAGTAACAGGAATTTATTCTATGAAGACCTTTTATTAGCTACTCAAACTACTTTGCTTATTTAAGGTAAGCAATTAGGTAATACTAATGTTATTGTTATTTTAATATCACATCACGAATAAGTAATTTCAATAATTGTTTCAAATAATCGTAATTGATTTTAAGATTTGCAGAGACATTAACGATCCATAAAATTACTACCTTAACTTCGGAAACATCCAGATTCTAACAACTTGCAAGATCGGTCCGTACTTTTAATAAATTTTTCATCATTAAGCATCATCAATCATCATCTTCAATCATCATCATAATATTATTATAGAATTAAAGATTTCAGTCAATTTATAACAGATCAGCGTACCTATATATCCACCGTATCTTCCACCTGGGAGGAGGGAAAAAACTTGTGTATATTATGTATTTAGTAGGCAATATGTCAATTTTTGTCAAAAAAAGAAAATAGTTCCTTACAGAATCTAATGTACCTGTGTGTAGATGCAGTGTAACGACTGACTATTGGCAGCTAGTGAATATGTAGAGTCACTGTATAGCGCGAGCGGCTGCTAGCTCAAGGGCTCCATGCCAGAGGATCGGACCTAGGCTTGTGTTGCCGCAGGAGAGTTCGGACGTGGCGGGTGTGCGGGAGTAAAGTTAACAGTTCGTCCCCTGCGGAGGGAACGGTGATTTCGCGGCCGTGAGCGCTAGCACGATGGATTACGGGGACGGACGCGTAGTATTCGTTGGCTTCCTCGATTTCGTCATCGGGATCGATAAAGATATTTCGTGATCGGCGTTTATACCTCTTGTCATCGGGGATTATGTCTGGGGTGTAGTTCGCGTTGGCTACGACTAACGGGTTTGAGTGGTTCGACGCGCTATCGAAATATCTCCTAGTAAGGTAATTCACATAAGACTTATAGAGGGAAACCCCATATCTTAATGGAGGTTAACGTTCCGAACGAATGCTGGAGGAACCGATTTTTGACTCTTTACAAACGGGCAAAGTTGTTTTTGGACATATATGCGAAAGCGGTGTAACAATATGTTAAGATCGGGCGGAGTTGGCAGCGACGCGGTGGAGATTTAGTCGAGTAAATCCAACACAGGTGAAACCGTGGGGCATGGCTAGTATAAAAACAGTATAAAAATTATGAAAAATTCCCTTCAAAATCTGACTAATCTAAAACACAGTTTTGTATGGGAGATATCGTAGATAAACTGTATTTTCTTAAGATATCATTTGTTTATAAAAATAAAAAGATAAACGGCCTTGCCGAGGTCGTCGCTGTAGGTTAAACAAATAAATTGTTTTTATTAATAAAATTGAGAATTGGCGACAAGGCGCCTTGCAGCCATCTACATCAATATAAGAAACGATTAATTACAAAGGTTTGATAATAACTTACGTTAAATTTCGTTCATATATAATCCCAAGTCTTTGAATGGTGAGCCACAGCGTACCTATATGTGGTGTACTTGTTAGCTCAATGGTTTTATATTTTAAAATTCTTAGAAGCTAGCTACCCCTGTAAGCCCATTTGCTGTTTAAGGTGAAACCGCATTATAGCGGCGCGGCGTGACACTACCTAAACGCACTTGTACTGCAGCGGCGTCACATAATGTTTCAGCTGTTGTTTAATCTAATTAACACACTTTTGCTCTTTTGAAACGTGAATAGATGTAAAACTACACATGTTGTTTTTTAATTTTATTTTTTAAATCATATCGTCAAGGTGTGCCCCGTTTCGACTACACTCCTGCAATCGACTACGCAAATTTTGGAAAACTCGCTGATATGCTTCTTGGGATCGCGGCCGTCTCCTTGTGAATTAGTCAGCAGTAATCTAGTTTTAATTGGGGTACAATCGTCGGTTTATTAAGGTACACTCTACTTTTCAAGTAATCCCACAAGAAAAAATTGGCTTCTCAGAAATCAAATTTGTCCGGAAAAATTTGTCACCAGTAAAATCACGTTTAACCTGAGGCATGTTGTTCCATCTTCTTGCATACTGGTCCTCTTGTTGTATCCTTCAAATTCATGTAACTGGCTATCAGAAACTTTCGCAACATCTTCACGTATTCTACTGAATTTACAGTTACGTAATGTCCTTGATTATTTCAAAGGAATACGGACCTTTGCTTATATGGCAGCCCATATTATGGTCATTTTAGGTAAATGAATTGGCTTTTGGCATTTAAGGCTTGGGTTTTCCTTCATCGAATATTGACAATTGTGCTTATTGACGTACCCGTTGATATGAAAATTGTCATCGACCGTAAACAATGCATTCTTAAAGCTAGAGAATAGAAAGATAGAGATAAAAATTATGCTTTTGTAAGTCGTACGAAGGCATGAAATTGTCGTACATGTACGATAACTACTTATCGTATGGTTGTGAACCCTGGAAACGACGCATAGTTGCCCGTCACACGCGCGATTGCTCTTCACTTTAACGGTTGGAACTCCAACATTTTCTACCAATTCAACGTCAAAATACACAGTAAATTGACAGCAATCTGCAGTTGCAAATGGACGCCAAATGAATACAAAAAGTTGGAGACCAAATTTATTTTATATATATAACGATAAATTAAGTATTTTTGTAATTTTCGTGATGACAAAAAACTAGCAAAAAATAATGATAAGATTGAAAAATGCATATATCACCTACTAATAAATTTAAAAATTTGGATAATTTATTCTCTCAATAAACTGACTGGAAATGATAAAAACATGTGCTTAATTGTATTGTTTTATGAAACATTTTTAAATACGCCTTAATTGAACGAAAAAGATGGATGTTTATCAAGTGAACTGGTATGTTTCTGAATTGGATATATACTCGGACTTATATTCTCCGCTAAATTAAGCGTAAAAAACTGCTTGGCACGTATTCCTAATGGTATTTTAACGATCGAACTTGTATTTTAAGGGTTCTTAGTTGTGGTTATAATGACGCTTCCTGAAGAGAACAAACTTAACGACTACCGACCCGCGCGCGGCATGGTCGTAAAGAATTTTAAACGGGAAGAATTGCTTATTGATTTCTCACCGTACTAACTGTAGGAAAAACAAGAAATTACCGAGAACAAAATAAATATGAAAGAAATGAAATTAGGATAGAAAGAAATAGTATTTATAGTACGATAATATAGTACGTAGTATTAATAACTACATATTATTATTAATATGCTTAAGCCATGTAAAATGTTATTTTTTATTATTGTCGTTTTTTTTTGCTTTCATAAACAATGAGGATAGTGTCTTTTTCGGACAACATTTTTAGCAGTATGTTCTCTATATATTATTTCACAAAGAGGTTTTTTTAAGGCAACGCAATATCTTCGTTAATTTTTTCATCAAAATTAACGATTAAAACATCATTTTAAAGTTTATTTAACTCGCTATTATAAAATAGACATACAGATTAATCTTAATGTTTTCGTTAAAATAAGCTGTTTCATTAGGAATGGAAATATATTCAATTAATATGTAGAAGACGCCGTCTATTAAGAATCTGTGTAGCTAACATGACAGTTGTTAGTTTGTATCAATATTCGCATGGGTGAGCTAGTATTTTTGGTATTAAAGATAATCTTAAACGAAGTACTTAATATGTATGAAAAAGAACATGCATAATACCCTTCAAACATAAAATATCCCGATAAATCACTATAATGTTCGAAAGCGAATGAATTATGAAAGTTTAAAACACTTAAATTCTATATATAATAAACCTTCATAAATTATTTCCGCTCTGTCCCTTCACACTTTAGCACTTTGGTGAACTTTGTAAAGACAACAATGGCGTATCGAAGTTCTCCATCGGCGAGTGAACAACTTCAACTCACACACTCTCTTATGCAAAGTTTCCTTTGTACTTGAGAATAAGTGGAAAAGTTCGGCTTTTAGTATTGTGCCATCGACGCCTGTTCCTGGCTTCAGTTGTCTTTTTTATTAAACTTATGATTTGTACGTCAAATACGACAGACAAACTTTTCTTATATATATTTTGGCTTTTGACCACAATCCCACCTGTTGTAAAGTGACGATGTGGCCTAATGTGGCAACGTTTTAAGTCTAGGGGCTCATACGGGTTAAGTTATACGAGCCTGGCAACAGAATTGCAACTTGAGTGTGCGCTACAATTGAGCCATTATCGCTTCAACTTACTATAAAGTATTGAAGTTAATCCTGTAGTGTGTTACCATTGTTAAAGCAGAATCTTAGCAATGAATATTCATTGTCAGTCCTGTTGAAAACAATGTAAATACATTTTATTCTATCATCTCCCTTCCACTATAGAACCACACGAGCTGGTATATAAAGATCCACAGCTAAACGGCACACCGTCTCAAAGAAGTTTGCAAATTCATATGTATGCCGTACTGTGACGAAATGGAATCGCATCCCGGGCATCGTGTTCCCTTCCTCCTACGATATCTGGTCCTTCAAACGAGGCGTGAAGAGACATTTATGCAGGCCAGCATGACAGTGACGACTGCCGATGGTATTTGTCGTCGCTGTTTCTGGACTACACCGTACATTCCATCAGTATTACCGAGGTATTAATAAAAAAATGCGCGTGTAACCTTTATACAGGTTTAAAGTTTATTTTTTGTATAGTCGAGTCCTTTAAATGTAATGTGAAGAGATATTTATGCAGGCCGGTATGACAGCGGCGACCACCGATGAATTTAGATTTCTTAGTGTTCGTCTTTGTATTTGCATTGTACTGTGCTTACCATCAGGGACAGTACTGTCAATGTGCCGAGCTATTATAAAAATAAAAAATAAAAGTCATAATATTAGATAGAATATCAAAGAGGTTTTCATTTCAAACGCACGTAAACGTTACATACACCATTTTTGTATATTAATAAAATTATTATTATTATTAATATTGAACTATGTATATATAAAAAATAAAGACAAACTTGATTAAAGATTTCACTGAACGATATTTAAGTCAAGAAAGTTTCGAGTTACTCTCAAACTCTCAAGTAGCGCCAAAAGAATCATAACTTCAAAAACCGTCAGTACGCGACTGTACAATACAATAACTACTTCTGTAATGCGTCGCGCATTTTCCATCACATATGTTTTGGTCCGTAGCCAATTCGTATAAGAAAACCCGTATCACTATTATATCAAAAGTTGAAACCATTTAGAACATCTGTCGCTGCAGTATAAGTTTCTCCTTACACTGTATTCCTTCTCCTTCCTAAATCGAACAAATTTTTATTTGTAAAATGGCCTCGAACCCGCCATACCTATGCTAAACTAATAACCCTGTTGTGAGGGGAAGTGAAGGGGTAATCATGGGCAACACAAAAAATACGCAATAAATAGAAAAATCCATTTTGTCTTGATAATTGTTTTTCGATAAAATATAGATCTATTTTAGTGACGAAAACTTTATTACAGTGATTCAATATCTGTAACTTGGGTTTATATACCACGATAAACCACCACGATAGCAGTAGAATGATTTATAGCACGTCCCTGCCTATCATCTTCTAATTGAAAATTGTCGCGTTTTTATTGTAGGCAGAAATATGTTTGATAATGTTTCTTCCTCAGTGTGACCTTACACAATTTTTACCACTCTTTCCTAGTTATATGTAAGTCTATCTTTCATTAGCTGCCAGGTCGTATTTTAGGTATAGCGATATTCCTTCCACTTTATTATAAGAATAAAAAACTAAATCTGGTTTAGGTTTCACTAATAAAAAATCCGAGTTGGCCGCAGAGAGAAACCAATTGACAGCCAGCGTTAGTCAAAGTGTACTCATACACCACAGGAAAAAAAAGAATATACGATTCTTTGGTCATTTCATCAGCTATTCCCCGTTGTCGAATAAAACCGAACTTTTGTCTTCACCGTCTGAAAATCCTATCTACATGCAAATTCCGTGACCCCATCGGAATGGCGCTGTCCTCGAGCTGGTAATAAAATTGTTTTTTTTTTACCTAGTTCCGGACATACCCTTATTTTCTTTCTGTCCCAATTTAGTACCACAATAGTAAATGTTCCAAGTTTTAGCAACGTCTGAATAACCAATTAGATATAAAAGTTTAAAAAACGTTGTCAGTTTATACTCAAAAGCATTGATCAAGTTGGAGTTAATTACGTAATATTTAATTAAAGTAATGGATTAGTCGAAAGGGTACGAAAGGACATAATTATGAATTATTGCTTATTCAAATAGGGTTTTAATAAGTGAACAGGGCATTTACGAATATAATGGCCCGATTCCATGAATAGTTTAGTAAAGTAAATTACTAAAAAGGTCTGGAAATATTATGGTTTTATGTGTCATAAGCTTTGTTTGAATGGACAAAGGTTTTTATTATTGTGTTTATGGAATGACAACATGTATTCAGTGTACGAAGATGATAACAGATTAAGCCAGATATTTATGCAGAAGATAGATCTCAACGAAATATCAACAATGTATCGCCAGTCGATACCGTGATTCAATATAAATTGGATAAGCACCGGCTAGTTCCGAAACGCGACGCTCATAAGCAAAACAATAGCCATACAATATGGCTTTTCACCATAAGCATGGTAGTCGCAACCCAGTCTGGTTGTCAGCCCTACTACCCCGCTATCACCATTTCAAGGGCTTTCGTAGGCGTGACAGGTGATGATTGGCTTTGGAATCTCAAAACTTAACAAGTTATTTGACTCATATCACACTCTACTTAAGGACGGTAGCAAGTTGCGATGTTTTTTTTTCGCTGAAAGCCGAGTCCTATGAATTCATTGTACTGGATTCTATAGCAATATCCTTATCACTTATTTACATCTAAAGAAAGTATCACCGAGTCATCAACTACTTACAATGAACCCGTGAGCTAAAACTCATGGTAAAACGTATTTTATTATACCAAAATATAATCATTTTAATTACAATCTAGAAAATACATTCTAAAATCGCTTAACAATAGCTCTTTCTTATAGGAGCACTTAAAAACAAACATAAAACGCGGTTTCGTGTACTGGGAAACCATTATTTCTCGATTTCTTCTCTTATCTCTTCCCTCTAAACTGGTTTTATGTATAAGAACGGGGGATAAAAGTGGAGACACTCGTACTGTGAACGAAAGCAGAGCTAGATAGCTGTTCTGTCCTATCTGGAAGTATAAAGGTTGAATTAAGATTATTGCGGCGGGGGGTCATAAGTGTCAACCCCCAATCTTCGTTATTATATATTGTATTCAGTTTTATGAATTGTTTAATTATTTATACGTATGTTTAATCACGGTTTACACTTAATGGGTCAAGTAGAAAGAAAAGAATAGCTTTACTTCTGTAACCAATTTAAATAGGTAATTAAATAATAAAATTTACATGTAATAAATTAAAGACGAGATAAATAATAAGGAAATAACGAAAAGATGTAAACATAAATATGTTTTCTGATTTATAAGAGTTGAAAAAAGATATTTTGTTGTCGTAAAAAAATTCCAATGTTTTTATCATGTTGTTATTTTCATTTAGTTTGTAGCATCATCATCATCATCATCATTTCAGCCGAAAGACGTCCACTGCTGGACATAGGTTTGTAGCATAATCATATAAATTAATTATGTGAGAAAGAATAACATTTTTATTTAAAAAATAAAAAATATGAAATTATACATTTAATCAACGGACGTACGTACCATTATTAGCTATGCACTTTCGCCATTTTAAAGGTATTTCATTTATTCCACAGCTTAAAAAATTGTGGGAACGAGAATCAATAAAAATTTTGAAGGCGGTTTGGACTGCCACATCGAATTTTTTTTTCGTGCTGCAATTATCTCTGCTGTTGAGATGAAGAAATTATCAAGTATTAGTGTCTCATACCAAATGTACATATCGTATGATTGATCCTGCGCAGGAGCCCTTCAAACCTAAGAAGAAGCCGGAGTTCAAGGTGAGTGGTTTTGCTTTATTATGAGAGATATCGAAACACACATCCCGCACGACATATTTTTATCTTAAGATCAGATAACGTGCCCGCAATTAAAATATACAGTCCATTAAACGCCCGCACCCCACCAAATTTCGTGTGTTTTTGATATTTCTCCCGGTATCGCAAAACTTTTCCATACTAGCGGTACATTCGTTGATACACATGATTGACTAAAAAATAAATAGATAAACTTTATCTACTGAATAGTTAATTTATTTATTAAAATTAGAAGAATAGAAATAGAGAACACTCTGTGGCTCTGTGGTTGTAGGTCACTATTCTTATAATTTTGGCGCCATTTGGTCATTTGTTGTGAAAAGTGAAAGGTGATTGCTTCATACGAAAACAATGGGGAAAAATAAAAGTTGTGATAAATATACAAGGGAAGTAATAAAAAAAGGTGTGTGTGCGATTCACACACGATAGAAGTGAAACTTCATTTTAAAAGACATTTTCTATTTTATTTAAACAGTGTGCATTATACATACATACACACCGACATTTACTCTCTCGCTCTGGCTTACACAAAGAGGAGAGACCGATAATGTGCGTTAAACGTTAACGTTTAACATTTAACGTTTAACGCTTGGAAGTCGCATAAGAAGTTTCACTTCAAAAATAGTTAAGTTTAAAGATTTTATTATATATTCCTAATTCCGTTTTGATCTATTCATGTGGCTATTTCATAACATAACTAGTTACTTCTAAAAAGGAACACATAAGTAACTACGCATGACTGCAGATCGTTCGTAATTATATTACCACAACTGTATATATATTTTCTGATCACGATAGGTGGCGCTGTGGTCGAGTTATTGGCTACTGAAGAGGGCAGAACAACATCTGCGGAGTTAGCTATATATATATATTATAACTTATTTTTATCAATATCTTCTCACTATTAGCCCATCTAAATCCATTCACTTTATATTAATGACTGGTCTTGTTACGAGTATGTTAATTTCTTACTTGTTTTTACAGTAATTCAGAAAACTTGCTCTGCACTCTGTGGTTCACCAGGGGCAAACTTTATATTTAAACTCACAAACTTTACTTCTTTATAAAATTAGTATATGATTACAGGAGGATTACAACTCATAATTGGATTATGATTTTCTTATATTGAGAAGAGAATGGCAGTGCTTTATCTCGACAAGAGTACAATTTATAAGGTGACAGCTACCATTGTGAAATGACAATCTGTTGGCAGTCAATTACCGAATAATATTACTTGAAATAATAATGAAATTAGAAATGAAATTAATACCACAAATCAAAAAGTTGTGTACAATTTTTACATTAAAAAATTTATAATTTCCACCCAAGAAGCAATATTAATATTACGGCTGAAAAAAATATACGGAGAAAGTGAAAAACAGGAAACATTTCCCAGGAAAATTACAAGAGAGGTACACGCTCGGGAGGATTTACGCGTTGAAAAGGTATTTTGTAGAAATTGCGAAACGCTTTGTAGGAAAACTTACTGCATTTGCTTCTGTGATTTATATGAAATGTTAGGTTTATTCGACAAAAAATATATTAAGAAACTTGGACGCTAATGAGGAACATAATAAAACATTAAAGAGAAGAACAAGAAAAATATATATTTAAAAAAAAACTTTTACATTCAGCGAATATGATTATATTCATGTTCATTGAAATATTTACTAATAATTTTTATTATTAATTAGTATTATTTCACAATATAACTTTATCACAGTAACGGTGTATGTTGCTTATTCTACATATAACAACTAAACAGTTGTCTGATTGTACCTATGCAATAAATTGTGCTTTATGTATCAACGTTGCAGACTACAGTCTCATATGATGTTAATGGACGATGTGTACAAATGTGGTGGCACGCTTTCAATAACAACTTCCAAAGTTCACTAACAGATGCTGGACGACAGATTTTTTAGGGTCACCAGTCGTACCAGGTACCAGGTGTGTACTAGAAAATCTACTAAGTCGCTATTGTATCATAATATTTCCCTAGGATTTGAATCCACGTTTGAACCGATACTGTTTCCAATCACAATGCCTGTAGATTCAAATTTAAAATATTATTATATAATTGTTTTTGGTTGTAATATTGACAGGGCATTCTCTAACGTCCACCTAGTAGAGCTACTAGCTTCAAATTGAAATCTGTCTCCAAGCTCCTATAGGCGTGTTCCGACAGCTACGCCTGAGAGCGCCGGTCTTCCCACTAGGCTTAGCGTGCTATCATCTAATCTGTATTTTTAGTATATACACACACATACAATCTCTATTCACATAGGCCCCTATTAAGGTTTTTATAAACTTTAAACTAGAAACATAAAAATTTGTGTGAAATAAAAATTAGGATGAAAAAGGAAATGTTACTATTAAAAATTTCAGTGCTAAGGTACCAACAATGATGTTAATTTTTACATAAATGTATTTATTGAACTTTCAGACGTTAACATGATCACCCCATGGTGGTGTAGGTATGTTAAATCGCAAACGTGTATCTTTAGCCTCTTTGCATTAAAACCTCGTGTAAATCGTCATAGTTTAAATACAATATGTAACGATAATTTTAAAAACTAACATTTTCACAAACAAATTGTAATAGTTTTTAAACTATTGCGTTTTGTATACAATATAATATATGTATACATTTAATACGGGTCTAGAACGCGACTTAATTTTTTCGGATTTTTGTCAGCTCGTGACCACGTCGAAATGAAATTACACGTACGTCGAGTAATTAAAAAAATAAAGACGTATTTTAGTCCACATTACCACACCACATTAAATATATAGTTAGTTAGTTAACAAATAGTTCGTTATAATTTCAAGGCTCACCTCACCGCAGCGTATAATTAACAATATCACTAAATTAAAATAGATAGATAATGGGGCACTCCGCTAGTCTATCAATTGCCGTTCTACCCGATAGCGGTGACGCGAAAATGTATTAATTAAAATGGATAGGTACTCTATGGTTGATGGAAAATTCTACAATACTATGTAATTAATATTACTCAAAATAAATATATCGGCACTGTTGTTTAAATATTAGAAGCCATACAGTAACCCGTCATACGTGCAGCGACGTGCGTTTCATAAAGACAGAAAGACACTGCCTAACCTACCTTTGTCAGATTATTTATAATTTTGTTCTGATTTCTAATATTATTTTATTTATCAAATATTATCCTACGATTACTTCCTGTTAAATAAACGAAACATTCTTAAATCCTAAATCAGCTCCACTTGTTGAGCGTAGAGGTGGTATTATGAAGTATAATCGATACAGGATGCCTGCTCTGCACGTTTGCACAATTTAACGCAACATCGCATTGCGCTGCACGGGCGCTTCTGACTGCTTCGGAAAAGAGACAAACTATCCATGTCTAAATATATACTGAGTCGCCATTATTATTATTTATTTAATTCGTTTTGGTTATGAACTATGATAGCAGGTTATTAGATTTTAACTTAGATAATACTGTAAAATATATTATAATATTCACTGTAAAAGTTGTTCAGGCGGTGTGTGTATAGAAATAAAATAAACATAATGCGTTTTCAAAACTATCTTTCGATAAAAAAAAGCAACCTGTGATCGTGAAAGGTCGTTGCACATCGGATTTGCAATTAATACAAACTATATATAAAGTTAATCGTAAACTCAATATAAAATAATATGATTTATATTATTGGCTCACAGGTTGCATACCTACATAGCGATCGGTTGTTCTGTTTCACCTGTTTATTATTTTCATCATTTACATCGATATTCATCATTTTCCTAGGGCAGCAAAAACAAAACGAGCAATCTGAAAAACACTTAGAAGATTCCCTTAAAAATCACACTTTAAAAAAATCGTACTGACACGTTTAAATTCTCAAATGAAAAAAGAAATTGATAGACATGCGAAAGTCTCAATGAACGAGACTTTATAAATCCGTACCTTTTCATTGCTATTATTTAATTTTGCAAACACAGAACATTAAATAAACTTGCCGAAAGGACACTTCGAATATCTGTAAATTGATTCAATCTATGATTTATTAATATTTGAGGTAGCAATTACGGTAATTAAATTACCTACCCTAAATCATTATTTAATCGTCAAGACAACGAACCAAAACAACATGCAGTATTTTTGGAAAGTTCATACTTTTAAAATTTTCTGCCTACCCGGCCTAAAAACACTGCATACATGGTGACAACTTAGTACAAGTACTAGGTATTTCTATTATTAAAATATGTTATGGAGACATAATTAGAAAATTTTCTCTTTGAAATATCCTTATTTAAATGAAAAATATATTATTCAATTGATGCCATCATGAATCATGAATTGTTGTTGTCATCGTGTGGAGTCTGTATAACACCTTGTGACAACCAATTCAACTGAACTAACATTTCGTTCATTGTACGAATCAGTTGTGGGCATTACATTAGCTAAATTTACCACACTTATACTTAAAATTAACACGCCTAAAGAAGTGTAATTTAAAAAAAACGTCAATTATCTCAATATGTTATCTCCTATTGTTTATAGAACCAAAAATAATAGTTTGGACGATCTTGCAACCTCGTGCCTCGTGGCTATTTTGTATAACTTAGTGTAAGAACTTTGAATAATAAAATGAAATTGAAGTTAATGTATATAATTAAAAAAAAAACATTTTTCGATATTGATAGAACGTATGACCAGTTTTATTATATAAATAAAAATATCGACAATGTTATGTTTTTCGATATATCGTTGCAAACCTAACACACTTGTATCACAGAATATACTTGTATTCAACTGGGTTGCAATCCCCCTACACATTGTGAAATATCTGTCGTAGTGATTAGCATTGGCGTGTCGAGCTTCTAAGTCAGCCTGTGTATCCAACTACCTTGAATTATATTGGGTATACATACAGCACAACTTTAGGTGGACTCTGGACTCTTATGTCTCGGTGGCCGCTTTTCTAGATTGTATATTATATCAGATCAAGTGAGCTGTGGTAGGTAAAGTTAATTAATCAAGACCATGAATTTATTTTTCTGCGCCAGTGTTAATTCTTCTTCACATAACATTACTTCTAAAACCAAGAGTTTTGACAACACTGTCCGTAATAGCAGGTTCATTTTCCTACTACAAAACATAGATGGTGCGCATGCCAACCCTCTTCAATATTAATTCATTCTTAGTAATAATCCATACGGCATATGATAATTCTCAATAATGTTTCACTGCTTAGATCAGAATGAATATAGCGTCATCGTAATATCATAATACTCTTGGGGCGTGTAATTTACAGCAACCGCGATATAACGTGTCTATCATCGTAGATAGCACGTAAACGTAGCAATTACCGGTATTAAGTGCTTCTACGTCTCATAAATTATTCTCAATTATTATCTCAGATTGCTTCATATTATAATAATAAATGTAATGGTAGAAGTATATTAGCTTATGGAATTGGATCCCACGCCATCTGTTTTACTAACCGACTTACTGTTTACAAACTTCTTTTTTGCTATTATAATATCTTAACACAATTGTGAACGATTGGCTTAGTTGGATGTTTTTTGATTACATATTTTCTTGAAAATCTTAACAGAAATCTTAATTAAAGTAACATTTGAAGTTATTACAATGTACTCCCAATTATTCCCTTCCATGTAAACAGAACTTTTATGGGTGATTCATGTTATTAACGTAACGTTTATGTTTTAAACCAGCGTGAGTTGCATATATTTCCTATTCGTTGTCTATTCATAATAAATATGTTAACTTGCATAAATATCTTTTTATTATCCACGTGTTATTTTACTTCTAAGAATATTGATAGACCATAACATTTATAACTAAATTAGTTATAAATGTTATGATCTATAAATATAGTATTAAATCCCATATTTTTATATTTATACCGGTAATGTTTACTGCATAAAAGATATTTATATCGTAACAAGATTTTGATAGAAGTTATTTCGAATAATCATTAATTATTTCATATTAACATCGTCATTGCAATGGGGTCACACCCTGTGTGGGAGTTGTCCATGAGAAGGTAATTTTTCAGCATCGAATAACTGCCAGACTTCTGATTTTTGGGATAAAAGATATACTTTATATTTGCTTGACAAAATCATCCCACTTAATTCTGGTCACTATAGTGGTTTACAGACTCGCGTATTGTTCTCATTGTATCGCACGAAGATGATATCTAAAATACTATTAAAAGAAGTCTGAAAAATTAAAAAAAAACTGTATCGGTATAAACAATTTCTGACAAATAACAATGTCTTCACAGTGTCGGTGTGATTTGTTACGCGATGTAGCAACACCGACGCATCCGTCTGTCATATTGTTCATCCGGCGCCGACATATTGCTGTAGGCGACATATTGCCTCACACGTTCCCTCGACGTGTTCTAACCTCATTATTTCAGACAGATTTACTACTATTGTTTTCTTTTCTTATAATCTAACGATATAGAAGTACAGAGATACCGCGTGGTGAACAGAATTGAGGGGCAATATATCCCAGAGTTGGTAGTTTGAAGTATATAAAAGAAAAATAAACATTGACAAAATAAATTAGTGAAAGACAAATTCTTTAAGAACATTTTTTTTACATTATACATATTACAAACTTTAAACATGAGAAAAAATTCGGTGTGTGGCTGTTTTACGGTCGGGGATATGGCCGTGCCTTTTACGTGAATACGTGTCCGCTCGGAAGCTTTTTTACGTTCCCGGCACCGCTTCACCCTATCTTATGGTATTTTATGGCTATAACTAGATTGCTATTGAGAAACCCTTTCCAATCGTATACGATTAGAATATTTTGATTTGAATTGTTTATGAAGAGAGGCCGATATTGTATCAAGTAATCTTAATTTTTAACTTTAACACCATATATATTCGAGTTTTATATATGTAATCGATAAATCTTGAAAAGAGTTATCGAATGAAACTATATCAAGCGTCGTAGCTTCTCCGAGTCATAATTTAAACAAAATAGAAATTATGTTATGCGGCGAAACGACCTCAAAATGGCGGTTTCTCTTCCTCCCTCGCGCGCGAATTATCACAGTACTCACTCTACGTTATGAAATCTTTAATTATCGAGTGGTTTAATTAAGTTTTGGATGTAGATATGTAGCTGCAATAGTAAACTGTATCCACCGATTTTGTTATTATAAGTTTTTTGAATTACATCCCACCATAGAAGCAAATTTAAAGACGTATTGAGGTCCAAAACTGAACTAAACGTAAGTACTGAATGTCATCCGACTCGCCATCAAAAGGCAGCAATTTTGAAGCAATAATGGCTCACTGGTAGCGTGTACGACTTCGCATCGATTGACGTAAGTTCGAATCCCTGCAATGAGCCTAAGCCAACGGTGAAGGAAAACATCGTGAGGAAACCATAGCATGGTGGTAGAGCTTTATCTAATGCCCGCCTAGCTAGCTATCACCCTCAAGTTGAAAATCTGTCGCCAAGCACCACAATAGGTGTGTTCCGGCAGCTGCACTTGAGATCTAGTCTTCCAGGTTTAGTGTGTTATCATCTTGGGCCACATCGTGACTTAACATCAGGTAGGATTGTGGCCACTTCGTCAAACCTACAAGGATAAAAAAGAAAATGTATGGCAATGCTCATTCGTTTACCAAGCTATTGGTCAGCCCTCTGTACGCAAGACGCTTTGACCAGTCGACTCACGAGTTCTTTGAAAAGGCTGGGCACACTCTGATCTTATAGATCCAGAGCATATGTAGATTGTAGCCCCTACCAAGCATACTTACACGGCTTTAGATCCTCCACTGAGACAACATCTGCGCCAACCCTCAATGAAGTAAACTGAGTACGGGTTAATTCTAAAGTATTGATGCACGTGGCATCTCATACCAAGGGCCGACCCATCTTCCAGAGCATTGTTTGGAGTAAACTTTTATTGGTTTAAATAGGGTGATGTCCACAATCAGAAAGATTTATTCTCACTTAGATCAAATATAATTCACTCTTATTTTACACCAAATAGTCTCAAATCATTGTCCCGACATGTCAAGTTCAATATACGAGTATCTTTGTTCATAATAAACTTTGACAGTAAATATCTTAATAATTCACATAATAAATGAGGGAACAAAACATTTATGACATGTTGTTTGAGAGGCTTCGCTTTGACGGAGGTCGCTATCGTCCCAAAGGTCAGGTCGTCGACGTAAGATACACATATTATACATTATGTATGTATGCGTATGTAGTATTGCGTCAAATGGACTGTTGCTATGTGAAAATATATCCAGTTTTATATTATTTCAAAAATCAATTTATAAATGTAATTCATTATATTTCGAAATTGGCATAAATATGGCCAATGAACCAAAAGCAACGAATCGATTACGATTTGCCAGAGAACATAAATAATTTATCGATTACTACATATTAAATTGTGCTATACTCGTAAATAATAACTATAACAATCGATCCGTGTTATTTAACGTTAAGGCTATCAGTCCAATTTGAACTAATAATAATTAAATCTATTGAATTACGTAGTTAAAGAGTCATTTCATACTTGACACTAAAAAAAAACATTTTCCTTTACACCGTACAAACAAAACGTTATCCGTCACGTGACGTCACGTAGCTAAACTACACTTGTTAAAAGGAAACGACACTAGACCCCATTTACATGTGCATACGGTTTTTATTCCGATTTGCTTTTAAAGTATCTACGTTTGTTTCGATGACATAGATGAAATATCACGCAAGCATAATGAACGTCATAGAACAGTACATAGAAGGAATCCGAAGAAATAATTGTATGCGCTCTAAATATTAAATCAAAACCGTCTCAAAAGAAATCGTTGCTAAATATGTTTTATTAAAATAATACATCCAATGAGCTAAGGCACACACTATGCCGCCGGTACGACCGGCAGGCTGTTGCCACGCGGTTATGCCACCGGCATATTCCGCAGCAATCGGCAGTAAGCCGTGTGCATCAATGCAATTGTTGTCATAAAAATAATATGAAAAAAAAAAACTGAGTTTAGTTTTACGTGAATAACTCAAAAACTGTTAATATTGAAGAAATTTTGAAAATGAGTGTGATAATTAAGTTGACGAATTTACGCAATACTATGTTTTACTTTCTGTTATTTAGTTTTACTTAAATGCTTAACGTGTAGATATATAATTACTTTTATTTATGTGTATTATGAAGGAATTGATAAGAAAAGTTTGAATTCTTAAAGCTATATTAGAATTTATTGATAATACTGTATACTTTATTTCAATAATTTAAACCATTAAATAATTAATTAAATGGAACTTTTATAACAGTTTTTTTTACGCATTACTACTAGAAATACTGCGAACTTCAATGAAAGTATCCGTTACTAAAAATTTGAGATTGCAATTATAAAATACATTAATAATAGTGCATATAGGTGGTACTCGTATATTCGCGTGACGATGACTTCATCTGTATCGGCATTCCACGAAATTCAGTTGTTTACAGACATTTCACAAAATACATTCGAAATAAAATAAAAGTGTGTGTGCATAAATCAAAAGATAACAACAGAGTTATGAGCAGTTAAATACAACACAGTCATCGCGAAATCGCATTCATTAACTGAAACAAATTCTTTATCATCGAAAAACTTAAAATAATACATTTAAATCACAATATTAAATATATAAACACCTTTATGTGCATGTTGATAAGATATATTTTGGTTTACAACAAGAGGTCGAAAGTAAAATCCGGGCGACCGGATATGTGTGGACGATAACCGGGTTTTGGGTAGTATTAATCGCCGGCAGCGATTGTCAGATAAACCCTGTGCATGAGGATTACAATCATATAATAATACAGGCTCGAAGTTCTACATATGTACGATTATATTTATATATGTGAACCATGTTGTTTGTTTTAAATAAATAGATACTACTATATTGCTTTTAATTTTGAAACACATTCAAGTATAAAAGAGCGTAAAAAAAGTATTGGAGAAAGTATGAATCAATTCAAACTTTTTGAACCAAAGAAGTATAACTTCTTACGTAAAAATGTGTAAGTAAATACATACCTATTTTTTTATAATACTCCGACAAAGTGACCACGCTTTACCTATACTGTACACTGTAAGCACAGTACATTCCAAAATCAACCGCGACCACCGAAAAATCTATAGTCCATCATCAGTCGTAACGTTAAAAGCCTGCTCAAAAATGTATCATCCTTGTAATATTATTATAATATAATACACAAAACTGCGTTACTAAACACGCGAATATTATGCTATGTGTATAGATTATCACAGAAATTAAGTATTTGTTTGATAGATAAATTTTAGTATAATCCTGATCTATATTTCAACTGAATAAACTTCAAAGAGCCAACCATATAATATGGTCCATATTTTGTTAGTAGTGTTGCAAGAGCTTTGTTATCTAATTATCCCATTTTTGGGCTGAAATTGCACTAAAATTTCACGATTTCATATATTTAGTCTCGATTATCATTTAACTTGTTTGATGATAAGCTGCACCGATATCAAAATAAAATTGTAACAATTCTAATATTCGATAACATTCATTCTTCACTATCTATGACTTAATTACTTTTTATTATTATGTACCTTAAGTAACATTACAAATTGCACGATAACGTCCATTACTTGCTTATTAGACAATTAAACTTCTTACTGCAAAATGTGCAAAATTAAAGGTTTTGACAACACTGATCGGTAGAAAAAACCTAAATAAACTTTAATGAAAAATACAAGAGTCGTCGAAGCAATTTACAGAGACACGCTTCACAATAAGTGTTTTATACTATCTATACCCTCACGGCCACGAGGCTGAAGAGACGCGGACGCGGCGTGCATGCAGATCATTTGCCCTAGTGTATTGACAAAAATTATACCTATGTTTACTATAACTTTAAAACAATTAGCAATATAATGAACTATCTGTCTCGTGCGAATAATTTCACACATTACAAAATATAATTAATCTAACAGCTGTCATGTTAGTTGAACAAATCGTTAACAGATGGCGATATCTACATGTTAGATGTATTTTCATTAGAAATGCCTCACCTGTTAATTTCCCATTAAAAGTAAATTTTCAATCAAGTTTTTAACGAAATAATGAATTTTAAACTATATGTGGAACTTAAGCTTTAAAATGTAGCTGCACAAAAAAAGAACGCATTTGAGAAATAATATACTATAGAGATACATGTTACCGGCCAAACCCGATTTCAGGCCTAATTAGTTTATCGTAAGTCAAATCGATATATCCTACGCATGTCAGGATATACTAGTGTGGCCCAGGGTAATCTAGTGTAGCCTAAATACTTTAGGCGTTATAAAGCTAGCTGTTATACATAACTGAGCTGTATGTAAAACGTCTAGCGGTTAAGTAAAACAGCTAATTAATCAGTCTAAGTACGACATGTAGGTACTCAGTTCTGCCTAGACCAAACTACAAACTAGCCTAAAGTATTCAGGTCAAACTATATTATCCTGGGGAAAACGAGTATATCCTGACATGCGTAGGATAAACTAGTTTGGACAAAAATTGTTTTTGACCGGTAGCATTAACCTATAAATAACTTTCTTCCATGGCGCAAGTGAGGGTTTCTTATAATTAATGAAGATTTTAAAATGCAATAAATTCTAAAACATTTAATTCTCAGCAGACGACTGAAGAGCTTCATTATCATTCTTATTCTTACTGTCTTAATTTTTTCATGAAACCGGGTAAATCCGTCTCAGTTATCTCTTTACCATTCCCGGGTCTTTTTAGGTTGTGGTTTGACAAAGTAATGCAATTCGTTTTGATTGCCAACAAACATCCTCACCTAAAGTCAAGTTTCGGCTTTTACGAGTAGGGGTCAGAAACATTTTTTGTATTTTACAAATTATATTAAACTAACAAATATTATTCAAGACTCGGTTACGATTTATTTGTTTCATAACAAACATGTTACTTTAGTAAAAAGGCAGAAAATATTAAATTTTCGGTGTAAAGGTTCAACGTGGTCAGCTATAGCTGACCACTATATAATACTATAGTATAGCTTTAACAGATTAAGTCCAAAAAAGGGGCTGGTTCTTAAATGTAACTGCCGGAGCACACCGATATTTACTTGATGATATAATTTTAATTTGACGTAGATTGGACAAATTATGTGACACCTTTTATGAGGCGTTACTGAAATAATTATTTCTAGAATTTGAAACATCAAACACGTTTATATTTATTAAAATAAATATATTTTTAAACAAAAGATGTCACTTTGTGTTGATACTTGATTCTATTGGCTTGAAGAATGATGTTGAATTCGATCATCAAAATAAAATTTGATATTTAAAAGGACATCTCCATCTTCAGCGACTTTAACTTCGTTACAGAGACGGTGGTACTCTCTGACAACGTTATTGAAGGGGAAATAAAATTGCTATGAACCCGGTAGCTGATGGAATATTGAAACCCAATCGATACATTTGATTGAATGGGCCATGGTAACTTTGTTATGAATAGTCAGTCAGAGTTTATAATTAAATTAGAAATGTACAAAGTGCTCAATCGTGAACTCGTGAAGATGGCTGTAAGGGGATGGAGCCTGTGTAAGGCTTAAATAACCGCTACGATTTTTTCTACAGCAAAGTAATAGGCATTGCGCTGTTAAGGTTGATTTGGGAAGATATTATTAACAAGACGCATTACCACATGAACCGTTTTATCATATTTTTGAAGGGTACAAACCTTATCAAATATATTCCTTATTTTGATTATATAAAAATTTACACAGTGGTACCTGTTTGGTACTTTCAGTATATAAAAACATTGATAGCCTTACTTTTTTTATATTAAGGTCACTGTATATACATTCTTTAAGTCTACCTTCGTACTATTTTTCTAATCTTCATACATCGTTCTAACAATATGACGGACCCCTTGTTTGAACAGTTTAGAGAGTTTTCTTGGCATTTCAAAATGCACATTTCTAGTTATTATTTATAATCCACTTCCTTAGTGCACAATAACCAAACTATGTAAAGCAAAATTCTATGAATATTAGGTACATAACATAGGGTTAAATAAAGTAAGTTTATTAGGTAAGTAATGACATATCAAGATACCGTCACAAACTTAATAGTGTTACCATAACTTCACTACTATCAATACAATAGATTTTTTAATAGTATATACCGGAATCTATTTCTATTTTATTTTAGGCCCGAAAATAAATTTCGTAAATCTTGCAACCACGAGGCTCTTAACGGAAAGCAAAACAAATCGCTGTCAGCCGCAAACTTTCGCTTACCCGACGAAATTCGACAGCGAACAACGCGCCATCGGGGTACTTCTTTAAACTTTGCTCGCCATGAATTCTGTAACGTTCCAGATTCCAACATTATTTGCGACTTTTAAAGTTTGAAAAGAGATTATGGTAAATCTTAGAAGATTAATTGTTTGAATGCCAAAGTTTTTAAACGTAAATAAATGTATTAAGAAGACATATTATTATTCTAAACTATTAGGTATTATGTCTTACAGAAAAATGTAAATAAAACATATTTTAAACCCCAGACGCAACGAAAAGGGGTGTTATAAGTTTGACCACTATGCGTGTGTGTGTCTGTGGTACCGTAGCTCTTCAAAGGCTGAACCGATTTTAATGTGTTTTTTTAAGTTTGAAAGCAGGTTCTCTAGCGGTGGTTCTTAGACATGTTTTATTAAAATCAGTTTAGCCGTTTAAAGGTTATCAGCTCTTTTATAGTTTATGAATGGATGTGAGCATCTTTCAAATGTCTGATAAAGTCGATATTTGGTCTTCTGTTACTTCAATTATATTAGATAACTGGGATCTGGATGTCTAACTCTTCGCCAACTTACAGCAAAGACATCGTGTTTGGGCTCAATGGAAGGTCTCAACGAAAGGTTCCGTATGTCGGAAGTTTCTTAAATTTTCAATCACCTTGTCCGTGCTTGTTCCTAGTGCGCTGAGGTTGAATTTAAAATTGCCCTCAGCGCCTGCAACATACGCACGCTGCGTGCGGCGCAGCGTGTCGTGGCGCTGAGGGTGATCCGTGGATACCGGTCGGTGTCCGCGGGGGCGGCCTTTGTGCTCGCCGGCTCCCCGCCGTGGGAGCTGGAGGCGGAGGTGCTCGCCGCCGTGTATAGATTCACGGCGGCGAGGAAGGAGTTAGGGGAGCCTCCGGCTCCCACAGAGGTTGAGGGCCTGCGGAGGCAGGCCCAGAATCGCGTCTTTGAGAGGTGGAAAGAGGACCTGGCGGATGCGCGCTATGGACGTTATACCATAGACGCCGTCCGCCCGGTCCTCAGACGATGGTGCGTCAGGGAGCAGGGCTCCCTGACGTTTAGGCTTGTGCAGGTGCTGTCCGGACATGGTTGCTTCGGATGGTACCTGCACAAGATAGCACGGAGGGAGCCCACCACTGCGTGCCACGAGTGCGGCGCTGCAGAAGATACAGCGCAGCACACTCTCTCTGAGTGTGCTGCGTGGGTGGAGCAGCGCCGCGCTCTGGCCGCGGTGGTTGGAGGGGACCTCTCGCTGCCGAGTGTGGTAAATCACATGCTCGACAGCGAGGGGTCATGGTCAGCAGTGGTCTCCTTCTGCGAGGAGGTCATCTCGCAGAAGGAGACGGCGGAGAGGGCTCGCGAGGTAGATCCTCTGAGCGGCCCTCTCCGCCAAAGAAGAACGGGCAGCCGGAGGAGACGCTTTGCGCGCCTCCTGCCGCCACCATAGCCGGACCAGGGGGGACGGGTCGGGGGGCCCGTCTTCCCATTGCACAGGTCCGGCGGATGGGGGGAGACAGTTAGGGTGTACCGAACTGTCTCCCATTAATGCCGGGGGCTCAGCAAGTTGCTGGGCCTACCGCTGGGGCGACGCGGCAAACTGAATGCCAAGTGCGAAGCCCGCGTCACCCCGTTAAGGCGGTGGATGGTACACCGTGGAGGTTTAGTGAGTAGGAGTCTCACATAACCACTCGTCCCCCCGGGCGGGTGTGTACCCATGAAGGGTTCCTCCACGTTAAAAAAAAAAAAAAAAAAGGTTGAATTTAAATTACTACTCACTTTTTATATGCTTCAAATGTGTACATGTCATAACTCAATTAGTAGTAATTAATTAACATGGATGATTGATTATTTAGGTGAGACGAATTAATAGTGCGGTAATCTATAAGCGATGATAATAAATCAGTGGTAGTACGTACGCTTGAATACGACGTCGATTTCGATTAACGTGGGTTCAAATATTCGTTCAAAAATTAGCTCCCGAGTTGTAAGCTTGTCAGCAAGCACTATCAATGCGTTCAGGCAGCTGCAAATGAGAGACACTTCTCTTTCTAGGTTAGTGTCTCACCATTTTCGTCCACAGAGTTACTTAATATAGAGTGAAATTGTGCTGAAACTTTAGCCTATAATTATTTTTCTTCTTCATCTTACCCTCAGGATCCTGTCCAAGTTGGGTTAGCATAACCTATTTTCCTCCTGCAGTAAGATATCACTTTTGGTCTATAAATAATATAATCAGAGACGTAAATAATTTCCTATATACATGATCCTGTTACTATCAAAGCTCATACTAAAAGCCCCGCTTTAGATTTTAGTATAATCAACTTTAAATAACTTAATACAGTATACTGCAACATAAATACATGTATTTAAAATGCAAATTTAATTGAAACTAGGTTAGCCTGTATTTCAGGAACCAGGACTTCCCATTCAGAGGACACTATCCTAACGGAGCTGACACTAAAGGTTAAGCTAATTATTAAAAATAAAACAGAATAGAGATGAACAATCATGAAAAACAAAAAATTAACATATTAAAAGAAGTTAATAATTATTTTTATTTACGGGCGTTTATTTATTAAATGGGATTGGTACGAGTGTATGTGTGTGTGTGTGTGCGTATTGTGTATGCTTGTTGACAGTGGTTGTGTGAATAATCATAGTCGCTAGATTGCTTGACTAATCATCTTTCCTATATCTTCGTAGTCGTAATTGATAAGCCATTCAATAATAACAGTTTTTATTTGGTGATTGCTACATTTTTATATTTATTTTTTATGTAATATATTATATAATCTGAGAGCAACATTTTTGTAAAACCAAGTATTTGCAGTATGAATTTAAATTGCATTGCATAAACTATAATTTACATCAATGACTATAATTCCATTTAAAAAAATAAAAAAGGCAGCTGCTACCTTCAAAAAGTACTTCAATTTCCAATATATTTCAGATTTTATATAACCACTCATTTCGTTTTGATCCGGATTTATAAAGTAGTAGAAATATCGCCAAAAGCGAAAATGTCCGGATTAGGCACTCTGGCCGGGCGGCTTGACAGTTCTGATGTGAACGCTAGAATTCCGAAAATATATTTTGAATAATTTTAAAGTTTTTTAATGTTTTAGCATTTATAGTTCCCAATTAAGATACTATACATATGCTAACAATATTAAATATACTGAAAGATGTAATACATAAACACCTTGACATCTCTTAACAATTTATCCACAAATTTTTTTGTAAGCACCTATTGGTTACCTGTATACCAAAATTAACTTTATAAAATATTCAAATTAAAAAATAACGTCAAATATACTTTCATACAAGTTAAGACCTGCGGAGGCTTTTAGTAATATCACACAACCACTTGTTCGTCATTTTTAAATATATTTGACAAACCATTAAATAATGGCCTACTTTATTAAATATCTTGCAAAATCTTTAACGATTAAAGATTAGAAACATTTAGAAGGAAGTGTAATTTTATCGGTATCACTTATAATATTATCAATATTTTATACCATTCCGTCATATCTTTTCTGAGATATATGTTAATAATTTTCTCATAAATTGGTAACCCTGTCGGGGTTTAAGAGGATAATATTGCTATCGGCGGCCACCGGGCGGCATAGAGACGAAAACTAACATCCGGTTGTACATAAAGTTCCAAAGCCCGGGATTTCACTATGGCACTGGCAGATGTTTCTACCTGGAAATGTGTTAGCAAACAAAAACACTGAACATTGATATCGATTTTCCCCTTCAGCTACAAAGCAGAACGTTTTTATTTTTCACACAGATAAACCTATTTTTAATATTATTTTTTAAATATATATCTTTCCACCGACGCTTTGTCCGTATTAGAACGTTTTCACTAATCTCTGGAGACAATTTATATCCTTTATATTGAGTCAATTACTAATATTATAAATGTGAAAGTGAGTTTATTTGTTTGTTACTCAATCACGCAAAACAGCTGAACGGATTTGAATGAAATTAGGTAAACAGATAGTTTATAACCTCGATTAACACATAAGATACTTTTATTCTCGGTAAAGACCCAACTATGAAGTATACGCAGACGAAGTCGCGGGCAGAAGCTAGTTTGTTTATAAATAACAAAGTCTTCATTGTAATTGAAATTAAGTCCAGTTGTACTTAACAAGAGTTAACAAAGGTCTCTTTGAATGAATTGGGAAAGACAAAACAAACTTAAAGATCCCAAAGTAATTACAAGAGACCAGAACAAATACCAATTCGCATTCTTCGACAAATATCAAGTGTTTCGGACTTCCAGGCAAACCTTTGGGACTGGGACTTGCGGTAAATGCGATGTAGGGTACACACGGTTACACGTATTATGGCGAACTTATTTGAATTAGGGGCAGTTTACGAAATGTTCAAACGGATTATAATAAAATCTATACTTATAACATTTTCGTGAGTAGCCTTACATAGCTAGAGAACTTTATAAATATAACTCAGTGATAATTCTATAAATCAAATTCATAACTAGTCTGAAACGCGAAAAGAGTCAGAGTGAGATGCTAGCCATGTTTATATTTTGGCTAAAACTCTAGCAGGGGAATCCGTTTTTAGAAACATCACTAAATAATTTACAGCTGAACGGGTTTTTCCAGTTCAGTGAATTTCATGTACAGTGGGCCTTTATAAAAACATGTTTTGCGGTGAATATTTCATCTTAAAAAATGAATTGGGGGCATTTATTAGAACTAAAATATAATATTAGTTACTTTGGTTCGTCTGCGGAACTACTCATTTCTGATTCGAGGACGCAGAGTAACTCCGAGCATAGATCTCTCCACCGCAGTGGCAACGTAGCGCAACAAGATGGACCCACGACCTAGTGAAGTCTGCGGGAACCCCCTGGATACAAGCAGCGCACGATTGGTCGTTGTGTCGATTTTTTGAGGAGACTTATACCCAGCTGTGGACGGCTTTCAAAATATGAATTGATGGATATAATGTATAATGTACTTGATATTATAGAAATATATACATTTTGGAATGTCCAGTGACATGTGATAGTCGGCCCTTATTGATTGTATATGATGGCAGTTGATCAGCTTTGTAGCTTCAAGATCCCTAGATTGTGTTCCACTGACCAACGAAGCTGACGTTATGACTCGTCGGGTTGTTGGAAATCGAGCTCGGAAACCCTCCAACTCTGGGAGAAGTGGTGGCTGCAATCAAGTAACAGCAGAACTTAAGTGTAGTGAGTGTGGATAACATCTGTGGAGAATTATTGAAATACGGTGGAGTTGTCTTGCATAATACTCTGTGGAAGTTTTATGCCCGTATGTAGAATGAGGAGCAAGTACCAGATTGTTTCAAATTATTTCGTGTCTGTGCGCTATACAAAAATAAAGGAGGTCGCTGGGATTGTAATGCTTATCGAGGCATATCACTTCTGTCAGCGCCAGGAAAAGTATTTGCGAAATTTCTCCTAAATCGCCTAATGCCTATATTAGAAACAATATTACCTGACACTCAGTTTGGTTTTTAAACAGAAAGAGGGATATGTGAAGCTATCTTCTCAGTTCGCCAACTGATTAAGAAGAGCAGAGAACAAGATCGGTCATTGTTCCTATGTTTCGTGGATCTTGTAAAAGAGTTTGATAGTATTCCTCGTGAAGCGCTGTGGGTTGTTCTCTCTATGAATGGCTGCCCGTATAAATTTGCGAAAGTATTACGACTTCTACATGATGATATGACGTGTTGCATATTTAATAATGGACAACAGTCAGAGTTTTTTCCTATCACTTGTGGTGTCAAACTGGGCTGCGTCCCTGCACCAATCCTTTTATCATTATACATTGTTGTTTTAATTCGGAAAACTTTAGAAAAAATATCTGAAGGAATACGAATTCGTTTTGCGCATAGATGGCGGACTTTTCAATAATGCAAGAGATAAATGCTAAGAAGATGGATATAATGGTAGTGAATGCCTGCGTGGTTCCCAGTATAAGGGACGGTTAAGATCGTTTGAAATTGGTGGAGAAATTTGGGTACTTAGGTAGCACAATAACATCTAAGTGTGACTTAGACAACAAAATAAATAACAGAATAGGAGCCGCCGCTGCAAACTGCTACTTTTGGTAAATTGCGGCCAAGAGTATTTCGTTCACATGACCTACAACTCTTCACTAAGATCAGTATGTATATGGCTACTGTTCTGCCAAATCTCCTTTACTCCTCTGAGACATGGATTTTATACAAGAAGCTTATTCACATACTTGACAGATTTCATCTCAAATCCCTCATAAATATTACGATCATCAGATGGTCGAACCGGGTTCGGAACTCGAATGTACTGATGCGTGCAAACGTCGGCGGCATTGAAATGTATCTGATGCGACGATAGCTACTTTGGTGCAGACACGTGTCTCATATGCTGGAAAGTAGAGTAGCGAAGCACAACTTTCTTTTCAGTATTCCAGTACGGTAAGCGTAAGCGCGCTGGACAGTACCTCAGATATAAAAACGTTCTGAAGACGTATGAAGCGATGTAAAATAGAGTACTCTCAGTGGGAAGCTAAAGCAGCACAGGGAATGGAGACATCTTGTCCAGCTACAGGCAAACGCCTTTGAAACTGAGTCTTGTGATGAACTCGACAAGAAACACGACGATTTGAAGACGAAACCACCTGTGATGTGATACCTTATAGTTATTGGTGGAGTTTTAACCTCTCCAAAATGCGCTCGTACCTTCATCAACAAAATTGGGTACAGTAGTCACTACAAAGCACATCAAAGGGTAGGACAACAATGCCCTCTATTAACTTCATTTTGTGCATGTTCAGAAAATTAAGTCGCTGCAGCCGAAATAAGCCAGGATGACACACGCATATACATTTTGCAAGCAGTAGGAAGATGACTCATGTTCGACTGGGTCGCAATTGCCATACACTACAATAAATCTATTCACTTATTTATTACGTACAGTAATTTTTGCTTTCGAAATTTGGTAGGTAATTACCCAAACGGCTAATTAACTGTAGATATTATGTAATGACTTACTAATTTAAAATATACATTAACAATTTCTCAAAAAAGTCCCTAAAGTTACTTATGGACGTGAAAAATTACTGTAAAAAATTTCCTCTCGCAAAATTTTTCCCGAACATCCTCATCAAATACAACTTTCATTAATATTAATTTGGCTCGATGGGGAGTTTCAGCGTTCGTTATATTTCCATACTAATAGGTTTTTAAAATGTAGGGTCGTTGCGACCGAGGTCCCAGTAATCTTACAATTTTGTTTGCATCAGGTTCGAAGGACCATTTGGATTTACCGATCAACATGATTATAAACTTCTTCGTTTTGCTTTATGACCTGGCGACATTTATTTGACGTTCAGTGACGATGTAGTTGGTGTTATATTTGAAAACTTGAGAGGGCAATTTAGCGAGGCAGGCATTAGTAACAGCCCCACTACCACGCAAATAATTATTAATATTCACACCAGCTGCCTATTATATGAATCGTCTATTATGTTGTTATAACCCTATGAATTATATATATTAAGAGAACTATTAAAACGGTCGTATCTCAATAATAACCAGTCACAAATTGGTCTGACGTAGGTTTACTTTGGTAGTCTGTTTTAATATGCTAAAATACATTCAATTTTAATGGAGAAATATTTGTTATTTAACAAGGCCTCTATGAAGATCAATTTACTATTTATTAATTTTGCAGGATAGTATAGTAATTGTGTTTACCTGAGTCGCGAGTCACACACGATGTGTAAACACTCGTGATATTGTCACGTGTCGTGTTCTGAAATCAGCCAGTACCAACTACCAAGGCTCGGTATCTGTTCCCGACTGAGTTGGATAAACACTACACAGTGACTATTTTAAGTTACGGCTTTTTGGGATCAACCAGTATATATCGAGTTGCCAAGAGGCTTGCAGGTTGACATGACAGCGACGACTGACAATGGTTTGTCGTTCTCTCGGTGGTGGCCGTAGTTTTTGGTTTGTACTTTGCACTATCAAGCACGGAGCCGTCACTAAGTCATGCTATAATAGCAAAAAAAACAATAAAATTATTGTAATACTTAATTAGAGTGAAATATGGTCGAGGAGAGTTGTGGTGGGCGAGTTGTTTAGACAGAATGAACATCAATTCGATGTCCGCGCAGGTTCAAATCCAGGCCTGTATGTACCAATGAATTATTCGGAATACGCAAATATTTACTAATTGAAATTGAATTGAAAAAAAAGAACAGTTGATTTGTCGGCGTTTGAAGTCGTCAATGCGTCGTGAACACCACGCCAGGATGATTAAGCCCGTGCCTTGATAAGGGGCATCATTGCCCAGCAGTGGGACACTTAGAGACTGGTATTATTATATATTTAGCATTAGTTATGATTTCACAGTATAACAAGTTATAATTGCAGCCTATCTTTCAGCGGTGCACAACACACTATTAATTGTTTTAGAGCTGCTTTGACTTATGGAGCGTAGCCATGACATGCAAAGCGTAAAACCCCGTTGCAGTGACTCATTTAAACACCGTTAATAATTAATCATCGTATATCTCAGTCACTAAATGCCTTTCGTGCTGCTACTCACTGGCGAACATAATTAACTGTAACTGTAGGCATGCCCCTTTTTAATACAACTAAGGTGGCAAACAAGCATACGGTCCGCCTGGTTGTAAGCAGTTACCGTGGCATATGGATGCTTGTAACACCAGAAATATAACTAGCGCGTTGCCGACTTTGAATTGCCGGCCGGGCTGTCCCAAGTAGAGAGAAATTTCAAAAGAAGTTTATATGTGCTTAATCTCCCTTACCTACTGTTATTTTATCGAAGCAATTATAATAATAAATAAAGTAATGATTGGCTGTACATAAATCACCGGTATTGTATTGTTAAGGAAGTGTTTTCAAAAGCGAGTTCAGTTTACTCACAGAACGACGGTAATGTATCATTGCATGCGAGTGAACGACCGAGAAGTAAATATCCCATTCAGCTCACTCGGACATTGGGCAAAGCGCCAAACAATATAAATCGATATTACTTATTACTGCTTGGCGTTATTTGGAAAAACCCCATCAGCAACGTACAATGTTTCATTGCATATATGTTTTTAAAATGACATTACACTGCTATCTTTTATACCTATATAAAAAAAAATTACTTCTTTAGGCGCATCATGAAAAAGTCATGGAGTGAATTTTTACATATTGTAACAAAACGTCTACACTATGAAGTTGTTTGTTAAATCTCTTGTTTTATTATAGTGAAGTAAGTCACACTCGCTACTATTTTTTAAAACGCTGTTTCAGGGTCATCTAGAAATGTTGTAATCTGGTGGATCATTGGGTTACTGGGCGAAAATGTCAGACCACTGTCACTCTTGCCGAGTAATTTATTTTCACTCGTCTGGCAACCCGCAACGCCGTAATGGACGAGTGCTTAAAAAACAAAAAGAGACAGTTGGCTCCGCCGACGCGCATCTCGCACACTTACACCGCTTTATAGTTTAACCGCTGTACGTCACGCAAGTTCTTGGAGCTTATACACGTGTACACGCACCACGCAAGCTCTGGGATACCCGGGGAGCTGGACAATAAGGGGGAATTGCTCGGTAAGTGGAATTTTGTTACTTATTTCTCCATAATTCAGTGTTCGTACCGTAACCCCCGGGGAAGTAGAAGATATGGAGGACGACCAGCCGGCAGATTAGTTTTTCCACCAAAATCATTCCTCTCTTTGATTTATTTCATAAAAATATTTTTTGATATTTAAAAAAATTCAATACAGCAATTTCGTGTTAATTAAAAATAATTAGGTCTTATCAAAGAAGTATATCTAACCTCTAACGCGCGTACACGCGGTACACACACCCATTATTTTTGGTTTTGGTTTTGGTATTAAGATATATTTTTGTTTTTTGATTTAGATCATCCAAAATTGGTTTAAATTCCTTGTTCACTACATGTTCCTACAACTTTGGAATGACGTGATTTATTTTTTTGAAAACGCGGACGTGTTTCGAAGTAGAACTGGTTTAGCTACTGCTAAAAACAACATCTATCAACTATTAGAGTTAGAAGAAAACTTACACACACCTTAAGGACTTGCAAAAACTTAAATGAAATAAAAATGTCAGTAATTCTTGTACAAACGAAAGAATGGGCAATGTATACAATGCTGAGTGATTGTCAAGTGTGTTTGTGGAGTGTTGTTCCTGACCTACAAATTAATTTTCAATATCCATTGTGTACTCGGGAAAATTGAATTTCCGATCATTAATCACTACGCTTCATTTGTAGCCGCTCGTGGACGATGACATCACAGCCGCCATCTTTGTGGTTTTGTGTAATAATATGATCACAATTTGTCTATTAATTACAGACAAATATTATGTTGATAAAGTGGTTTAAGTTATATAGCAACACTGGCGATATAATGTTGATAAAATGGTTTAACTTATATAGCAACACTGGCAAATTTTAAAGGATCGCCATGAGTTGGAAAAATGCAGAACTCTATATTGCACGGCGTTCGAATTCGCAAATACGTTGAGGACAGGCACGAGTAAATAAGTAAAGGAATACAGTACAAGGCATTTTCTATTGCATGCCTCGTAAGGTTACGTTCAAGTACTATATTTTTTATTCCAGGCATATAATATAATTGCATTCAGAAGTGTATAAGGAAAATAGTGATAGTAGTCAGATTAAATTTAAAAAAATCCAAGTTTGATTCAGATTCGCGCACCGAGGGTTCTGTACCAACACACAATATATTTGTGTCATGTAGTTACAAAATAAAAACTCATGTCTTTTCAGTACGGGAGCATTAAAGCGAGGAAGGCTGATTTTTTGGCACCAAGTTTGATTACTGCTTTTACAATAATGCCAAAAAAAACCTTGAAATAATCCCTTTTTTAAAAGGAACCTCTTTATATTGCACTTTTTGAAATACTTATTATTTATTTGTTCAGATATCCGTTATAATACCACATAATCTGTGAATGTTTTAGTCGGATATCTATTACGCTTCAAAAGCTCTTTTAAGGTAGGACGGACAGTGTTAGTTTCGCAATAAGGTTTCATTTTCGGACACGGAGCCCTAAAACATCATTCAGAGTACTTGATATTTCTGCTTACACCTAAATATTAACAACTTACACATACAAAGAATTTTGTTTGAAGATTTTTAACCAGAGAGCCAGACTAGCGAGTGGGGCGATGTGATTAATGAACAAGCGAGATTTAATTTGTCCCAAATATCTAGTACAAACACAGTTGGAACTCGTACTGTGCTAGATTCATAGTTAGTTTTGTTATTCGGAACAATACATCTTTATAATCTATTTTTATTTTAAACTACACAATTTATAGTAAATATTCGTCGCTCTATAAGTGATTCTTTAGTTTTACTTTAAATTATTTTTCCCATACAACCTACCACCATACATATTAATTTACTAGCTGTGCCCGCGGCTCCGCACGCGTGGACTACAAGAATACCGTCGGTCGAGCGCACGCGCGAATCGTGCAGCCCCCGCTGAAATGACGGACGACAAAAATGCTTATTGTGGGTGATCTTTAGAAGACAAATATATGCTATCGACGACTTTTTTGTAGGTCTTTTTAAGATCTATATTTATGTTGTACAATAATTTAATATATCTCCTATGGTTTACACAGCGTAAGCTATTGAAACTCCTCAAAAGCATTTTTTTTTTTCAAATCAATTCACCATTATCGTGCCTGCTAATTTCGTTTGTTACTTTATCTTACAAAATATATCCTATAACCTGGACAGCTAGCTGTGAATTAAAATATAAAGTGGTTCTCGCGTGAAAAGAACATAAACGGACAGACAGACAGAGAGACCTTGACTTTTATAATATGTATAGACGTTATATGGCAGAGGGCACGACCGCGACTCTCACAGCTACAAAAACTTCGGCGTTATAAAAAATTCAAAAGGTTTGAGAGACATTATCGCAAATTGGATCCGAGCAGTGCGACGCGGACCGAGCGCGATCCCATTTGATCGCTTTTTGTATAGCTTCTTTTTTTCCAAAATTTGCTCGTTTCTCATTTTTTATATTCAACTCTTCTACAAAAAATATCTACATATTATATTCATAGTCAATCGACTGACGTCACAAACTGGCTCTTCCTCGCAGTTTTATGTAACTAGTTCCTATTACTATGTTACAAGCTGTATTTGGGAACCGCGTCCATATCTAAGCTAATTATAGCGTGTTACTATATTTTAGCACGTCCTCACTTAATATCAGGTGAGATTGTATCTAAAAGCTAATAAAAAATATATTATAAAACTACCTGTGTCCTACGGTCTCACCCGTGTTAAATTTATTCAAGCAACTACTAAACCCCACACCGAGGCCGACGCAACCCATCAGTGTAGACTATCGTTGTTATCACTTCCCCTACCCGCCTATAGCTTTCCAAATTACTTGACTTTACTTAGACTCTGGTGTAGAGTAACATTCAAACAAACAAAACAACAATATCTTAAGCTTTATAATATTAGGACAGAACCAAATTTTGATATTTAAATATAAATGGGTATTGTATAGGATTGTGTTCATGTGTTCACTATTTGTTCTTTAAGGTAATGTATTTTCGTGAAAGAATCAGAATATATGAGTTTTGTTTTGTAAATTTAATCCCATGTAAACTCACTTTGGACAACAGCGCCAAAATAATGTAAAACAAATACCTTGTTTAAAAGCCGGCTATCTAGTGGTAATTATAGAAATCAGTACGGTAACTATTAGGTATTTTCCCTATATGGTTACCAAGTTATGATTAAAAACTCCCTAAAATGTATTAACAAAAATTACACATCCAATTTGAAACGGTAGGCAGTTTCAGTAGATACCGTTTCAAATTGGATGTGTGATAATATCTACATCAGCAAAGACATTAGGCAACCTTAATAATGTAGAGTTATTGAGTTTAAAAAGCCGTAAAGTCCGCCGAGTAACTGACCCTGCAGTATTGGGAGGGTAATAAATTGCCCTACAATGGGGATTAATTCCCGCCACCGCGACATGCTCACATGCGTGGAAGTGTCGACATATGCTGGTTAAGACGATATGTAATTGATATAATACTATTAAGATTTATACATAAAATATTTATAAGTAACTATTGATAGCGGTTTTGTTCTGTTTCGATAGTGAAAAAAAGTTGAACTTATCATATTTATTATTTTTCGAAGGTGTTTTTACTGGCAACGCCAATACCTCCCTTAAAATTAATTATTCTCCTAAAAATAATTTAGAAATCTCCTAATTCTTAAATTTTTTAAGCACATTAAAATATTCTTTAATTGAGTCTTTATTTCATAAAACTACATCAGGTACTTTTGAAGATATTGAATATTTTCTAACTGACCCTTTTTCTTTGCGATCAAGTTTATAATGAAATATAAAAAGTATTCTGTATAAAATAACATAGTATTTTTACAGACGTAAATGTGTGTTAAGGCTATTGTACATTTTGTAACGCGTTAACGTATAGGTATTCTCAGTTTTAAAATGATAACTATTCGTGCGATCGAAAGCTTTAAAAACAAAACGATATTTTAAAATAATAATGGAGTTTTCGAATCTACATAGAGTGAATTTTCATTTGTTTCTTTTATTTTATTGAAGTGAAACTTCTTATGCGACTTCCAACACGTTAAACGTTAAACGTTTAACGCACATTATCGGTCTCTCCTCTTTGTGTGAGCCAGAGCGAGAAAGCAAATGTCGGTTAATATGTATATTGCACTAAATAAAATGTAACATATCCTTTAAAATGAAGTTTCACTTCTATCGTGTATGAATCGCAAACACACCTTTTTTTTCTATTGTATATACGAGTATATCTTTGTAATACTAGCGGCGTATTCATTACGCAGTAACTATTCTCATCCCGTAATTCTTTAGAGATTTCTAATATATGTCATATATCTATATGGCATGTATGACATATGTTTATCTTCTAAGGATCGCCCACAATAAGCATTTTTGTTTTTCTTTCACAGTGGCTGTGCCCGCGGCTGAGCTTGCGTGGAGCACAAAAACGCGCGAAACGTGCGCGTTTTTCTGAATTATTTTTGTTTGCGTGGAACCCTAATTCTTTTTCTAAAAGAAAAGTAGTCTAAGTTACTCCTTATAACATCAGTTAATTGCCAGTTCAAGTACCGTCCACCATTTCGTAGATTATATACACTATTTTATGTTCAGACAGGATTCCAGATTTATCAATATAAATAGAGTATATAGGCGAATTCTAAAGATTTTCGTAAATTATGTGGGGACTCAGGGGCTCAGGTATAATGCTAAAAAGAATTAGTTACTTGTTATTAAAGCACGTGGCAAGTGTTACCACAATGTGCCAAAAGTAAATACCTGTGGTGCTCCTCTAAACAAAGTCATGCAGTTTAAGTACCTGGGTCACTGAGTCACTGATAACCTGAGTGATGACCTGACATTGGAAGATAACGCAGCGCGTTGGCTGGCCGATGTAATATGCTGATCTGCAGATTAGCACGGTGTAGTAAGAAGGTAAAGATGACGCTGTTCAGAGCTTACTGACAGTGTTTCTACTCGTGCAGTCTGTGGTTAAGGTTTTGCATCCTGAGTACGTTATTTGGTAGATGGGATTGTCCGATACTACGTCACTGGATCGCACTTCATAAGGCTACAAGTACGTACTACATACTACGTGAATTGTGTAAAGTTCGGCTTCAGTTTGTAGTATAAGATTATTATTATTAGTAATTTTCTTTTTTTTGTAGAATTGTATGGATTCTTTGTTGTCTGAAATAAATGTTTATAGCAATACCGCTTGAGATCTCACGCTTATTCAATAATATGTTATAATTTAATCATAATGATGCAAGTGCCGATACGTTAAAAGATAAGGTTTAGTTTAAAATAACGGCTGGTTCTCAAGTGCAGCTGCCAGAACGTGACTACTGACAGGCAGGAGCCTGACGCCAAAATCTCAAAGGTCAGCAGTGTAGGTGACCCTTTCTTAATTGCATATCGCTATATTAGAAAATTATAGTATATTATCGCTACAATGTCTCCACTAAGAAACAAATATAAATTTATTATAGAATTTAGCAACAAACAAACCCGCGCACAAGAATAATTAACACTTAATATAAAAAGGCAAAAACAATCGTTGACGACGTAAAAGTGAATTGATTGCCGCACGACGCGAGACGGGGCCTGGGCTAAAGCTGGCAACACCAAAGTGTTGTAAAACGTTCGCCCCGCGCGGCCCGGTGTCGTTAGCGCGCTAAGGCGGGATTAGCGACTGACAGGGCGGGAGGACGGGACGCAGTGCGGGGCCGCAGGGTCATGTGAGGCCGGGTTATATTGCCGACCTCGAAGAAGAATCTGCACCAATTAATTTTATGTTTATATATATTACTAGCATTAGTGTAGACATTTGAAATCACGTGGAACTTTTTCATGACATTTCTTTCATTTAGCGTTTGGTAGGCATCACATTAGTCTTTGAAGCTTACTAATAAGTAGTGACTTGAGTAAAGTGAAGATGTATTTGAGTGTAGCATTCTAAGCCTAAGAGAGGCATTTATGCAGGCCGCCATGACAGCGGCTACAGGCGAGTGATTCTGATCTCACGGTGGTAGTCGCTGTTTTGGGTTGTATTTTCCTTAACGTCAGACATACAGTCGACATTTTGCCGTGCTACTATACAAAAATGGGTTCTGGATATCAGGTTCAGCTGTTTGAACTTAAACATACTGATTGTGACATGACGATGTATTTTTAACTGGGTGATTGATAAGCGTGTACCCATACGAACACTAAAATTACACCTTCACTAACAACATTTTTATTCCTTCAAACAGTTTATTTTGCAATATAATATATATACTATATACTATTTATGAAATATTTTGTTTTTAACATACTGTTTAATAACATTTTATGAATTCATACAATATTGTATTTATTTTCTATTATTGTTTTGAGATCACGGGCTATTTTGTCTAGAAAACGCAATAAACATTTAACTATTTTTGCGCGATGGTCTACTAAAAATAATATGTTTTAAGCATTACTGGGTATATATTCTTTTAGAAAGTATAAATTTACTATTATTTTAATAAATAATAATGTTACTTTGGATATAATTATTCCATAGTACATAAATTGTCAAATGATACCGTAGAGGGAGTGCCCTTAGTTTCGAGAAACTGCTCTCATTTATTAACTTCCGAATTTCAAATAATTTTCAATGTAGACGCTACGGGTTTAATGTTGGGAAACTTAATTGCCTTTCGCATTACGTGTATGAAGGGTAAACTGTTTAAATTGTTGTTAGTTGTTACACTCCAAGCTCGCTTTATATTAATTGATTCGCGTTGTTCAACCATTAATGTTGAATTTTACATATTATTGTGTTGATTATAACGCACTAGCTTAACAGAACGTATGTATACACCAAAATAAATTTAGACTTGGATTGGAAACTATAGCTACTTTACTATAATTAGAACGTCATGAAGTACTTTTTGTTTCTTTATATCACGGGTGATATTTCACGGACAGTTATTTGTCACATGTTGCGATTACCAATAACACTGAGATGAATAACGACAAATAGGCTACAAGTGAAATAATTACTCTCATTTGCCAGGTTATTTCATGTTTATAAAAAACTTCAAGCCAATCAAATCCAATTCCATTCAGACAGATCATCACTTCTAGTTGGTGGCACCTGTCACCGCAGTGTTATTATCTCTTTCCCATTCGTAGCTTCGTCATCTGCGAATCGTAATATTGTTTGGAACGCGTGAAATTATATCACGCAAGCGCGATATTCGATTGGTGCTTTTGATGCATGTGGCACGTGAAATATTTAATAACTAATTATATACTAGTGAACCGTGAAAATATTTTAATTAATAAATAAAATAAAATCAAAACCAAGGTCACATACAAGTGACTTCTCGTGACGTTTCTATTTAACAACGTGATAGCAAACGTTCATGTTCACATTTCTTGATGCGTCGTGCGGGAAAATAGTGTTGAAAATAGTTGATATTATTGAATACTTTACATTTGAATATTCATGTAAATAAGCTAATATCTATTGTTAGTTTAATTACTGATTAATTTCTATTTCAATGGTTATTCATTATTCTGTTAAAGATGAAATTATGCCAGTTATACCCAATACCCAAAGATTAATGATTGGTCTTTGCTACGCTTACATTTCTCGAATATCGTTTTATTGGTGCGAGACGGCTTATTGCCATGAAAAAGGAACAATGGGAAGACATTGCCCCGACCTCGGCTCATATAAATATATGTGTGTACCATACCTACTTAATTATTTTACATCTGTATCGTAATATGGGATAAATTATTATTATATTTTATTTAAATTAGAAGAAACTGTAATACAACTTTTGCCTTCATAAATTTTAGGTAACAGATTTGCATAAATAAGGCACGAGCTTTACAGCCCCGGGCCAGTACTTATCTGAATATGTATTTTATCTTTAAAAGTTTATAGAACATCTAAACCATCAAGGCTTCCAACATTACTGTGTCGACAAGGTATTAACATTCAGTGAAGTGGCAAAAGTTAATAAAGAAACGACCTTGCACGATGAATTTTACGATAATAAATATTTTATGCAGACTTCGAGAAGGGGCTTTAAGTAATTTTCAATGGAATTTAGAAAAAAATACTTCTCCAAGTACATTTTATAAGTTGATTACTCGCTAACTTGTACTTACCTCTGATAGTTTTCTTTTTAACTTCATTCATTCAACTTTATTATACTACTACTATGATTTTTTCCCATTTCCAAAATCAACCATATAGCTTGCGGAGGGGGAACAATTGATTCTAATAAAAATTAGCGCTTTAAAGCTTATTATTTCGCAAACGCATCCTTTAAACAAAAAATGGTTTTCACGCATCTCAATATTTTTGAACGACCTATCCTACAACACCTAGGATAGATGAGAAAAAAAAATCCATTCACACTTTATGTGTAGGGGAGGCACACTGAACATTTCTTTTTTTTCATGATTTTCATTTTCGGCGTGATTAATATGTATACCCATACCAAATTACAGCTTTCTAGTACTAAGAATCTCTGAGATAAGCTGCGGACAGACAGACGGACATGGCGAAACTATAAAAGTTCCTTGTAGAATTCGGAACCCTAAAAATTCACACACGCTTTATATAGCGAATATACATACTTTGTTAGGTAAAATAATCAATTGTATTTTATTATACTTCATTAAATAAAAACTTTTGCTCAGCTGTAATTTTATTAAACAAAAGTGGTATTTAGGAATGTACAAAACATCAATTAATTGTATTCATCGTAACTCGTTCGTGCAGTGCGGCGCTACGTCGCGTCGCGGCGGCGCGCGGCCTCAGTAATTAGATAAACCTCAAATTATTGATGTCATATTTCACTGAAATATCTGCACTAATTTACTTAAAGACAAATAATATGTACATAATGGAAGCGATAATAGTTCGGAAGCAGCACGCCCGGAATTCACATCCACTGATATGAGTTGGAATCCGAAGCTAAAATTTCTCGTGGGAAACTTTTTGTGAAACTGTTGCATAATGCTCGCACAGTTAACAACCAAGCTCAAGTTTTATCATAAGGCACCTGTCAATGTGTTTCGAGTTCTACCACACTTGAAACCTAACTCATTTTTACACTTTCCTGCATCATCTTTTAGCATTAGAAAATATTAAATAAATTTTAAGCTATTGTACAAATACTATAGTTAAATGTGATGTTAATAGACAATACTTTAAAAACCTTTTACACGTCATCCAGAGAACCAGCAATTGAACTCAAAAAATCCGTAGGTATATCTGTCCAGTAATGAACAACAACAGAACCATAGTGGACGTTGAAAGAAATTAAACAATATTGCATCGGAAGATAAAAGTGAAAAATATATAATTGTGGGACAAAAACTCTATAAACTCAGGGCATTGTTGAAAGCACAAAGCTTTGATGTCGCTCGGAGTAGGGTCGCCAAGTAAGCTTTACATTTTTTACAAGCTTTTATTTAATTTGCAATGTCCGTATGGTAAGAAAGTTAGTTGTCCATTTCAAAATATTCAAGTCACTTTTCAACCACTTGCTGTTATCCGATTGAAATGAAATTTGTCTTTATATAAGTTTGGTGATACTGTAGTATTATGGTACTACGGAGCTAATCTGATGATGGAGTTAGATACTGGCCATAGCAAACGCCATAACTAAACAAGATAACCTTATCAAGCTTAGGCTTAAGTTTAGTATATCCTGCCTGCGCCTCTGATGAGTGGACTAAGATCGGGCACGGCAAAAGTGTACTTACAGGTTACTTAATACAAACTTAGTAAATAATGTTGGTGCTGAAGTAAGTCACGTGCTTTTGTCGCAGTTAAGTTACAAATGGACACACTACATCAAATCAAAAAAATATAAACTTTATAATCATACATACTGTACCAGGCCTGGAATTGATATGAAGTACATAGGGTTGAAAAACCTAATATTAACTACTTTAACAAACCGAATAGTTTGAATACAAATATAATTATAATTTTCATACGTACATAATGAAGACTTTATTTATGTAAAGTGACAACCCTGTAAGCATTCCTTTCCTCGTCCGCAACATTCACTACGCGACTCGACAGTGGAATGTTCTTTATAATTTCAGTTACCTACATTGTTTTTGTTAGGAAATCCCTTGTACATTCTAAAAATGGACAAAATAAAATGAGAAATGTGTGTATTTAGACATTTTATTAATAAGTATGAAGGAATGGAAAGAGATTTTTAAAGATAAGTTGTAATTCCATCGCATTTTCCCGAACAAAGTAAGCAGTATCAGAACAAATAAATTGTCATCTGGGTAGTGTTAGCTACATCAACGGTTCCTGAACTTTTACAGCCATGAGAGCCTTTTAACATACCCCTTTTTATGGATCTCTCATGAAAGACAATGCAAATTTACGCTTTAAATAACTTGTAACAGTAAAATTGTTTAGCAGTTAAAATAATTTAATGATTCATAAGAAATTATTTTAGGAATCATCCATATGCAAAAGTCAGTTTAACGCAATCTTAAATATTCCATTAAAGTTATTATACTAATACACCAGAAGGCACATAGGCCTGATAAATTTTGCTAATATACCTTGAAGTCTCAAAAGTAGTCATGAAGTACTGTAAATGATATAATTACTGAGAAAAATGTTTGCATGTGCTGGGGGATTAACCATTGTCAATATACATACATTATTTCAGAAATAAAACTTCATGAATGTTTTTACTTTTTTTTTATTTATACAAATTTAAATCATCAAAAATATATTTTTCGTTTTATCACTTCAGCAAAGCATTTAACTGCAAAATTTAACAATATTTCTGATACAGATTAGCCGTTTATACTATAGCTTATGTGGTAATAAAGATTACCACACACGTAATTTCCAAAAATAAAGACGACAACAAAAATCTTTTATGGAAAACGCAAAATGGCAAGCAATTAAAAAGAGACATGTAATCAGCTTACGACACGCTCTCAGGGAGCGCTCGGGGTCCGTCCTCATTTGTTTTTTGCAAGAAAATGTTTGCCAAGACAAACATTTCGTACCCACCCAGGAAGCGGGCGGCGCCTTCGCAAATATCATTAACGAAAACGGACTGGTCTCGGAATTAAGGAAAACGTTATGTAGCACTAAATAGGGGTATTTGGATTTGGTTAAACAATTATGTGTATGCAAAATCTTAAATTGGGTCTTTTAATGTGAAACGCAAACACTTACAATTTAATATACTATGCTTGTACTAATTTTTGAACTGGGTTATGAGCTTTTCTTGCAGTATATTCTCTCTATCTACTAGAGAATTGAAGTCAACTTTAATTTGTATCTATTGCTATTTCTCTAAGTAATAGATTTCCCATAACTCTCCACTGTTATATATCTTAGTTCTTTTACTGCAAAACTTCTAGAGTTTAGTAGAGATTTTGTCTTGATCTGGTGTATAGAAGTGTCACCATGCTCAGTCACTATGTTGTAAGGAGGAAGAGCGCTAGACCAACAGATTAGTTAGCGTCAGTATCCGGCGCAAATTTGTATCAATATGTGAGCTGAATAAGAAACTGGTTCTATTGCTTTTATTTTCTGTAAGATTATTGAAGTCGTCATAGTTGAGTGGTAGAGATTTTGATACTGCAATTTAGACCTGAGTTCAAATTTATAAATACCTATTTCTTTTAAATGTGATATCATTATGGTGTGTTGTCAATCAATGTATATCAATTTGTCCTGGTATTTGTAATTGCAACTTAATCTAAAGCTTTGTGTGTTAATGTATTCGGGAAAACCGTTATTTAATAACACGGATGATTGTATACAAAAAATAAACAACTAATTCTAGAGAAGCTGATGAAATCCTCGTTTCCAATTACAAAAGTAGAGAATAATTCTTAAAGTATTTCAATGTTCCCGGTTGAGTCATAACATTGTACAATACTTCCGATGAATGAGATGGTTCACTGTAACTATGACGTTTATGACGTAACGACGTTCGACACTAAAATAATTAGATGACTACTCTTCCTGCGGTAATAATAAAGATCAGTGGCATAAAATTTTATATTACTTTAAATCTAATTTAAATACTCGAAAAATGTGGAGTAGAAGATCCGATTGCGAATGCACCTCCGCTACCTATTTCTGATGTAAAGCAGCAGTATTCTCTCTGCTGTGTTCTAGTCCAGAGAGTGCAGTTGGTAACACACACTGACACATGAGTCAGTCCTCAGGTCCTTGCAGTCATAGGCCACTAACTATTAAATACTGCCCTCAAAACTCATGTTTTTCTGATGTTGGTTATAAATGAGCTATGGGCTGTAGTGACATTTAACATTAGGTGAATGCCTATTACCTACTTCATAACATTAAATAATAATAATTAATTTCTCAACCAACATAACGTAACGTTATGGCGTTATTTATTAGCATAACAATTTTTCTCTTGAAGCTCGCTGTACCTAGTATTCGTCTCGTTACGGTTCCACTAGGCGCGCTGCTCGTAGAGGTACGAAAGAAATAAATCGTTTAATCGTATTTCAAATTACCAAATCTCCGTAATACCGCGCACTGGTGGCTGAACACCGTCTCTTTGTAGATGAATATGCATGAAATTAAAGTGTCTTCATTGTCAATTATTAGCAACTTGAACTGAAATACTTTAAGATACTGATAAGATATATCAAATTTTAGATAATTCGTCTAAGGATTATGCACGCCAACATCTCTACAATGTATATTACCATATCGTATGAGTCAATCACGTCGCAGTTTGGCTTCTCACATGTCACCAAGAGTTTTTTGTTTTCCAGTATATTCATAGGGACGCACTGGTTTTATAGTCCGTAAAAAAAAAATACGGCGGCAAGTAGAAGTAATGCCATTTAGAATGTATTTATGTGGCTAGGATTTGCAACATAACTGGGGAATACGTGTTGCTGGGAGATATTACAGCAACACTTGTATGTATGTCTCGACTGATTCTATTACGAATAGCATACCGACTCGCTATACTGTGTCCTCGCTTATATTTCAGAAGGATATGACAAGTGTAGAAGTCTCATCCCTTTACACTACGTTATTATAAAGTAGTTGCAGTCTATTATCTGTGCATAAAGCAGCGAGCTCGGGCGTGGGGCGCGTGGCTCGAGTCTAGCTGAAAACGTAATTTAAAGGTGCTCCAGCTACAAATAACTTTCAACAACACTGTTTCTGTTTGCGCTTTCTAGATACACATATGTCTCTTCTTTTTAAATTTTAAACTATTTCTAAAATGTTTATTGAAAACCTTTATAGCCTATTATCAATTGACCAATGGTATAAGCTTTCCAATCACAAAATTTCACAAGAATCGATCAAATCGTTTTTGAATTACATCTGGATATACAAACAGACAGACAGACAGACAAAACATTTTTAATGGAATATTCGTGATCGGTGTCCTTTATATAGGACTAGCAGTGCCCTCGGCTGCGCTCGCGTGTCAGCGTAAGCCATTTAAGCGCTTCAAGAGAATTTTTTTCCGAATTGATTCACCATTATCGTCACTGCTTAGTTCGTATGTTACTTTATCTTACAAAATATATCCTATAATTAGACCGGATAACATAGATATGAACTAAAAAAAAACTGATAAGTGGTTTTCGCGTGAAAACAATATAAACAGACAGAGAGACCTTGAGTTTTATAATATTCGTAGAAGATAGTACGTATGAATAAGAGACGTGTATCGGGAGATATCTGAAAAATAATAATTAAATGTACAGACAGTACTACATATTTATTTATAATTTATTTGTTTATTGTTGTGTTTCCAGTTTTATGGGTATACCTATATTGTAAAAATAATATTCTATTTCGTAACGTAGGAATACTTTCCAAAACATTAACTGCTCAGATAAAGTTAAGTGTCGAGTTGGACAATGATTTCAAGGGATCCTTTGTACTTTATATCCGTTGCTCTCGGTTTGTATCGCTCTTACCATTAGGTGCTTCCAGTCACTTTACATTTCTAATTTAAAAAAAGAAAAAGAAAACAATAAAATCATGTTATCCACAATAGTGATATTATTTAACTAATCTTTTTAAAGTGCGTGTTACCCTTACACTCTTTTTAAGTAAAACTTCTTTGACCTTGCAGCAGATTGTACTAAAATAGAAATAAGTATTTTAGAATTTTGCGGTAGTTATTGATAATATAAAATACAATCAATTTACAAAAATACTTATTAAAGCACTTTATTTTTTAATAAAATGTTGATTACTACTAATAATAATAGAAACAAAGACTTCACTCAACGTTATTTCGGTCCGAAAAAGGATGTGAGTTCCTTTCAAATCGCGCCTCATAAACTTTACTTCAAAAACAGTTTCTGAACTATATTATTATTATTATATCGTCATAGGTTTGGCGTAGTAACCACAATTTCACTTGATGTTAAGTGGCGATGTGGCTCAAGATGATAACACAATAAACCTAGTGGAAGACTGGTTCTCAAGTGCAGCTGCTGGAACACACCTATTGGTGCTTGGCGGCAGATTTTCAACTTGAGGGTGGTAGTTAGCCCGGCGGGCATTAATTAGAAAATGCCCTGCCACCATGCTATGGTTTCCTCACGATGTTTACGATTATGCTCACGGTTAGAAATTAAAATCATCACATAGCGTATTCTGCAGGTGTAACAACGATAGCCAGTTAGTATTTATATGGAAAATAAAAGAAAACAAAAGGTAACCTTAATTACAGTCGTGTTAGGGTTATTGCATACCATAGGCGGCTCTCCCTCCGGTCCCGCTCGGGGTCAGCACAAACGGTTACCATTTACCGCTACATTCTGCTGATTCTAGCACGAGTAATGTATACCCCGGAACATAAGGCGTTCGCGATTAATTACTATTACAACGGTCAAGGGCATTTCAACAAAAAAGGCCAAGGGTGCGATTGCTTGCGGTCAGTGCGGGGTCGCACACGCAGCGAGTTTTAGTATTAATGAAAATAATATTCTGCAAAATGAACACCGTTAACATAAAACCTAATAAATAAATAAAACTTTGAGCTACATCCAATGCGCCATCGAACTACTGTCTAACTAGATATATATTCACATGTGATTGTTTTGTACTGAATCGAGTCACAAACATAACTAGGATTTATAGCAATGATGGCTTAGTGATAACGTGTACGACATCGCGTCGATTGACGTAAGTTCGAATCCCTGCAATGAGCCTGAGCTTCCGGTGAAGGAAAACATCGTGAGGAAACCAGAGCATGGTGGTAGGGCATTTTCTAATTAATGCCCGCCTGGCTAGCTACCACCCTCAAGTTGAAAATCTGCCGCCAAGCACCAATAGATGTGTTCAGACACGCCACGAGTGTTAATTTTTTTTTTTATCTTTCATCTTTCTTTATACTTAACTTGATGTTAAGTGATGGTGAGGTCGTAAATGGTGATACAAGATTGAAGTAAGTTTTTGTAATTATTATTGTTACGTTTTCTAAAAGTGTTATTGAAAATTCCTATAGTCTATCAGTTATGGAATGACGTATACTTCCCGTGTTAAAAATTTCATCAAAATTGGTTGAGAATGAATAGAAAAAAAAATATATTTTTTACGATTTAACAGTATTTTTGAAAATTCTTATAGCCTTTTATTTGACCAATGACATAAAATCCCCGACTACATTTAATAAAAATCGGTCAAGCCAATTTAAATCCAGACATACAAATGGGCAGACAACAAAAAAGGCATATTCGTTATCAGTGTCCTTTATATAGGACGTCTATCGGGAAATTTAGAAAATTAATGAAAAATTCGTTCAATATCTTTTATAATAGTTGTGTTTCTTGAATTACATACAGAATTACAGACTTATGAATATAAATTTAATGTAATATTTACTTTAAAAAAGTACTTTGCCCTGCACACATTGTTCTGCCCTTTATATAATAGCTCGACGACAGCGCCACCTGTTGTTACCTTCAAGGATAGCATACAATCTTTCTCCATGAAACAAAATTTAGATCTCGAAACCTAACATCGTACCATCCTACCTAACATAGCTGTGAACTATCGTCTCGATAAAACAATTATCTATATATACATATAATAAAATTGAAGTGTTTATTTGTAATAACGAAATAACAGCTTTTTACTAAACGTATATGAAATATTATGATTACGGTAGTTAAAACAAAAAAACAATGTTTTAAATTTTTTGTCCGTCTGCCCGTTTGTCTCTGTTTGTTTGTTCCGGGTAATTTGCCAAACGGTTGGACTGATTTTGACGGGAGTTTCAATGGCTGATAGCTAATGTTATAAGGAGTAACTTAAGCTACTTTTATTTTAGAAAAAGAATTAGGGTTCCACGCAAATAAAAATAATTCGAAAAACAAGCACGATTCCCGTGTTTTCCCGATCGACGGCATTCTGTAGTCCACGCAAGTGCAGCAGCAGGCACAGCTAGTATCATATAAATATCAGCTCAATCATTCAAGTTATTCAGAAGTTAAAAAATCACTAACCACTTACAAAAGATTTTTATATATCGGTATGTGACGTAGGTACTCTAAAGATGGATATCCGTTGACACTATATGTTTTGAAATTTGAATACAATTTCGAGTTGATATTTTGAAATCCAATTATACATTGTCACGTGTAATGGGACAAGTGGGCCGCGCGGGACACGCTTCGGTGTTACTGATGTACACTTGGAACTAAGTTGTGAACTGTTTTAGTGGTTTTGTTGTTTGGAACTCGATCTATTTATTATACGACGGTCTCACAATACATTACAGTTTCAACTGTAAGTGATTTCGTATTATTGTATCATATAATTTGTAGTTTAAATAATTTAATTGTTAAAAATGTCGTGTTACACAAAAAGTCGGTAAACACGGATACTCTGTTTTCATACATTCAAATTCAAGTAATGGTTCGAACCCACTTCATCAACCATCTCCCAAAACGTACTAGAACTAATCCATCATATCTTTATATATTATTTTATTAGGTGTAATCTATACTTTATATTATAAAGTTATGAGATTGAATGTTTGTATGTTTGTTTGAACGCGATAATCTCTGGAACTACAAGACAGATTAGAAAAATTATTTTCACATTTTTTAGCCAATTTATTGAGGAAATTTATAAGCTATATAACTTCACGTTACGACCTTAAGGAGCGGAGCAGTAAGCATGAACATCAAACAATTTGGTAAGCTGTATGCAAGTACGAGAAATGAAAACAACGATAGGCTACACTGGTTCGTTAGCACGGCGCGGCGCGGCGCGGCGCGGTGTAGAGTTGCTGGAATAACTTGAACACGGGTGAAACTCCGAGGTACAGCTGGTAACTAATACGGTAAATAAAAATCTATTCATTTGCAATTTCATATTCACATCAGATAATTGTATAAGAAAACATACATTTAATTCTAATGGATTTTATGTTAATCCATCCCAAGCGGCCCCGAGTGGACTTTCGGTAATTGGCCGGATAATGCCGGACAGGCTTCAAGTAGGTCGTGCGTTCGTAGAGGGGGAAGGGGTCTGTCTGTTAATGGAACACCGCGCTAAGAATAACTTAGTAAACCAGATTTTACGCATGAATAGTATTTTAATGTACATATATACAGTGAATTTCGGTTTCGGTTTACAAACCTATCTAAGTAATAACGTCTTACTATTTTATGCAATACTGACTTTTGTATCCTTTCATATTAGAGACTTTAGTTGGGTCAGAAATAGAGTCGCGACTACTACGGGATTTTAGTTTAGTAACGCCTATGTTAGACGTAACCATTTCTTCCCGGGGATGTTTTTTACGTTTTATGTGTGCTCTGGGTTTATATATATATTTTATAATATGTTGTAACATCACACAACTACCTCTACTACTATCAACTGACTCTCGAGACGATGACGCTATACCGTATCGCGGCGGGTACTTCTTATAAAGTGCAGAGAGCTGAGCGATGGAGGGCTACTCACCGACCCCGACGATAAATTCACGGAAGCTTCATACTCGTCCGTATCTCCCACAGCTCCCTCCGCAGGGGGTGGGCGTTGAACTTCGCTCCCACATACCCGCCGCGACAACCTAAGCCTTGGTCCGATCCATCGCCATGGAGCCCTTGAACCAAGTAGCCGCTCGCGCGATACAGTGACACTGCATTCACTAGCTACCAATATACAGTAATGACACTGCATCCCTACACACACATGCAAACCACTCAGGTACATAGGTTTTGTAAGGGACCTTTTTTTTGCCTAGTTAGTTTAGACAAAAATTGCCAAATCACTAAATACATATACACATGTTACATATACATATGCCCCAAAAGGCAGAAATATGTATATATGTATAATTGGTTAGCTCGAATTTCAATGGATAGGGATTTAGTCAGATTGCGACTTTTTCGTATGATCGGCAACAGCCTACTTGGGCACCCTTGGAGCTTGTTGCCTAGCTTTTGCGGCCGAGTGACTTCAGCGCTCGCCCCTAAGCCCGGTGAAACTGTAAAAGCCGTCTGGGGTTCAGGGCTCTTATAGCTAACAGTGTAGTCAGTTCGAAAAAAAAAGTATAAAATATACGATTGATGGACATTCTACTTCTAGTGTTGTATTAGGACGTTATGCTGTCAGATTATCGCTTCATCTTATGCTTGATTATTATGTAAAGTGTTAAAGCAACAAACAGTTTGTTTAATATTTCTGTATAATTTATCGACCAATTCAAGATCACAGTCGTTACAACGTATTAAAACGTCTCAGTATTAAGCTAACACCTTTTCCCGAACGATGACACGGCTTTTATGACTGAAGCGACAATTCTGTATTAAAGGTTAACACGCTTTATTATGCTCGTACTCGGAGATAATTTCCCAGACATTCAAATTCTCCTTCACTGTCAGTAAATTTTTATTATTAAGTTGCAAATATTTATGTAACCACAAGCCCCCTTGATGTTACGTGGAAGATGTGACAATGAAAACTTTACATGTAGGTATCTACATAACTCGTTTATTATTATTAAATTATTTATACCACTCTATTAAAAACGCGATGTATTTTTATATTCATATAAAATATTTAACCCGTCCGCGATGTTATTCGGCATATATGCCGAATTACAAGCTATTTTTTTTTATTGTGTCATCATTCCGGGCAGATAAATATATCTTATGTTTAAAAAAGTTTTATAAGTTTTTTCTAAAATAGCTTTGGGACATTTTATGTATCACTCCTATTGTTCATGTGGAATGAAAAATAATTAGACGCATGAAAATATGAATCTGTGTTGTTTACAGGAGGTTGGGGATTAAAAAAAAGGACTTTCACAAGGGGGTGTCCCTCGCGACTGCTTACTACATGTGAAAACAGTAATAAAAATGTAATTTCACTGGTGTGAATTATATGAACAATAATTTCTATGTCTAGTGAACATTGAATTTTGCACTCTGTATAACGGTGGCTGCATTTGCTGATTCATATATTTGACGATCACTAAACAAATCAAGTTATCACAGCCGTGCTTTCCTTTGGGAAGAAACCATTGCACAGTAACTCAATATCTATAGGCTGGATATAATCAAACGGGACACATGTGAACTCATTTGTCGAATAGAATCGCGGCCACCGTACACCGAGTGTAACACACGGCACAGAGACACACTTAAGCGTGTCGCGTTCCAATATCAGCCGGTCTGTATCCAATCAATCTATCAAACGTGCTGGATCTGTACCGGACTGTGTCGCGACCACTATACACATCATAATAAACTCGTCACTATGACTTCCTTTTGGCTTGTCACGTTTCAGCATCAGCCAGTATATATCCAGCTGGTGAAAAGCATGCAGGTCGTCATGACACCGACATACGGCAATAAATTAATGATCTGTGGATGGTCGTTATTTTTTTTTGGTATGTACTGCACTTATCGTCAGGAACAGTATAGGCACTTTGCTGTGATACTATATATAAACATGCTAGAATATATTTGTGAAATTCTTGACTTGATTATGGAGACTATGTTATTATTGGACGAGGCGCTAAGAAACGCCGGCGACTTTGTACGAGTCAATTATAATGTAAAACTTAATAACATGCAACACCACAATAAAACACACTCAACTGACTCTGTTCCTGGCAAGACGTGTGACATTATACGGTGATCGGTGGTACGACGGCGGCGCAACGGCGATGCTCCTATAAAGGTGGATGATGGGCAGGGTTCACAACTGAACTATAATTAACGTACTTGTACGACAATTTCATGCTTTCATATATTACAAGTACAATAAGTTTACAATTCTAAGAATTCATAAAGGTCGTACGGCGTGGAAGACGGAATTTTGTTCACCGACGAGCTAAAAAGAAAGGTCCTCTGGAGTGGAAGTCGGTAAAGTACGATAATTCTGGTTCAATGTATGATAATTCTACTTTGTTGATACTATATCTGCCTCGATTCAGGTTGTGAAGCCTGGTCATGGGGACATTCTAGTTCTCTATTCGCATATTAACGCTACTCGACAGTGTAATCAGCCATTATGTAAAGTGCTTATGGGCAGTCAATTATTTGTGCAATGTGTAAATTATTCGCATTACTCGACCATTACATTACTCGCTCGATGCGGGCAACACAGGACCGGTCGTTTTTGCGAACTTTGGGAGAGGCCTATGTCCAGCAGTGGAAGTCCTTCGGCTGAAATTATGATGATGATGATTCGTTCAAGTCTGTAGCATAATATCACGCTCTTTAACAATAAAAAATAGCCTATAATGGTCATCCCGAACGTAGCTCTCTATCAATGAACTTATTCTCAGAATAGAATCAAAAGTTCCGGAGGTTATCTCCTACAAGCATATTCACTAACTTAATTTTATTAACTTTTTTATTATTATATGTACTATGTATAAAAGCTTTTGTGATAGTTATTTCAGAGAAAGAGAGAAAACAACAGATTGGAGTTATAATTGAAATAAGACAAAAGAATTGACAAAAATACGCTTATCATGCAATTTCCGTACTCCGAAACAAAACTTCAGAAGCAAAACAAACCCGGGAAACGACGAGACATTACTAGACTAAAAAAATAAAAATAAACATTAAATGCTATAGAGACCAACACCACAGAATTATCCATCTTATATCGTCACAATTAAAGTTGAAATTTGAATACATCTTATGTGGTATAGTACTTTTAGGCATACAGCCATCCTTCAATAAAAAGCTTTACGAGATTTTCAATTTTATCAATTTAGCTGATGGTGCACTTTAGCCTGCCGCCAATCACTTCACAGATTGGAGAACGCGGACGGTTGTAAGAGAAAAATATTCAATAACAAATTACATTCCTGTCCTGATGTATTTTGTAGAGAATACCAATAATTTTTCCGATCCATTTTATTAATAAATTAAAAAAGAACAACGATATGGAATATATTCGGTAATTAAATTATTTATTTATAAAGTTTGCAAAAAATATGTAAATGATTACGTCATTTTTTAAAATAATAACCTTTAAATGTAACAAAGATATATTAAAATTACAAATAAAGAAAGAACAATAGTTAAATATTAATGTGCAAACCAAGTTTTATATAGTGCATAATTACATTTTGTATATAATACACACACACACACACACACACACACATTGCACATTGTATAGTGCAATGTCATAGTGTTAAAGAGTATTTGTGTCGTTGGAATGCAGGCGAAACCGCGCGATATTACTAACTAATAATTGAATACATAATTCTAATTTGAACCCATTAAAAACATACGCATCGAATCAAATGTACCAGCCTCAAGTAGAAAATCTGTCGCCAAGCACCAATAGGTGTGTTCCGGCAGCTGCAGTTGAGAGCCAGTCTTCCACTAGGTTTAGCGTGTTATCATCTTTGGCCACATCGTCACTTAACATCAGGTGAGATTGTGATCTCTATGTCAAATCTTACTCTAAAAAAGAATCTAATATATATTAACATTGTATCTTTATCTTATGTTATGTGTATACGCATGCCGTGACGATCTACAAATAATGATGCAATTATCAACAAAACTAAAATATTTTCTATTATTATGATAAAAGTTATTATATCACTGTTGACATCCTTTCAAGAAATATATATACAGGGGCTTATCGTTTTGAAATATACGTAAACATTTTATTATATTGTCAATTTTGACTCTTTCCTTTTTTTGCTGAGAACTCTTTCGGTAGATAAATGAGCTATCAAGTGTATAATTATTATAATTCGAAATTATAAACTAACTCGTATTTCTTACCCATATCCTTTTTTATTGTTTAGTCAAGGTACTACATTACATCAGCATGAGTATATAAACATTGGTAGAGAGAGAAGCAAGCGTAAAGCCCGGTTTCTGGGACGAGCCCGCGGATTACATCCTCCACGTAAATCAACATCCACTCATAATTTACGTGTAAAATATGAGTGTAATATTCATACGTCGAAAGCCGAGCACCATCATAACATACTGCTTGTGCTATATTACACAACAAGGGTACATCATCACATTATTTAAATTGTAAGCCGAGATGTATCAATGAGAAGTACCTATGCTACAAAAACCTGCTAATTGCAATAAAGTTACTTTGGAGTTCTAATTCTAAAGTTTTTGGTCTGGCTAACATTTACTTAGATCCTATTTATTTTACTAGCCTTAAGTTATATTATATCTTTATTATGGCAGTGGTGATGGCACTATGGTTGATGGTAAGCACATTACAATCCAATAATAGCGACGACCACCGAGAGATCGCCATTTCATCGCTGGTCATCGCTGGCATACTGTTTTGCAAGCCTTTCAGCAGCTGGATATACACTGGCCAATTTTGGAACGCTCTACACCCAATGGCCGCTGTATACATTGGGCCAAGGTACTGTGCCATCATGTTGAAGCAATGAGTAAAGAGATCTACTTGGCGTATATTGGTAGATGGCGACCAATCAAATAGTGTTTGTTTTTCGTGCACAGATCAAAGGATCTTGGCGCGCTCCGCAGTGTTCACACGTTGACGTCTTATTTGTTATATTGTGTTATTCGTCAGCAAAGAATTGCGCGTGAGTGAAATGCACGTTCGCGAGTTATCATGGCGATAACGGCAGCGCGGACAAGCAATGAGCTTTTACAATTTATATAAACGTACCGTAATGAACCAATCATATAAAATTAGGTAATAATGAAACGTGCTGTATAAATAAATTGCCGCGACTGCAAGAGTTTCACATCCACCTGTATCAAAGCGTCAATGCAGAATGATCAATACGACAATGTGTAAACAGCGAGCTTTGCGATCCAATATTTTGGCCCAGTACCTTTACCCAATGTGTACAGTACGTGCCACTATAACGGATGCTACACCTGGTGTGTAGTAGTCACGATACAGTGTAACACAATTGTCGTGTCCTGTCATTCAGCAAACTTAATGTTTAATGCATTTTGAAAAGACACACCGAGTTTGACTTCTAATGTTAATCTAACTTTTACTCACTCTATCAACATAAGCGTCATAAAGTGAAAAGGGTTAAATGTCAAAATAATTGGCTTACAGTCAGATTTTATTCCTCAATTTCGGGTTTTTAGTCAAAAACCGGTTAAGGAAGTTTAAATATTTCTTCAAATTATATTTACATGACAAAATGAAACCCCATTCTAAAAAGAATGGGGTATTCTTTTTAGAATAGAATATTATTCAGTCTGCGTCATTAAATAGCTTTAATATGTACGAGTAGTAATATTTAAACTATTTATCGTATTAATTTACATATTCTATAGATACTTAAATCCTAAAGAAATAACTATCATAATGATAGTTGATAACTCTTTAAAAAAATATCAGTCCTAGGAAATTTGTATATAAAAAATTGTACTTTTTCAATATAACTTGCTATGTGTTTGCAATAAAAAAGAATCAAATTATAACATTTCCAAACTCGTCGTGGAAAAATGACATAATATGTTATGTTGTGCATTCGTATACCCGAATAGTAGGCTTGTACAAATTTGAGGAATTATTTGCTTTGTTCGTGAAACTGTTTTTGCTTCGAATGTTGCTGAATAATACGAACAGGCTTTTCAAAACTTTAGGTACTTTTAGGAAATACAGGTCTAACAATGTTACATCTGCTTTAGTGCAAAGTTAATTAATAACTTGACTTCTATGGATAGAATTAATGCTAAGTTTACGCGCATTTTGTGTGACGCTGAGAGTCAAGGGGTGAATGTATATATATAACTCAGAAATAAAATAACGATATTTATAACTAATTCACTCTGAGTGTTCAAGATTTATTGAAATAGACATTATGTGAATGGACCAATGATTGCGCTTTAATAACGATTCATATATCTGAACCAAGTGATCTCCAAGTATCTAAAATCCGGTACATCGTCTGTTTTGTGAGTAATTCTAGTTTTTTTTTATAATGCACAATTATCGGTGGTTAGGATTCATTGTATCAAGCGTAGACTATACTTACAACAACTTAAAATACCTATAGCAATAAACATTTTAATTTCTACACCTTATAGAATTTCCAAGACATACATGTTATATAATACAAAATTGAATCATAAACAATATTGATAAAGTACATGTGATGATATCAAGCCTCCAGGTGTGTGTGTATGATATCTCGAGCATGATTTATTCCCCTATAAGATTTGTAGATTGTGAAGGTTTCGGCGTAACAAGAAATTTGATGGAATGTTTTTTCCAACTGTGATATTTTTATTTCATGTTTTCATATCAGAGTTTTATGTACAATATCTGTTCTACCGCTACTTACAAAGATTGCTATAGAAAAGGTTTCTGTTTAAATTAACATATTACATCAACCTGTAAATGTTTAAATATTGAGCCAATTTTTATGATTTGAATTACGATGCTAGGTTTTTTCATTCGAGCTAAGTGTAACTACATATGTTTAATGGTTCACTTTTATTAGAGCATGAAGGTTTGTTTAAATTGGTTCAATATTAAAACACTGACTTATACAAAGTTAATTTGATGATGCTTTATAGACCGAACGATGGACGGGTGCTATGCCACTTCAAATTTAGACCCCATATCGACAAGCAAAAGTTACTAATTAGTGTGTATATCAGGATTCATTTTAAAATATTTTACAGTCAAACATCATATTTTAGTTAAACTCAAAAATCTAAAGATATTATATTTGAGCGTTTACATTCTACAAATGTAAGCGGTAAGTTATTCTGCATCTCAATATATCATAATTCAAGACAGGAGTTTACTGAGTTAAGTTTGTACCTAACGTTGTAGAAAATTCATAGGAACAATAATTCTCTTGAACTTTGCAAAGTTTCTTTACACAAAGATAATATTTCAAGCTCAGATAATGTAAATAAAACTAAAAACAAAAGCTTACCGTATGAATTTCATTTCGTTGGCATCACTCTCTTGGCAATTTTAAGAATAACTCCTCACGGCAGTTGTTTATCGAATGAACTTTTTACTTCGTCTGTGAGATTTAAATTGTCGACACAGTTGAATCTTTTTGAGATTCATGCAACAATTTTATATAGGTTTATGATGTAAGTGAAAACAGACAAAACGAAACTAGCTTTTGCAATACTCCCATTATAATGTTGAGTTTATTAATGTTTTTTATTGCATCTATACTCACTGAGTCAACTGAATTGTCAAAAACTCAGAATACTTTTTGATTAGATTGTATTCGAAGTAAAATTTATGTATTCTACGAGTATTATTTTGTAAAACGCTAGAAACGGAGCTCTAATTTACCTCTGACATCAGAGGTAATTAAACCCGTCATATTCGGTTAAATTTATGTAGCTTTTTTATAATATTGGGAACGACGGTAAAATCTTGAAACAGTTATTAACTTAATTGAAATTCTAGAATGCATTATACTGTAACTTATTTTAAATAATCTCATCAAGCTAAATACACTTTCTGAGTGTATTTATATTTTGAGACTACGTTATTTATATTTGAATGAATATTTATGGAACACCCGCGGAAAAACCGTAGACATAAGTATATACAACTAGCGGATATTAAATTATCTCCGAGCTAGGTTGAAGCCAGATTCGGCGACATTATTTATGAAGCAATATTTATGGGTAAATATCAGTTTAAGAATATCAATTAATCAATTAATGTTTTATATAATTAATTTATATAATTAATTATGAATATACCGCTCCTAAATTCACTAATTCAATTCTATAATAGAGTAAAAACAATGGAATAGATTCAAAAGCATTTTTTTAATTACTATACTGTTAGCCTTAATTAAGGGCCCAGGAGCCATTAGAGGCACAGTTTCACCGGACTTGAAAGATTCAAAGGCACAGAAGCAGCGGTCGAACGCGTATACAGTATACAAAAATAATTGCACGTAACAATATAAAGCTGTTAAATTAAATAACATTATTTGTCGAACAAAGTGAAACCTCTAAGAAACTGTTTACGTCTCGCATCGCTTTAAGAAATTTTCACACAAAGGCCTCGCCTTTATCTGAAACTTTCACTTAACCGTTCGAAAAGTAAACCCTTTTATTTGGGAAAAGAATAAAATAAATTGTTCACATTCCATCACTTTCGTTCTCTGAGACTTGAAGGTAATTGAACAAAAACCTTATTATATTCAAAATAATTCCCATTTTTATATAATAATTTATTGAATTTAATAGGCCCATATTATATTTTCTTTAAAGATATTCGACAGTCGCCTCAGGGGAAACAAATTCTTACTTTATTAGAAAAGTCGTTTCTTAAAGTTATAATGAAAAATATATTGAATTTGTAATTGAATAAACATACTGCGCATATTTTTACTTATTATAAAAAAAATGTATTAACCAAAGTAATTTTGGTGAGAGCATAGTGTGCAATTGGTTGATTTGCAGACTCAGCTAGTAATTCTAATTAAAACCACTATGAGTTAACAGTTAATACACATTAAATTTACAGATTACTAACTGAGTCCGCAGACGTTACTCTGCCCTTTCCAGTAGACAACAAGTCGATCACAGTGCCACCTGTCGCGTTCAGGGATACCATAAAATCCTTCTCCATGAGTAAACAGAGATGTACAAATTTTCATGGTTATCGATAAAACGGTGTTGGAGTTTCATATATTATACCAACATCCCTTTATATATATAGACTAGCTGTGCCCGCGGCTGCGTTCGCGTGGACTACAGAATGCTGTCGATCGAAAACACGCGCGAATCGCGCTCAATTTTAAGAATTATTTTAATTTGCACGGAACCATCATTCTTTTTCTATAATAAATGTAGTTATAAGTACCGTACATACTTTCATATACATTTAGTAAAACAAACAGACACTTCAATTCTATTATACGTATAGATGAGTAAAATTACTTCCATTAAAATGTCTTTTTAAAAACAAGACAAATAATTATCCGAGACTTCGCAGTTTGTACTAGGTACATTGTAGCTTTAAGCTGACAAAAGTTAGAAGCTTACAACAAATAAACTAGAGCAGGGTTTGTTTTATCGAGATCATTGAATACGGACTTTGATTCAATTCCTGTTGTCAACTCAATGCTGAATAGATAGCAGCACTGTATCTAGATGATAGTATAGTTTTGACAGACATTAGGAAGTAACATTTATTAGATACTAGCTATACCCGCGGCTCCGCTCGCGAGGGCTACAAAATGCTGTCAGTCGAGCGCACGCGCGAATTGCGCTGCATCAAAAATACTTATTGTGGGTAATCCTTACAAGATAGAAATATGCTATCACTGACTTTTTGACTTTTTTGTATGTCCTATTAAGATCTACAATTGTGTAGTACATTAATTTTAAGCCATTTAATTGCCCCAAATGCGTATTTTTTACGAACTGATTCACCATTATCGTCCCTGCTTATTTCGTATATTATTTTATGTAAAAAATCCTATAAGGTGGCCAGATAACATACCTATGAATTAAAAAAAAAAAACAATTAAAACGGATTAGTGGTTTTCGCGTAAAAAGAACTCAAACGGTCAGACAGACAGAAAGACATTGAATTTTGTAATATGTATTAAATATAGAAAATAATAGACTAGTAAGATGAACGTTGTTGTCGAAAGCGATAAATTTTACAAATAAGCATGTTGATAGTTCTTCTTGTTGTTTATTTATAAAAATTAATAACAATTAAAAGGGCTTGGCTAAGATCTAAACAATTACTGACGTAGTTCAATTATATAAAAGGGCCGAATGTAAATTATACAAATGTGAGCAGTTGAATGTAACCCGAGGCACGTTTGGTTCGCGTTATGTTAATTTTTTGGGATCGTTTTGTTTATTAATTAGTCGATCTGTAATTAGTAAACGTTATGGTTGTATTCAGGTAGAAATGTGAAATACTTACAACAGTTGTCCTGTTTAATTTTACTTAAGTGTTCAAGTTTTTCAACTTGCTAAAGAAAAATCCAAGTTTTTACAAGTTTGTGATAGATTTACTTGTCACGATAATTCAAGTTAAATACAAACTTCAAAAAGAAATTTCTTTGTAAAAAAATACTGTTTTCATATCATGGTAAGTTTTTGTTAATGGTAAGCAACCCTGTTAGGAAATAAACGTACTGTCTACTTTCATTATGCAGCAACAATAAAGTTTGTGTTGAAATTCCGTGTTATTGTACCTACGGTGCCGAGACCTAAGTTTAGTATTTCTGAAGGATAATAATCATAATGAAGGTATACGTTTAAGAAATAAAGTAACCGATATAGCTTAAAAAGTACTCGTAAGCAAGGTTAAGTGGCAGTGGGAATATCACATCTGTAGAAGAACCGACTACTGGAGTTCTTGAATGAAGACCACGTTTCGGAAATCGTAGAATAGGACTTCCTCAAACCTGATGACGTAACGACTTGCGGAAGACTGCTGAAAGTGACTGGGTGCGAAAAGCCTTCGGCTCCGGAGACCGAAACCGAAGGCGAACCTTGGGAGAGGCCTAAGTCCAGTAGTGGACTGATAAAAGTTGATGATAAATCCATCCGTAAACAACACATACATAAACAATATGCAGTGTATGAATTATGGCTCTTATATTGTCCGGTTAAAAACAATAAACCACAAGCTGAATGCAATAAATTCAGAAAAGAATATATATTTCACATAACATTTTTTTCCTATAGATTTATATAAATCTTGACATGTGATCACTGAAATTTGTTGTCACGTAAATAAAAAAATATATAATTTATATACACAGGGGAAAAACGTGTCCGAAGAGAATTAAATGTAAGGACATACAATGAAAAATATTACAACCAACACAACTGGCTAAATATTTGTGGGGCTCGTAGAATTTCATTAGACCGTTTCACTGCGGACTGGCGCGGCGTGAAAAGCAGACGTTCTAAGTTCATTTTATTATATACATTTTAACTAGAGCCGAATTCGCGAGCTCTAACCAACATGATATTAAGTCTATGAGTAGTGTATCACTTGGTTCTTAGTTTGTTCAAAATATTAACGATTAACTACAACTTCATTCGTGTCGATTATACGAATTGGCCTTTTTTTTTTTATTTATGTTTTTATGAATATGTTCAAATATACCTAAATCACTAAATTGTGCAAACAGTAATTCTAATTTATATAAAAAATGCTGCCGACAGAAAGTTAAAATTCAAAAAATCTAAATCTAAAATACTTTATTCAATTTACGCCCTAAGAAGGCACTTATGAACGTCGAAAACTGCTACACTACTACCGGTTCGGACAGACATCCCAGTCATCGAGAAGACCCGGCAAGAAACACGAACGGGCTTCTTTGAATTTTTTAAATGTACAAATAATATTTGCAGTTAATAATCATATGAATAATTTAATAGATGTACAGTGAGGAAGGCACTTCCAGATATCACTATCATTTACACAATGATCCACCTTAATAATGTTTAACAGTAAAACCTGGTTAATGACGTTGAATATACTGTTTATATTAATCGCTGAACGTGCATTAATACACTGAACATCGTCTAAGAGCAACTATTGACTTAGCAATCAATATCATACAAATGTATGTGCATAAGCAAACAATCTACTAAAAGCTTGCCGTCTCATAGTCCTCTGAAACAAGGAGTTCGGGACTTAGTTAACAGGGATATTATATCTGTAACTGGTAAGTTTGTTTTACTTGTTGTTGCTAAACAAACATTAATATTTATCTATTTCATCGATAGAGCACAGGCTTTCCACATCGACGACATTATATTATATTATTATTCAGATACGGGTATTCCTGTCTGTTTATTTTGTCTTTCGCACCTATTAACCAATAATTATCCTAGTTTGAGGCTGTGTGGGTGTTTGAGTTGAAAAATAAATAGTAAAATGGCAAAGTAACGGCAGTGCACTTGAGGGTAAACAACGGCAACTCTCGGTTAGCAATCATTCACCATTCGTTGGTCGCCGCTGTCATGCCGACCTGCAAATCTCTTGGCAACTGGATATCCCGAACACTGGTTAATTCCGAAACGCAAGAATCACGGTGGACGCGACCCACTCGGATTTAGATATCTACTCTATTATTGAGACTGTTTATAACATTATCTGTATAGATTCATTTAAATAACAACAAATAGTTTATAATAAATCTATTGCAAAGAAAAATAACATTATTTCTTGTACTTAGAAAATAATCATAATTTTTTAAAGGTATTTGTATGGCAATTATAAAAAGTACTTACAGAATCGACTATTAGAGCAGGGAGTGATTCTTTGAGTTGGCCTGTATTAGTAACAATTAGGCCAGCAAAGAAATTGATGACAGAGAAATCAACGCCTGAATGTACAGAATATAAGTTGTAGTTTTTTATCTGTTATCATACACATGAGGTACTGGTAATATCGTTAATAAATTGAGGAGTAATTTCGAAACATCACGTACAGTTTTAAAAGATAATTTAATTATACCTACTACATTTAGCACAGGACGAACCATTGAATAATACTATACATGCAAACAATCGCTTATGAGAAACGTTAATCAATCTTGGTTGTAGCGCTCAATGCAATTATTATTGCATCCAGTGAGGCGTTCAGTGACATTAGTTAGCCGCTCTACACTCGAAACGTCACCCACAGATGTCGGTTGGGATCCATTTATCGCGTCACTGCGCGGTTAAACTGGTGGAATAGTGGCTCCATGACGTCACTGGCTTTCATCATTGTTAACTGTTATGATATCCATCATATAAAAATATGGAATTAGATTACATTGTATCCATGTTGCTAATGATATGAAAATTGAAAATTAAATACCCAAAAAAAAACTAGCTTAGGTATATCTAATAATTAAATATTGTCTTTGGGTATCACTGTACTATTTGTATTTCATTTAACTAGAACTTAAGCTAATTTTTATAGAAAAACTAGCTAACAGCAAATTTTGAATCGTTTTGAACGAATGTATTCTTGAGAACTTAACATAATTTAAGCAGTTTGCTGGAAACATGTTCTCCTGGACAAACAGTAGCTTGCCGATACATGTACACTATACACCACGTAAATGGGTTCACTTTATTTATTTATTAAAAAAAGAAAGAATCTATTTCCCTATTAACTCTAATTAATTGAATTTGAATCTTCAACTACATTTAATAGCTCCAACACGATTTTGTCTTTATTCCCATTTTACCTAAAACTTTTGATCTATGGTGATTTAAAAACTCGAGTCCGTCATGTTTGTTTACTTTTTTAATAAACGTAAATGAATTAATCTATAGTTTTATCAGTCATACTTATATTAGAAAATATTAAATCAAGCTCAGAACATTTATAGTATGCCTCCGTAAAGATATTTGATTCGAAACGATTCTAAAAGTATAGAATACGATTCATTTGGCATTGAATACATCCAGTTCGATTTGTAAGCGATAGATTTGTTACAGTATTTCACGAATCCGGTGATATACAAGATCTAGTTTCCGGGAGGCGCGAGCGGCTTCCTCGAGATATCACGAGGGGATGAAATTTATCGCACTTTTAAACGGCGGCACTTTATTTCCTTTCAACATATAAGGAATCTGATATCTTTTTGCCTCTTTTGAAGTTACAAGGAGATTAATAAAGCTGGCTTTGTCGCATCGAGAATATATGAGAGTCTAGTTTTATCTCACCATGTGCTACTGATTTACAAGATATATTTTATTTAAATATCAACTTTTTTACCTTTTTCTATACATTTTTACCCGAGTACAATTATTTAACAGTGTGCGTGATGGAATTTCCCAACGTGAGCACCTCAGAAATTATTCAATTTTAACCCCTTTAAGGGATCAACCTTCAAATATTCTTTCTTAGTGCACCTAAAGCAGTGCGTTGACTAAAGTTGAACTAAATAGTTCTACAAAGTGAATTATTGAAACACACGATACAAAACCTTAAACAATGGATGATCTTAAATACCAATAGTGTAAACAAGCAGTCCGAACATTCTGCAGTTTAGAACAATAATGCAGTAATTCTGAGCCGGCTTTGTATAGTCGGCGCGGCGGTGTGGTCTGGCTGCCGGCTGGCACTTCCCCTTTGTATAACGTCCTGCGTTCAGTTATCTACGGCATTCAGTTTGGGAGTTTGCGAGTGACATTCACAAGTAAGTACCCCCGTGCGATCTACACGCCCATAAGGTCTACTACAGAGATAATATAATCAATAGTACCTTAGAACGAAGATTAATAACGGTAAGCACATACTTGAAGTAAAATTTATGTGACTAAGGATTAATATGAATATGAAAAAACATAGTGCTGCAGACATGTTTTTTTTTGTAGGATAATAACGCGACACATCTGTACCTGATGGTGAGTAAAGTACAATCTAAATACATGGGTGACGACCGATGACACATGATCCACCGGCAGTCATCGTCAGTCACCGTCGCCGCTCTCATGCCGCCTGCGTCAATACAAACTGGATACGTACTGACTGATCCCAAAATGCGACGCGAATTACTATTGACGGACACATTGTAGCGATAATTTTCTATTTTTTTTATCCTTATAGGTTTGGTGTAGTGGTCACAATCTCACCTGATGTTAAGTGACGATGTGGCCCAAGATGTTAACACGCTAAACCTAATTGGCCTAAACCTGGCTAACACGCTAAACCTGGCTCTCAAGTGCAGCTGCCGGAACACATCTATTGGTGCTTGGCGACAGATTTTCAACATGAGGGTGGTAGCTAGCCAGGCGGGCATTAGAAAAAGCCTTACAACCATGCTTTGGTTTCCTCACGATGTTTTCCTTCAACGAGAGCGCAGGCTAATTGCAGGAATTCGAACTTACGTCGATCAACGCGAAGTCGTACACGTTACCACTGAGCCATCAATGCTTCTTTGCATCAATATACAATTAAGAAAGGGTCACCTACACTGCTGACCTTTGAGATTTTGGCGTCAGGCTCCTGCCTGTCAGTAGTCACGTTCTGGCTGCTGCACTTAAGAACCAGCCGATATTTTAAACTAAACCTTATCTTTGAACGTATCGACACTTGCATCATTATGATTAAATTATAACATATTATTGAATAAGCGTGAGATCTCAAGCGGTATCGCTATAAACAATTATTATTATACGACAAAGAATGTACACTTAAAGCTAAAAAAAACTTTAAAATTAATAATAACTAATAATAATCTTATGCTACAAACTGGAGCCGAACTTTACACAATTCACGTAGTGTGTAATGCGTACTTGTAGCCTTATGAAGTGCGATCCAGTGACGTAGTATTGGACAATCCAATCCATGGCGCATTACAAACAATTACACGGGTGTGGTTGACAAGCAATGGCTTCACAAGTGCGCTTGTTTTAGTCAAATTGCGAGTTAATGAAGTGAAGGTATTAGATAAACCTTAAGCCGTTAGCGCGTGTCCCCAAGCTTGGCGGGGAGGGGTGGGGGCGGAGGGGACAGTTTGGGGCGAAGTCTGTCGCGACCAACGTCACAATGGCAGCGGGACTTTATCTTCTACTAATTATTATTCTCTGCGCGCGGCACAGTGTCTGCTACCATTCGCTCAGTGTTAGATATAAACCACTGTAAATTTATATTTATATTCTTTTAGGGGATACGCCTGTTTGATAGGATGTTGTTTAGAAATTAGAAACATGACAAAAACTATGCGTCACGGACATAAGACGTTGTCGCAACGTGTCAGAGCGAGACAAGTAACGTCAAGTTCGTTTACATAGCGTAGTCGTCTCGAGAAAACATGTTTGTTTCAGTAATCCAAAAATATTACAATTTAATATTAAACTAGACCACGCCCACAACTTCGCAAGCGTTAATTATAATATAACATATAATAACAATAAAATATATAACCTATAATACTATGAGATGCAGTAGTTTTCTGTCAGTGCAACAATTTTTAAAACCTCATCAGTAGTTTCTGAGATTAGCTCCTGCAAACATATTCACAAAATTTATCTCTATAATATTCTCCTCACGTTTAAAATTATTCGGAGGTTGTGTAAATCAATAGATTTTATTACAATTGATTCCGTTTGGTGTCTGATGTGATCCGTCTGGTGATGAATGGAACAGAGTGAAGCGATCTAACTCCAGCTGCTACTATTAAAAAATAAAGCCGGAAGACTTCTTTCAACTAAGGTAACAAACAAGCATACGGCCCGTCTGATGGTAAGCGGCTACCACAGCCTATGGACGCTTGCAATACTATAGATATCACAAGCGCGTTGCGGACCTTGAACATCCTACTCGAAGGAGCTCTGAAAACCCTACTCATCACAAGAACACAACACAAGATTATTGGATGCGATCTTCTGTAGGGGTGGAGGTATTCCTCCAGTCGGGCTGACTCGAGAAGAGAAAAATCTCCAAAGTAATTTCTTTGTGCCTTACCTCTCTTGTGGCCTGCCTTACTTCACTTTTATTTCTTAAACTACACTAACACACATGTTCCAGCATTGCTGTATATACTTTTTCTCTGTACATCGCCTGTGCACAGATGGCAAGTAAAGCAACTTCCGTTTTAAAACATAATTTTGCCAAGTTTTCGGCTACTTCCGCTACACGCCGGATACTTTATATTTATTCTGAAGCGTACAGTTTGTTTGTACCGATATATTCTGATCAGCGCCGGAAGTAATAGTTAATTTACAAAGGTTCAAAACAGACTACATTCTCTATTGTTAATACCGGAAGTCTTTAGTACTTTAAACTATGATTCACAAACATGTAACCAGTTGAGTATTAAACCAATGTGAAGCGATCACTACCTACACATATACATATAGTCATGTAACTGTAACCTATACGTAATTAGTGATATTTAAAATTAATACTTTGAACTTCATGTTGTTTAATTTTAAATCCAGCTAGTGAATGAGACTACCGACAAGGCGACCGGCGACTGTTTTTTGTCACTCGGCGTTCATTATTTTTCTTTAACTCTACTGTATATATAATAATATTAATGCATAATGAAAAAAATAAATATCTATATTAAGCAGTATAAAAATAAAAATAAAAGTTTTTACGAGAAACTTAAAAAAGTTGAACTCTATTGTTAAGTTCTGAATATGATACCGCTGGGAACCGGCAACGCACTCGCTGTTTATATATATTTCGTTTTAATTTTATAATAGTCCCCGGTTCCAGGAATGATAAAGTTCGGTATTACATTTTTTAAAATTAGAAAACCCATATGATAATGTTTTGTAAAGGAATTGAAGAACGTACATTTCTACACTTATAATTAAAGGAACAGCTATGGAACTTGGCACCCGTTAGATCTCAGCGCTTTTATTGGTGACAACGACTACCCCGAACGTTGTTTCTACTGAACTTGGACCCTTTTTCACATTTATCGGCATCATTATAGCTATTGTACACTAAGCCGCGTCACCTCCCGGGGACAGATAAACATTATAATGTATTCATAACGTAACAAAAAAGGCAAGGTGTGGATCTAGTAAGTAACCAAGATACAGATATCCGGTGGATGTAACAAATGTCCCCGGCGCGGTGCGGCGCGACCCTGTCACACGCACAAAGGGTGACGTTACTGCATTGTGATTCCGACCAGGTTCTCATAAGAACAGGGACGGGGCGGCGGGGTGGCGGGAGACCGGACCGGGGGACATTATGACAAATGATTTCAAGACACACTGAGAAAAATGACAATTTTAAAGAATTATGCTGCCTTTTTCATATTGTCTACCTCGAGGGATTGGACTGTTACCGAGAATTAAAAAAAAAAATGGTGCAACTTTTTGTGTTTACGAAGTAACTGACGACAAAACAGCGTGTGATAAGTGAAGGTTCGCGAAGATGGAGTACAGTGAAACGTAAAAACACAAACACACCGAAGTCTGTGTACATATTAACAGTTAATAATATCCCGTAAAAATAATACACGTAGTATGTATAATAATGTCTGAAGTCAGGACTCGGAAGCTAGGTAATCCAAATTATTTATTAACTAAATATCTCCTTGTAATTATTATTACCTATTCATTCCGACTAGTGTTGGTAGTTATAACAGTTGGCTAAGCAAGTAAGTATAAGGAATAAACTTTATTTTTATTCCTATTATAACAAAAGTTACACAGAGCGAGGCTTCGTGGGAACTGTTGTACAACAACTGTAGTGTACAACAAAACAAACAATATTATTCCACACATTTATAACATCGGCCCCAAGTTTTATATGAAATGTGCGCAAATTACAAAAGTGGAAAATTGCTGTTGCCGGCTGCATCCATCTGCTCCAACTCAAATAAAACTGTAAGCGAGTGAGTGAGTGGTCGACGTACAGCCCTACAAACTGGCGTATGTTACAGGCGGCAGTGGAAAATATAATCAAATGAATCTACCGGAAAACACCAGTAGATGTCGAGTGACTTCGGAGTGAGTTCGAGTATGTTTCACCACAATGCTATGGTTTCATCACAATAGTTTCTTTTATATGCCTTATTATATGCTTCGAACTTAGTTTCTAAGACGCGGTGTCCAAACGCGCTGAGATAAACTATCATCAGCTGAAACTACATATTTCAAAAAGGTTTAGTTAAAGGTTTAGTTAAAGGTAAATACACAAGGAGTTGATTCGTCCACAAACTTAGTTTTAAAGTGGTTATGTGTTCCAGCATAAAAAAATAAGCATAAGCATGAAACAATGATGGCTCACTGGTAACGTGTACGGACACCGCGTCGATAGACGTGATTTCGAATTAATGTAATGCTCAGGGCTTTCGGTGAAGGAAAACATTGTAATGAAACCACAGCATGGTGGTAGGATGCTTTCTAATGCCCGCCTGGCTAGCTACCACCCTCAAGTTGAAAATCTGCCGCCAAAAACCTACAGATGTGTTCCGGTTCCACTAAACTTAACGTATTACCATCTTGGGCCACATCGTCGCCCAACATCAGGGGAGATTGTTGCCATAAAACTAAGCCTATAAACGATAAAACAAAAAATAAATCATCGCGGTAGAATTCATCTGTGCGAAGAATTTACGTTTGCAAGAACGTATTTTTGAGAGTCCTAAAAATAAAACTTACTGGCTATCACAGGATGGTTGGCAACTATACAGGCTGCTAACAGTTAATATTACATACATATGTATAGTATTATAGTGTTATCACTCACTCTGTTACAACTTGCGCCACGATCGCCAATATAAAAAGGAAAGTAGCATTCGAATGAACTTTTTAATCGGTTCGCAGCGAGATCTCCCGGGAAATAATACGAATTTAAAAATAGGTTTTGAATTACATTCTTAAATTATAAGTGAAGGCGAGTATCGTATTATATAAACTTTAGTGAGTCAGTTTTATTCAAATATAACAAAAAATCATAGATTTCAATAAGTATCTCTGATAGGAGAAAGCCTGAAGATTAAACGGTTAAGACTAGCGGAATGTCAGTCCAATTTACTTGAGTTGGTTCGAGTTTTACAGCATGTACAAGCTAGTTTTTTTGGATTTCGCATAAAAATACTGGAAATTCATAAGTATCCAATTGATATGAATAAGGGATATATTACAAGGAAACTTGCACGTTCGAGGAACGTTCACTTAGCACCACCATTTTAATTTCATAATAATCAATTAGATTCATATTAGTTTGATTGCAAATAATACTACTGTTAAAAACAGGTTATTAACATTAAAATAAATTATCACTTGTGCCATCTATTAAGTCTAGAATATACTAAGCGATGATTACCATGTTTTACTATAAATAAATTAAATATATGTCAGAACTTTGGCTTGCAACGTAAAACCGTGTTTTACCAGTTACTAGATGTGCCCGCGTCTCCGCTCGCGAGTACTAAAAAGACTTATTTTGCGCGGTACTCAAATTATATTTCCAAAATAAAAGTAGCCTAACTTACTCTTAAAAACATCAGCTATATGCCACTGAAAATCTCATCAAAATCGGAACAGACAGAAAGACAGACAATCAAATTTAAATGAAATGGTTTTTTGATGTACGTATCGTATATACTTTTACATGCATTTAGTGAAAAGCTGTTATTTTGATATTACATACAAAAACTTTAATTTTATTCTATGTATAGATAATGTCCACCGACTATGTGGTAAATAATAGCTAAACCTTGCTTTATTAAAAATAACATAATAAATTTATTTTCATAAATTACATATCAAATAAATAACACATAATAAAAATACACTTAAAAACTTTTTTACGTATTGTAGATATCTAAGAAGTGTATAAAATAGTGTAATTTTACTTACAAAGACGACAAGTTGTTAGAAGATATATTACCTGAAAGAAATAATTTCATTATTAGACAAATAGTTTAACGTGCGTTTTAAGATCTCAAACTCTGCGTTTATTACAACTGAAATTGGATTTTGAGTTATTTGATTACTTGTAGCAACTCTGTTCGGCTACGGCTGCTAAGACGTAGCAAGTCAGTAGTTAGCGCTACGGCATTAACTACGGCGTAGCAATTATAACAGTAAAATTTATTGCCTCAGTTCATAAATTAGTTTAATCTGAAGCAAATATATTACAATGATAATAAAAATGTAGTAAAGTTTTACAGGAAATGCAATTAAACTGTACTTAATATTCATATCAAGTGAATAAAACTCGAAAACAGTTTTATTATTGATTGGAACGTGTACTTACATTAGTATTATAGTATTAATATTTCTGTTTTATTCAGTTTTTATACCTAAGTTGTTATTTATAACTTCAGGTATTAGGTACCTTAAACAAAATCACAAGTTTTTTGAAATTGAACTATGGGCTACCTTTCACATTAACCTCAAGTCTTATAACGTAGTAAAAATATCGATGTGATTTAAAATGTAACACGTTAAAACTAGGCTATGTATATTCCTATTGAATATAATAGGTATCTTACACATATGAAATTACCGTTTTATATGTAAAATGTAAAACAAAAAAATTATTATGAAATTATACATTTAATCAATCGAAGTATGTAGCAGTTTCGCCATTGTTTGGGTAGTTCATTTATTCCATTGCTGGAAAAATTGTAGGAGCGAAAAATCAATAAAATTTTTGAAGGCGGTTTGGACAGCCTCATCAGAATATAATTTTTTTACTTGCAAGAAATTGTCTGATTTCCGGAAAAAGTGGTAATCTATTGGAACAAGGTCCGGGGAGCATGGTGGGTGTCGGAGACATTCCAACCGCAATTCCTCTAATTTAGCGACCGTCTGTCGTAAATTAAGAGAGTTGGACCAATGAAGTCGTAACAAAAAAAAAGTTAGTATATATAAGACGAGTATTAGAAAATGCCCAACCACCGTGCTATATAAATTCTTAACTATACCTTTCCTCCAAGAAACATTAAAATTTTTATGAAAATCGAAGCTATGGCCTCATTTACACAGCCTTAAATAAGGTAGGCGGTTATTAGGTGTTTAAAATGCATTATGTTCAATTAATACTCTGACCACAAAACTGTTTTTGTGCTAAAGAGAGTGTAAAAAGACCTCAGAGTCGACTGAGTGGCGAAACGAATACTCTCCTTGACGCGAGCGGGTCAGCGCTGCGACGAGAACTGCCTGACCTGGATAACGAGCCGGGTGGAACTTATAACTACAAGTCCGAATGCCTTAAGTATTTAACTATATTCAATTGCATAAATTCAATAAAATCCTTTAATTCGCTTTGTTATTTATGAAGTGTTTGATAAAAGAGTTGTCAAGGTTGAGGGAACAATGTATTAATAAAAATAATACTAATACAAAACTTATTATTAAACTAATTTCAAATATAATGTTTAAAAATAATTACTAATTTAAAAGTGTACAGACAGATTGGGATGCCCATGTACGACTGTCATACTTTCTTAACCTATTTCTGAGCTTAGCTATTGTTCCCATGAGTTACACGTTTACCCGGTATTACAGCACGCTTTCGTGGGAACGAGTTGTTTTAGTTCAGTTTTAAGAAATTTATTTCACAAAAGAATATTGTTCCCTTAATGAGAATTACATACATTTTTGTTGGTTTAAAAACAAAATCTCAAGACATCCAGTGAGTTAAAAGGAAAATATAACTTCAAATATATTCAATGATTCAGTTTCTCTCAGGTCTTTAAACTTGAATAAATAGTTTAGCTTCATCAAATTTTATGTTTTGAATACCATACTTTGTTGATCTTGATTTAGTAACTACTAATTTATTTATGATTCTTAAATAATCTTTTGATGTCCTTTTTTCAAAGCTTATATGTGAATGTAGATTTTTATTTATGATGTTTTTTTTATTAAAATACTTGTTTATAGATATAAATTTGTTTTACAGTCATAATATTTATAATAGTGAGACTACTATATATATTTTTACTGGAAGTTAAATTATCATAATTAAATAGCGTTTTATTGCTTTATTTTGCGCGTTTTGTAGTTCTTTTAATATAGATTTAGAAGAACATCCCCATACTTCAATTAAATAGTCTCAATAAATATGATTCTGACAAATTAATCAGTTATCCAATTTAAGTCCAATGTATCTCTCGCATTAACTTCTTTTTAGTATTTCTACATTTATCCGGAAAGATACCCATTGAAAAAGATTTATTTATACATTCAACTAGGTCGTTTATAATCAGTAGTTTTATGCATTTAATACTTTTGGTGACCGCATAACTAGGTAAAGTATTTCAACATCTGGGCGCTAAAAGAGAGTTCATATACGCTAGTTATTTTCATTGATTTTAAGCTAACTGTTAAGAGTCACTGTGTGTATCTTCCAAGGATCTATCTACATTCGACTCTGACATCGACTGGATAATTTAATCCTGGGTGATCCTGAAGTGCAAAACGTCGAAGCGAGTAACTGTGACGGCTTTTCCAACATGTATATAGCGGTTGTAATCCAGTCAAGTACGTTGTACGCTATCAAATACGCCTGCTAATCTCCAATCGACCCATATAATTTCGAGTTAGCCGTTCCATCTGATAATTTGTGAATAACAATACACTATGAGAGTGCTGGCGGCGGGCGAAGGGCGGCGGGTGTAGAGGCGGTGGGGCAGGACGATTTTGTCCATCGCTAGGAATGTGACTAATATCGAGGCGTGTTGAAAACCACAGAACCCTTGCGTATAGCTCAGTGTATTAGCGCAAGCGATAATACTTTTTAAATTGTTTCTACGTCGTATTTTACTACTTATATATTTATAGTATGCAAGAATGCATGTTTGTAGGCCTCCTGATGTTAGAAGTCATTGCAACCTATAGCCATTTATAACCAAAAAATTCATAGAGTTTACTTAATCTGACAACTAAATAGGAATGCCTCGTGTAGCAGTGCGTGTTGCTTATCCCACCCTACAAACCAGAATACACTAGCATTTGAAGCAATGATGGGTCAGTGGTAGCGTGTACGACTTCGCGTCGATTGACGTAAGTTCTAATCCCTGCAATGAGCCTGAGGTTTTGGTGAAGGAAAACATCGTGGTCAAGCACCAATAATAGGTGTGTTTCGGCAGCTGCACTTGAGAGCTAGTCTTCCACTAGGTTTAGTGTGTTATCATCTTAGGCCACATCTTCACTTAACATCAGGTGAGACTGTGGCCACTACGCCAAACCTACAACGATAAAAAATATATAAACGAACAGTAAGTTCTTAGTAAAAAAGATGTAGCGATGGTTGCTTCCTCGTTCAAACTTGACACTGAAAACATATGACGGCCTGTAACTGCGTCTATAAGCATAGAAAAGTCATATTTAATTCTAGTTTAATTCGCTTTATCTTATAGTTTGTACCACAGGAATCCGACGACTCAAGACTGGCACTAAAACTAGCAATTATTGGATAATCGAATGACGCTCCACAGAGACTCGGTGTCCAAAGTGTTCCGTACCCCCACAACATCCAATCCAGCAAAAACAGCGCTCAATCTACTAGGTGTAATACATAATTACATCCCCTTTTTTCGTCAAATGATAATTTATATTCATCCAATACCGTACTACTCTACGGCCATTAATGTTTTCTATATTTTTATTTATTCTAAACTCACTATGTGACACAAGTTCAACCTAGCTCTGAATGAGTTCAGATAATTTTAAATTATGTTATATTACAAACTGTTACGTAAACTAAAAAACATCAAAATTATTAGAACTTTCAGCCACTATATCAACTTTCTCTTAGCCTAGATCTTAATCTAGACCCGTATGGTCGTTTGTCAAAACTTAAACAAGGTTATTAACTATCACCCAATGCGATCCGAAGCACAACTCTCAACATTGTTATACTGCCTTGTTTATTTATACAACGTTAAATTTTAATTACATTATTAACATTAGGATATTTAGGAATAAGAAACGGAGAGCTCGTTCCGATGGTGACTGTTGGGAAAAACTATAGTTATCCGGTAAGACATTATATGGCACCTGGCGGCTCGTAGTAAGCTTCAGTTATAACTTGTTGTAATCTTGAGTCCGTTTGTCTAGGTGTTCCAGTTTGGTATCGGCGATCGCGATCGCGGCGACGCCCGCACTCCGCACACCGACCGACAGGCCAGACCAGAGATACTTATCGACAAGATGTATGGAGGTAAGCTTTGGATGATCTACGTTACTCTCAACACTGATAGACGTTATCTCATTTAACGGAAGCTAGATATATATGCCAACTCAATGTTAGATTTTATATCATCGTCTGAAAATATCAACTCCTTTTTAGTTCGTTTTTAAAAGCCATAACATTTTTATATTTGTATTGAGTAGTTGTTTTATTGGAGTAGAATATAAAATACATCGTTGCGTTTGCAAAATGCACTATGTAACGTTGTTACCGTGCCGACTCCGCATGTAGCGACTTGTCACACTTGCGGATCTGGTCGGTGAGGTCAAAACAGTAGTGTGGGTTTTTGGGCAAGCACGTACTATCTTATCTACGTTCCAGGCTAGATAGCGTCAGTGGATAAGTCACTCCATTCACTTCAATATAAAAAGTGGAAAACAAAGCTTTTTTCCATCTGACTATACTACCAGCATGTAATGCCCTGAAACCCTTTAGCTTCACGAAGCTTAATGTTCCAACGCAACTTTCGCTACTGGGCTTTCACTTACTGGAATGAAATATGTACAAGTATTGAAGCTTGCGCGGCGACAGGTAACTTTGCTGGAGTATATTTTTGATTTAGATAGATCTTGGCCTAGTACCAACCACGACAGCACACCTCAAAGACGATGCCGGTTCTCTCATTACCGATCCAGACCATCAACTTCATTGCTGGATTCTACTCTACAAAGATTTTTTTAACTTACTTATCGAGATTAGGCAAGAATCAATCGATTTGATTTCTATATTTCCGACCTGGAATGAGCTCCATGATATCCTCACTCTTAAGGATTTTAATTTAGCCGTGCGACTATACTCTACGGTTATAAAAGCCCCCCAAGTGGTGATTGGGTACTCGCCGAAGTTATCAAAATGTCTTGCGTGGCTCCCATTCTGTACAAACTTTTCATCAAGTGCTGGAAGGAGAAACATATACCTCAGGATATGCTTAACGCAAAAATCGTCACTCTTTATAAAGGACAAGGGACCGAGGCTACTGTCCTGGAATTACAACTACTATCCTAATTAGTACTATCCGGGAATTTGCCTTCTGAGTACTAAAAAAGCTACTCGGTCGTATTATATTGACCAAACTAAATCAAAAACTAGCTGATCGTGTATACCCTGAGTCACAGTGTGGATTTTGTTCTCAGCGGTACACAACTGATTTGATTTTCTCTCTTCGTCAGCTCCAAGAAATGTGTTAAGAGCAAACAACTACCTTGCTGGTAGCTTTGGTTGGTTCAAACAAGGCTTCTGATAATGTGAGCATAGAAGGCTTTATACATCATATTGTAAAAAAATTTGATGCCCACCGAAACTTTTAAATTTAATAAATTATACCTTGACACAAAAAGCACTGTTATTTACAATAGTCATACTTCAAATCCTTTTGAAATGCACAGGGGGGTGCGGCAGGGTTGCGTTTTGGCTCCTACTTTGTTTAGTGTATTGTCTCCGTACTTCTGAAAGTCGCTTTCGCTTAAGCTTTAAAACATATTTCCTTTCAAAACCCTTCAACATCGTCAAGATTTATTTGTCGACAACCGGCTATATGCCGATGACGCAGCCTTTATCGCAACGTCTTTAGAAAAGCTAGCAGATAATGATCGACAAATATAGTAAAGTTTGCAACCTTTTCGCCATGTCGATTAACCTGTTATAATGGTGCAAGGTGTCATCCAAGTCCAACAACTGTATTAAATAATTTGCCTTTGGTAGTGTTTGATAGTATAGCGAGTAACTGGCTAGTCTACTGTCCTAAGTAAAAGGATAGTAGGCAAGTTATTCATCTAAACGCCCCTACAACAGATAAGGAACTCATTATACCGCATTAGAGTACAAAGACCTAAGCTACGCCCATTTAAAGATGGCCAACATTTTTGCACCTATCGGCGTGTTCATCGAGCCGTATCGAACCGACTGCAGTGCATAATTATTATTAATTATAATTTATTATAATCTGGGATGTTGTTTCTTGCTGTGGAATAAATCGTTGAGTTAACTTGCTTTTGCTTCCATACTCTCGAATAAAAATTTAATTTAATTAAAAGCAAAGATAGTTGTTTTCGATATTCCAAAACCATATCATATCTATACTGGGTATCCGATACCAGAAACATCGACAATAGGTTCTGTTATCTTAGGTCCACCGTGTCGAACAATCTGTCACTTGATGCTGTGATCAATATTCGCATCGGTAAGGCCTATAAAGACTAAGATGATTGTATATCTGACCTGCATCCTAAGCATATAGAAGTGTTCTATGAAGCCGACACTTGGACCTCTTACGCCAAGCAGGAGAGAAGGCTAAAAAGCTTCCGCATACGCTATCTTCATCTCATTTTTCACATTTCGTGGAAATACAAGGTAACAAACGAGAAGGTGCTTATTGTTGTAGTGTTGAAACAAAGGCAATTTTACTGGTTAGGTCAAGTGCACCGGATGGAGTCTTCTCGTTTGCCTCGACAAACTCTGTTGAGAGAGATTGCCAATACCTAACGGCCAATGAGACGTTCCAAATTGCGCTTCAAAGACAGTGCCAGGCGCGACAAGCTTGCCTTCAATATCGATCGAAATATTGGGAAAAAGAGGCCGATAATCGCGAAGTCTGGCGGAAAAGGATTACCGACGGCTTTGTGGTAGCCCATAGCAAGTAGTTCGACGTCCTCTCACACAGGCACCAGCAACGTTACCAATGCGCTGTTATTCCCCGAAACGATCCCGGAGTACTGTTTATTTGTGCACGATGTGGACGTAACTGTCGCTCCCGCATCGAACTTAACAGTCATTCACGTAAGTACTGCCAACTTCATATCAACGGACGTAATTATTTTAGATTTCGAATACATATGATGATGATAATTTTGAAGGCACAACGATGATATTATCTGATTTATCGTAAAAATGTATACAGAGCAAGTTAAACATGGTTCAATGAGTAGGTACTCGTAAAGGAGATCGGAAACCATTGAAATGTTTCCGCCAAGTGGATAGAGTTACTTGTGCGCGTGTAGCGTGTATCATGTAGCGAACAACAACCTACCGTTTATATTCACAATACGTAAGCATATAATTACTTAACACTAGTTTTGACCTGTGGCTCTGCCTGCGTCTTTTGTTTTATGCTCTAGAGACAAAAATAAAAGAAATTAGCTATGTGTTTTTGGAATTTTACTTATTTATTTATTGAACAGTGTGAGCAAAAATGATTCTATCTCTATTTTCTTAAATATCGTATTATATATATCGTTTATTTAATTTTACACAGTAGTCTACGCGAGTGGAGCTGCGGGCACAGGCAGTGTTATAATAAATGGAGTGTTGTAAGCGATAATCTTATGTAAATAAAGCAATGTACACTGAATGACTAAATGAAGCCTTTTATTTTATGTATATGTTATTCTCAGTTCATATTAAAGTATAATTTAAGATGGCAACGCGCTAAGTCTACAGTGTTACGAAAACAATTAAAAGTCGAAACTGTAGAGAAGACACGGGTAAAAGTTAATTATTTAACATAATATGCTAATTGCTTTAATAACTCATAACAACTAGAAAATCTCTCAAAGGAAATTAGAACATAAATATTGAATTAGAAACGACAAAAAAGTAACTTTTAATTTATGAACAATATCCTTCTTTGTCTTGTTTCAGAATTGGTTCAATTAATATTCGTACCGCGGTGCGAGGCCGCTGTCGGCGCCCCGAGTCGCGGCCGGCGAGCCACATCGCTTGCAAATTAACCGACAAATTAATAACATGATTTATAAATAATAAGTAATAACTCATTTTGTCAAGTTGTTCATTTGATGGAAACGCTTTTGAATATTTTGCAACTTCTTCTCCGTTATTAGATACCTATATGTTACAAACCATTCGCTTTGTAAATTCAACGTTTAATTCAATTCAATTCAATTTTCTCTATAGTAAATATTATTTTTATAGTTACTAATGGATTTCGAAATATAATAAAAACTTGTAATAGTTGTGTAAACAGAATTATAGAACATCGATTACAAAAGTTTTAGATCGGAAATGGGCATGTAAGAACGATTTACAATTGATATAATATCGCGTTTCTACAAAGAATTAGCTTCATGTGTGAAAATTTATACTAATATTTATATTAGGGCCATGAAGCTATTAAATACAGAACTATACAATCTTTGTATTTTATTCAAAGTTACTAAGTACCAATTTTTGGCGGTTATTTATAATAATACTTTGTTTTTATTAACACGTAATAGATAATAATAAAACAAAAATATTAATAACAGTAATTCTTCAAACAAGATGATAAATTACCTAAACAAAGAAATTATCACTAACACTTAGTTGGCGGGTGGCAATTGAGTTTAAGTGTTCTCAGACGAGTGACGACTTTGATTATTTCAACATTCAAATATAATATAAGCTTTACGCAATAGTAAAGTGGGTCTATTGACGAGATAAATACCTTCAGACGATTTGACAACTAAGTATCAACTCAATGGAACGGACTCGTTATCGTTTTCAAAGTCAGACCTGGTACTTAGATATTGGCCGGCAAACAACTGCGCACGCGCCAACACTCACATATTGCACTGATTTCATATTAATGAAATATTTACGTTTGGTCTGTATGAGACACTCACCTTTCCGTTTCCCTGCGGTTGGAAAACATTTTTCCCTATTTATTGAATAAGTAATATAATTATTACCGAGTAGGTTCACTTTATATTTTCTACTAAATACTTTATAAACAAAATAATATAAATTAAAAGAAATATGGAAAACATTTTTAGGAATATTATTTTTCACATAAAATTGGAACCATAGTTCGAAATGCGCGATAATAAAATATTTATTAAAGAGGTTTAAAATAAATTTTTCATTTGCTATAATAATAATAGCAGCCTTTAAAGGCCTTTCTGCCGAGCAAAGGCCTCACCTCGAGAGAAGGCACGGGCTTAATCACCACAGCCCACGACAAAATGTATTGACGATTTAAAATACCGAGAAATCTACTTCTGTATTTCCCAAATATAGCAGTCCTAACAAAACTTTCCTCATGTGTTCAGCTTTTCCTTCGCCGTCAGACAATAGTGTTACCATAAAAAAAAAAAAAAAAACTTGATAGTCAATGCCGACCTTGTGGCGTGTCTGCCTACACTGAAGCTAAGGTGAATCGACTACACAGTGAAGGTTGCGGGAACCCGCTGGATACGAGCTGCACAGGACCGGTCGTTGTGGCGATCTTTGGGAGAGGCCTATGCCTAGTAATAGAGTTCTTTTGGTTTAACGGATGGATGGATGGACAGATATGCAGAGGAGCAAATTTGCGGACACCGAATCAATATTCCGCCGGTCTAAAGCATTCGACAAGCACAACTTACAAGACATTACTATGCGAAACCAAAGCCTTCGCCTTATTTGACATATTAGAATAATTAAATATCCTACCACCATTCAGAGATCATTGTTCCATCGAAGACGGTCTAATATATTTTTTTTATTTTCTTTATTTATGAGTCCAAATTTGTAACTCCGAAGCAGGGCTGCACAGACACTGGTCCGCGAAGACATTTAAATTTGCCCGCCAACTATTACTAAACTATCTTTAAGTTATATTTATATATGAATCTAACATTGTTGTACACAAGTTTTATTTTGCTAGGTGGCCAGCCAGCTAACATGGATTTGAAATTATGGTCCGTCTCTAAAATGAATTGGGTAGCCTTCTTTTGTTTTAATTCAACTTCTGGAAAATGACAGTCGCCGTTGGCACGCAGCGTCCACTCTGTGCTCATCTAAATAAATAAATAAAGTATACTTGTATGTGAGCAGGTGGTGGGACGAGAGAGGGGCGGAGCGAGGAGAAGGGAGGGTAGACGCTGTAACTTGTTTTCGCTTACCGAGCGAGCAAACAACATTAGCATACGTGAATGCCGAGTGAAGCCATTAGCTCGCTCGACACACTTAAGATGTTTGCTGGTTCATAATGTTAAATAACAAACTGTTCCATTATTGGCGAAAGAAACTAGGTGTGTTTGTAACTTACCCAGGAACTACATGTATAGTGGAGACTAGACTCAGCTGTCGGAACACATTCATAAGAGCTTGATGAAAGATTTTCATCTCGAGGGTATTAGAGCGCAGGCGAGGAATACAAAAGCTTCCGTTTGTATAGTATATCTTTTTCTGCACAAAAATTTAAAGCTATAGCCCCATATTTTTCGATGATCACTTTGCAATTGTGTAGTGTTCAGACTTCCCATAATAAAATTATTAGCAGTAAATGTACAAATATTGTGTATATGGGTCTTGACCCAATTTTTTTTAATGTATTTTACTTTTCGTTTGTTCTGAAAGGGCACCGCCGCGTTTGTATGACTAAAGACGAATACAATGGAAGCTACTTACAGCGAAAAAATTCATAAATGTGTTTTCTCACAAAATTCCTGACAGTAACACAATATACGAATTTTGGAAGGAAGACAAATAAGAGATTTTTCGTTAAAGTTTTTGTTTCATGGCTATAATCGTTATACACACGATAAATAAAATCATGTCGTTTTGTTCTATAATAAAAATTAAACGCGTGTCAAGTAAAGTTTATTTATAATGAAAGTTAATGTGGCCTTCGGACAGGAATATTTTGTATGGAACAGATATTTCGTATCCAGAGTTACCATGAAATATCACAGTAGCAAAATATTTTTCAGAACGGGAACAAGTTTTACATTGTATTTAATAATCTTAGATACAATTGTGATGTTACACCTATTGTGTATGACTATTATGAATTAGTACATATTTATAACACGATGTCAGGGACAGCAATGTTGGGTAAAATAGTTGATTGATCCATATACCTATTTTTACCTGTGGGCGCTCAAATTAGTAATGAAATCAAGTAAATGTAATATTATTGTACAATTGATTATAAATAATATAAAACACAACTTGGGCAATGAGTTGGGGCAGTGGGCAGTTCAGAAAAAACGGCGTCCTTACAATTATTTTTCTTATAAACCAATCGTTTTGTTAAGTGTTAACATCGCATACACCAATTTCGATAAACGTGGAAAGTAAAACATTATCTAAATACAAAACTGTGTGCAAATCCCTAAATAATATTAGATTAGTTGTGGAATTTAATGTATATTTTCTTTCTGTTTAGTGAGCCATTTCGAGTATTTATGTAAAGCAAACAAAACCAACGTGAGATTACTCAGTAGCGTTAAATTTCGAAGATTATATGACAAGATAAAAGGCGAGGTACGAAACAGACAAGCTCCTTACGAACTCGGCACTACGCTTGTTTTGCAAGTATATTTATAAGTTTAGTGGTATTTGCATGTTATGAAGCGAAGCCGTCACCAATATTGATCGTTGACTTTTTACTAGATTCAATTAATAACTTGACTTCCTTGGATTGTATTAATGCCAATTTTACAGCACGCATTTTGTGTGACGCTGAGAGCCAAAGGGTTAATATAAATAGGTACCTTTGTGCAACCCGAGAAACAGGTAATTTCAGTCTATACAGAGAGAGCAAAGATGACATTGTTCAGTTGTTTACAATTGAAATGTTTACATTTCATTTCTTTTCACTCATAGTAATAAACGTGTAAGAAGAACTCGTATATTGTATTAATTAAGATGACCCGTATTTTGATTTGTTTCATGTATTAATTTAGCAATAATTATAATCAATTATTTCATCCACATTACAAAAATGGATAAGCGTCCCAAAAAAAACGTAAAGTTAAAAACCTTAAAACAAGTTATCGAAACTCATTGAATTATAGGCTTTATTGTATCGTTATTAGCCACGTGAAACGATACCTCTAAAGTATCGTAAAATTCTAGCCAAGTATTAAAATGTTGCGAACAAAAAAATTATAGTTTTCTCATTCTTCTGAACCAAGTAATAGCACAAAATTAATGAATTAAGTTCATTTTAAAACTAATTTGTTTGATTTTTAATATACAATGTCAATAGTTTGAAGCTATTTCATTAAAAACTGATAAAAATTGTTTTTTATACTACATCACATTGTTTTATTAATTTTATTTAACACTATTTAAGTACCTTTAAAAATACCCGATTTTCGGATAATTTGCTAATGATTGACGGGCAAAAGAAAGAAAAAAGGAAAAGTTTATTTATCCATCGCACAACACATACATAAAATTATAATTATAAAACAAACACAACCAAAACAATGTGTTGAGCGGAGATAAACAGGCCCCAGTCTCAACATAATTGCTACACTGAATCAGTACAGCGCTGGTATTCTGACTGGTTCAGCTTAACAGACGTCAATGACACCAATAAAAATAAAGTAAAAATAAAGAAATAGTTCATAGAAAAAACATATACACTAAGAAGGAACAAAAAATATATAAATAAGAAAAAGAGCAAGTAGAAACTGTGTCTGAGAGACTAAGGAAACTATTTTCACACTTTTAAGGTTACGTTAAACTACAAATCTGGTCACGTACCAAAAGTTTTTTAAGCGTTGCTCTGCATATTTGAACTTTTTTAAAAGCACGAACTGGCGGGTAAATGCTGGTTATTTTTAAGTTATTGGTCGGTTAAACCAAAGACTCTAACTGGCCGCACTAATTATTAATGACAGTCATCGTTATTTTAGTAGTCGTGTAGTTTTGAAAAGCGCTCTGGAATTACAGTTTCTGGTATGTAATGGGGACCATTTAGTACGAACTGAAACAGCAGCCAGTTTGCAACCATTTTATTTATCATCACCATCATTTCAGCCTAAAAATGTTCACTATAAAATAAAATAAAAACATTATACTGGAAATTAATGACGTAAAATAAAACTGTGAACGTATCGTTTGTAAAAATATCAATGTCCGAAAACAAGAAGAAAAGAGCTAAATGATATAGCGATGTGCTGATACATACTGGACTTTGCAGAAATTTTGTTGAGCGGGTACATTACAAGATATAATCATTAATCGCGTCGCTCGTGACTATAGTGTGAGTTTAATAGTGTTTGGTTTCCACTGTAGACAGAAGTTAAATATCGCACCCGAAGCGCCCTGTCCGCAGCACGGCACGGCACGACACGACACGACACGACACAACACGTCACGACACGACACGACAAGAGGCCCACAAAACGATTGTCTAGACATCGTTTCAAAAAGCTGTACTGTAACGCCGACGACGAAATGTTTATCGAGCACCCTACTACTGAGCAAATCTTAAAAACATGTTATTTGTATTATGCACAAGTCATTTGTGATTTATCTGCAATGAATCACTTGTTGTAATGTTTAATTTTTACTAATAAAATTGTTACTAGCGACTCCATTAGGTTTTCTTTAACCTACTTTTGGTGTTTTATAAACAAAAAGAATGTTTATTTATATATTGCTAAATAATTTTTACATATGAAGTCACTACGCGCGCTAACTACTAAACAATACGCGCTAACTACACACGTAGCTACTAAACACGCCAAAAGAAGTATAACTTCAATAATTAAGGTGTACGATTATTATATTTGTATGATGGTAGGTAAAAGGCCAACGCCAATGTTAACAGCCATCATATTACATATTTATTTTTTACTATTCATAGTATGTGATATGCGAATCTATTAAGGATGTTCAGTGCATTCATAACGATATAAAAAATTGAAATCTAACATCACAACATGATAAGTTTTGGCGAGAGCCAAAATTCAAACAATAGAAATATTTCAATTTATATCACAATTTTTACAACACTGTTCCGTCATTTATTTAATTTCATAATTACAAGACGTGTCCACTTAGCTGGTCGCTTAAGGAGTGCAACTGAATCGATCGCAGTCGTTTACTTACGTCGTAGCGGAAATGCATAAAAACCAAACCGGAAGCAAATAATACAAATAAATACATTTTACTTAAATATTTAAAAATTGTAAAAACTATGATTTATAAATTAACACGCTATTTCTATTTTAACCTATCGATAATAATAATAATATTGCCTAATGGTATTAAAAACAAAAACAGCAACTTCATCATTCTAATAATATACTAACAATGAAACTCAATACAAAACATGAACGTGTGTGAATAAAACATCTACATTAAATATATAATTAGATATAAAATATTTTTAAATATCTCTAACATAAGACAAAATATTAATATGTACTAATAATATTATCGAATGTTAGATAACTGTCAGGATATTACTATTTTACACACGTATATATAACTAATAAACACTTTAAGATTTAATTAATGTAATGTTCGTTTACTACTAGCAGTCTAGTAGGTACTCATTACACGTCTTCTAATATCAACGTCACACCAATACGTTTTACAATGTAAGTATTAAAGTTGTTGTTTAAGGTTTATAACATAGTAAACACGGCGTCGCGCTATATGTAGGTTAGGGAGCGGGCGGGCGGGCGTATGACGGCGCCGGAGCGTCGCGGCGCCCGCCCTCGTCGACTTGCCGCCTTAATGAGGTCGCGACGGGAGACAAAGATGCCAACGTATCTTTTCTTTAACCGTTCAATACAAATGGAATTAGTTTACATGTTTTAGATATCTCTGAGACGCGCTCTGCAGTTATGGGCTAGTAATCACTTAGGCTCAATGATATGGATATGAGATAGTGCCAGGTTTCCGAAGATAATGAATCTCCCCTCCTCAAGGAGCCCAAGCCCGGTAAAGCTGTACAAGCCGTATAGGCCCCAGGGCCCCTAAGGCTAACAGTATAGTCAGTTCGAAAAAAAACTCCTCAAGGAGCTCTGGAAATTTCTATTCACCGCAGGAATACAACACAACACGAGGTTGTTTGGCTGCGTTCTTCTGTAGGGTCAGACTGCCCCAAGGCCCAAGTAGAGAGAAATCTCGAAAGAGATCATGTGGTACACAATATTTCAAAAAAAGCTAAAGCGAGTCTCACAATACTTCTTAACATAAGAACACTTCACTTTGCAAAAGCGAACTTAACAACACGATTAAATATTTAATCAGATATACGTTTACGACGCGAGCAACAGCCCTTCTGATTAAATATTAAAGCGTTAGGGGCTGTCACTATTTATAAGAACAACCGGGTTTAAAAAGAATAGTTGTCGAACAGTCGTTTCGTGAAACTAGATCAGGATAATCGTCATCGATACAAAGTGCTTATGTCACATTAAAACTGTAATTTTTAATATTTTTTCATAATCTGGGATTTTTTTCGGACACAACACGAACTGCGTCATCAACCTGCTAAAGTGATATGACTTTTTGATCACCATATTCCAGTGAACGTTGCCTCAGTGTCTCGTATGTTATTCGACTTTATTTACACCCCAATAAAAGTATAGGTACAAATCTAAATACACAATTAACTTTCAGGTTAACCGTTTGATATATATATTTCGAATCCAACAATGTTAGATGGGTCGTATAAAATGAAAAGCGGCAAAACCGATAACTTGATAATAAAAAAAGGTAATAAATTTCAATTGTATCCATAGCGAATATTTTACTGTTAGCTTCACCTACAAGTATTTGCCATAAATATCTATGGATGCAATTCTATTTTATTATTATTTACAAATTATTGGCATGACTTCCTTTAGCGTTTTTGATTTTGTATGACTCAGATGACAGTTAGATTTGTCGGAAGTTAGCTAGTTCGTCAAGAAGGTGGTCAACTGGTTGATGGCGGATATGCTAATTTAAAACTACATAATGCATAATGGTATGTCCTTAGTTTATAATCTTTTTTCCATAATATAGGTATACTAAAATTGAACATTACATTCTGTATCACATAATTGTGAAAAACTAGCTAAGACCAGCGGCTACTCATAAATATGTATATCGTCGTAATTTCTTCGTCTGGTATTTATATGATTCTGAAGTCAAAAAGAACCCTTACACGGGTAAATCGATATGTCCGTCTGTCTGGCCGTGGCTTACCTCAAAGATTCTTAGTACTAGAAAGCTGTAATTTGGTATGTGTATACATATTAATAACGCCGTCAAAAATTTTGAAAAAAAAAATTATTTAGGGTACCTCCCCTACACGTAAAGTGGGAATGATTTTTTTACTCTATTCCATCGTAAGAGTTATTGATGGATAGGTTGTTTAAAGAAATTGTGGGTCTGTGAAAACCATCTTTGGATTCAGCGATCCGTTTGCGAAATATTAAACTTTAAAGTGGCAATTCTTGTTAGAGTCAAATCCAAAACAAGGCTCCCCGCCAGGTAAATGGTTGTTTTTGGATATGTGAAAAAATTCACGATAGTAGTATATGCAATGAAGTTATAAGGAAAACTATCATAAATAAGTAGCCTTTACAAGTTAACGAGTAATAGTCAATTAACTTATAAAATGTATTTGGAGAAGTAATGTCGTACAAATTTCTTTGAAAATTACTTAAAGACCATTCTTGAAGTCTCCATAAAATATCGAAAAAATTACTCATGTTACACCGGGCTGGGAGCCGCGCCGGCCGGTACACGGTGTAACATAAATGATCCTTAAGTCTGCATATTGTGACGGGCAACTACGGAACCCTACAGTGTGGGTGATCCCACGCGTACTTATATTTTAATATTTTTTAAAGTATTATTGACAATTTTTTAAGTTATAATTGACGAATGATGTAATATACTTTATGTGTACAAAATTTAATCAGAATCGGATGAAGATCGGATGAAAAAAATAATAATTTTTATTTTCGCTTAACAATTGCCAAATGAACGAAATATACTTTCCGCGTAAACATTTTCATCAAAATTCATCAGACCAATTTCGACTTAAACCCTGACATATAAACAGACATATGACAATTTTTTATCTCATATTGGAGATCATTGGCGTGTATAATTGAAGAGATTTTTCAAGTTAGGAAAACCTACACATTTACAGACAAAACTACATATGTATAACTCGACCTCCTTATAACATAAGGAGACTCGACGGGATACTGCATTATAATCATTTTTTTATGTTCATATATATAACTAATATATAAATATATATAACGTATTATATAGTAAAATTTGCTTCACTTTGAACTTGTATTTAATATCTAACAAATCTTAAAAAAAAAAAAAAAAAAAAAACATTTTTACTATAAACCTAGCGCGATTATATTAGGTCTTTACCTATGAAATTGCCGTTTTATATGAAATAATTTAAACGATGTTTTTTCATGTATTTTTTATTTGTATTAATCGAAGTAATCACCCATGCAATCAATGCATCTTTGCCAGCGCAGTGGCAGTTTATTGATGCCCTTCTTAAAGAAATCAGCTGGACGGGAGGCAACAAATTTTTCAAAGGTATTTTGTACTGCCTCTCGGGTATTGAATTTTTTTCCCGCCAAGGAGTTATCCAAATTCTGGAAAAAGTAGTAGTCTGTAGGCGCAAGTTCTGGTAAGTAGGGCGGATGACGGAGAACTTCCAACCCAAGTTCTTGCAACTTGGAGACCGTCTGTTGTGCAGTATGAGGTCGCGCGTTGTCGTGCAGGAGCAGCGGAGACGAGCGATTGACCAATGCTGGTTGGAGATGTGCCAGCTTCTCCATCATTGTGTTCATTTCTTCACAGTACACATCTGCAGTAATGCTCACCCCGTTTGTTAAGAAGCTGTGATGAATCACACCGGCGTTACACCACCAAACAGTGACCATCACTTTTCGAGGGGTAAGTTTTCGTGTAAGGCATTGTTTAGGTGCTGAACCAGGATACAACCAACTTGCTGAGCGCTTGCGGTTATCAAACAGAATCCATTTTTATCGCAGGTAACAATGTGGTTAAAAATTCCTTCATTTGTGTGTCTGTTGAGCAGTGCAAGGCACGTCTCGACACGTACTTCACGCTGACGATCATTGAGTTCGTGGGGCACCCATTTGTCAAGCTTTTTTACCTTGCCAATTTGACGCAAATGGACCAATATTGTTTTGACGCTAACGTCGAAAGCTGCTGCTAATTCAGCCGTAGATTGTGTATCATCAGCTTCCACAATCGCCTTTAATTCGTCATTGTCGACCAAAGTCTTCGGACGACCGCCAGGTTCATTTTTCAGGTCGAAATTCCCAGAACGGAAGCGAGCAAACCAATAACAGGTGGTGCGTTGGTTTGTAGTGTTAGCTCCGTAAACGTCGTTGATGTTGCGTGCCGCTTGTGCCGCGTTACTGCCACGACGGTACTCATATTCCATAATTACTCGAATTTTTAACGTATCCATGATGACAAAAAAGATTTAAATGCGATGAAAATGTTACACTAATCAATAAACAAATGACTACTTTTGGAAAAAGAATTCCATGTTTTTAAAATAAAATTAATTTGAATTGAAATGGCCAGTACTGCAGAACGGCAAATTTCATAGGTAAATACCTATTATATTATATGAAATATTGAAATGTGAAAAGACTTAGATTTACGTGTTCGACTGTAATGAACATAATGTTTGATGGTACGCGCATTGGTTTCCGGTTCACGACAGCCCTGCCATTCAAATATTAACGCGAGGGTTACTACCACAGTATGCACTTAAAATAGGTTTCAATTAAAAAACTCTAAATACAATATATGAATATTATAAAAACGTTTACAAGAAGACATTCGAGTAGGTAATGTAATACCCGCACGCGCGCGCTTCGCTTCGGGTAACGTACTGTGTCGTAATACGGCTTATTACACGTTATTACAATTGTAATAAACGAAAATAATGCGAAGCCATTGTCTCCGCGCCCTCAGAGACCGACTGGAGGCACCTTCCGACATACACATACTTACATTACTTAAGAACATTATTTAGATTTATACCCAAAATTAGAATAACTTTAAACTTTTATATTTATTGTCAGTCACAGTAACTTACAATTAAGAAAATCGTATTTTGTAAGTTTTTTAGTTCTTAATCTCACCTGAAGTTAAATTACGTTGTTGCCCAAGATGGTAACACACTAAGCCTAGAGAGGGGAACTGACTCTCAAATGCTGCTGCCCGGAACACAACTATAAGTGCATGGCAGCTAATTTTGAACTTGAGGGTGGTAGCTAGCCAAGCGAGCATAAGAAAATGCCCCACCATCATGCTATAGTTTCATTACGATGATTTTCTTCACCGGACGCTCAGGCTCTCTGTAGGTATTCGAACTCACATCGATCGACGCGGTGTCCATACAGGCTACCACTGAGCTATCATCACTTCAAAATTTAAATGCTTTTATAGACTTTAAATATTTCAATATATTCCCTGTTTAATATTAATAATAAATATATAAAACTAAATTAAATCAGTAGCCACCAGTGACGGTAATTCATATGTAAACGATCCTTCAAACGGAAACATTATTTTTAAAATATTAACCCTCTATCACTGATAATGCGTAGTAGCAAGCAACATAAACTAAGGCTAAAATATTGGAGATAAAGCGCAAAAAAAATATAGTAAATTTATACCACAACTAAATTCCGTTCAGTATAAATGATGCATATGCATAGTTACTGCGGCAAAACCGCATTGTTTCCCCGCGCTGCGCCGCGGGAGCGTTCGCCCGCACCGTCCACACTCGTAAATCACACGCGTCCGGGAAATGTTTACCAACATGTTACTTTTATTGTACTGATTGAATAAACTCGTGTTTAATTTTATTCAATCTGTTGTGGCATGTACTCGTATGTAGTGTCATATAGACCAAACATTAGCATACATCCCATTGCGATGGAGATATTATAAAACAAATTGTACAATTTGCAATCATACTTACAGGCTGCAAGTTCTTTAAAAATCTGACAATAGTGACTAGAACTCGCGCCCTGTGGGTTCCGTACTGATTACATTACATAGTTAAGAAACAACAAGTAATCATAAAAATATCATTAGTTCGAAAAAAAATCACTACCAGCACACTTTCTTGGAATACGCTGCCAACACCGTTAAACATGGGATAATGGAAACACTATATAAATGGGTAATAAAATATAATATGTTAAACATATTTGTGAACACCAGAAAGATCTAAATAAAAAAAAACTCTATCACTCTACAGAAGATCGCACCCAAATGAGTTAGGTTACCAGATCTCTTTGAGGTAGGCGGGTTCAAGTTAAAAAGTGGGATAGTGACACCTATGGTGTCACAAGAGAGGTTCTTACACTTGATGTTTGGAAATCCAGTGGTCCAATCGCCTTAACCTCAGTGTTATGCAAAATCATGGTGTGGATTATAAATACACAGCTAATCCATTAATTAGAAGTTCACTCCTTAATAATCGTACGTGTTGCATCGCTTGGGGGAGCCGATTGACAAATATGGCGAGACCGTAGCAATTAGCTTCGACATAGGGAAAGCGTTTGATGATACGGCCTAGCACCGTGGTCTTTTGTCCAAACTCTAGTTTTCTGCATGAGTGCAGAATACGACGTGTCCTCGTTGATGGATACAGTTCACAGCTCATACCAGTTGACTCAGGAGTTTCACAATATATTGTACTTTCGCCCACCCTGCTTCTTATGTACACCAATGATATGTTAGTCTCTGGTTGCATTCATTGCTATGCAGATGTCAGCACGGTTCATGAGTATTATAGCAGTAAGCCGACTTGTTGGTTGGTTGTGTTGGTGTAGTTGGGTTGAAACAGAGAGGCTGCGAGCAGATCTTGTTAATGAGCTCAATCAATTCTTCGACTTCATATATTCATGAGTTTCAAGCAACTTGGTTGATTTTAGTGCTAAGAAAACTCAGACTTGCCTTTTCTCTTGAAAAGTACTTCATAAGTCTTCAAAGTAATATCTCACTTTTGTTATTAATATTATTATATTATTAAAGGATTTATCTGTATATAATTCTTTCCTTATTAATAGATAAAGCAAGGTATTGTTAGAGAACAGACCGCGACCCCTAACTTTTTCTTACATGATTTACCATTACTGTACTTATTTGTTCCTTATACTAGCTAACACTAACTAAATATCAGCTAATATGTTTAATTATATATATTATATATTACGTAGGTTAGATAAATAGTTCTCGACTCATAACTACATTAATAGACAGGCAGACTTAGTGATGATTTGTCTTATAGTAGAGTTAACAATGTGCTCTAGGGCGGTATAACATATAACTAAGTATACATACATGTGATCTGGCTGCAAACTGTATTTGCTGAAACATACCTCCTAAAGAAAAAGGTTCAGACTTAGTAGAATAAAAAAATATTAAAACCGATCTAGACTATAAGAGAGACTAAGTGAATTTGACACTAAAATATATCCGCTCGAGAGCACTTTTACCAAGAAAATGGATTAGGGATGAAGGAATCGGACGCTTTACGACGACTGTCCGACTAACACAATGGGATGCCGGCGTCTGAATCGCTTTTGTACGTTTCCTTTTTTGATAATAAACTTGCGGTTCCGAGAAACCTCATCTGCTGTGAAGTACTCGAGGACTGGCTCACAAGAACATGAAACAGATTTTCAACCTGAAACTGGCAGTTATCAGATGAGAACGATAACCTACCATCCTATCCATACCATCACCCTTCTAGATATCTATTTCACCACGGTACCAAAATGGTTCTCTTCACCAAAAGTTGAACATTCAACTCAACACCGAACCATCAACACTTTGGCAACGGATATCCGTTTCCCAGTGTTAGTAATTGTGTCTGAAATGTGTACCATAGAATCCTGAGTAAGAAGAGATAAAAAAATATTTCAGAATTTGAAAACTAAAATTAAAAAATATATAATAAAATAATACGTATAAATATTGTAGTAAGAAATTTTCTCTTCCTTATCGATTGGCACAACTGCACAACACTATTACTTAGGCTCTGTAATTATTTTTACTCTATGGTAGCATCTCTCAATGAAACCACATTCGTTAATTACAAGTGCTCTTTATTTTTTCAATACTTCACATTAAATTCAACAGGTTATGGGCCCAGACCCACGCTATTTCACTAAATTAAAGATTTTAAGTAAAAATCAATCAAAAGTAAACGTAAAATCAGTGAAGTGAAATATAACCAAAAAAAAAAAAGTGACCGACGTGGGATTAAAATTGCTTCTGTTTAAATTTAAAAGCATCTTCATCAGCAAAATGTCTTCAAATAGTGCAATGACATTAGTAGAAAAGCTGACCGGAAGAGACAATTATTCCACCTGGAAATTTACGGTCAAAACATATCTGGAGCACGAAGAGTTATGGCAATGTGTCGAACCGGCAAAAGGTGAAGCAGTTGATATAACAAAGGATATAAAAGCTAAGTCAAAAATAATCCTATTAGTAGATCCTATCAACTATATACACATACAAGAAGCCACAACAGCAAAAGAAGTGTGGGATAATTTAGCTAAGGCATTCGATGACAACGGACTAACCCGCAGAGTGGGGCTTTTGAGAGATCTGATTACTACCACGTTAGACGGGTGCCAGAATATTGAAGATTATGTGAATAAAATAATGACTACCGCTCATAAATTGAGAAATATTGGTTTTATAGTAAATGATGAATGGCTGGGAACCCTACTCTTGGCTGGCCTTCCAGATGTATATCAACCAATGATTATGGCGTTGGAGAGCTCAGGTTTGGTGATAACGGCTGACTCCGTTAAGACAAAACTTTTACAAGATGTCAGAAAGTCAGATACTGCTGCGCTGTATGTTAAAGGAAAAGTTAACTCGCAGAATGCCAAACAAGGTTCAGAGAAGTCAAACAAACCTAATAAAGGTCCGAGGTGTTTTACGTGTAATCAATATGGACACATAAGTAAGAAGTGTAAAAGTAAGAAGAAAGAAAAGACAAATGAAAGTTCAGGCTATGTAGCTGTATTTTCAGCATCATTAAGCAATGATGATGCCTGGTTTATTGACTCAGGGGCTTCAATGCATCTTACAATGCACCGTGAATGGCTTTTTGATGAAATACCACCTCCGGTCAACACTATCAAAGTGGCAGATAATAAGAAACTTTCTGTTAAAGCATGTGGAAAAGTGAATCTACAAGTGATTAATGATGGCAAGCCTGAAACAATATGTGTTCAAAATGTTCTTTATGTAACAGAGTTAGCCACCAACCTTCTTTCTGTTAGTCAAATCATACAAAATGGCTGTCAAGTGAAATTTGACAAAGATGGTTGCAAAATATTTAACAAAAATAATGTACAAGTGGCTAATGCAAATTTAACTAATAATATGTACCGGCTAAATACACAAAGTATTCCAGCATACATATCTGCTAGTGAAGAAAATGATGCATACCTATGGCATCAAAGAATGGCACATCTGAACTTTGAAAATTTAAACAGACTGATGGAGTGTACAGGAGTAAAAATTAGAAGCAAGGACAAAGTTGTATGTATTTCATGTCATGAGGGAAAGCAGTCAAGAAATTCATTTCCTTCAGATGGATCCAGAGCTAAAGGTTTATTGGAGCTCATACATTCTGATGTCTGCGGTCCTATGGAAGTCCAGTCGCTGGGAGGTGCACGCTATTTTGTCACCTTCATCGATGACTATTCCAGGAAAGTATTTACTTATTTAATTAAGAATAAGTCAGATGTTTTTGATAAATTCAAAGAGTTTAAAGCCATGGTAGAAAACCAACTTAATTTATCAATAAAGATATTACGCACAGACAATGGTAGAGAGTATCTTAGCAATGAATTTAAATCTTTCATAACAAAGTGTGGAATAATTCATCAAACATCTGCACCGTATACACCTCAACAAAACGGCTTAGCAGAAAGGATGAACCGAACATTATTAGAACGAGCCCGGTGTATGTTATTAAGTGCTAGACTACAGAATGCAGTAAAATGGAAGGAGTCTATCAAAAGTGAGTTGTTGGCGCATGAGAAAAATAAGACCTGGCAGTTAGTGGAGAAACCACAAGGAGTGCGGGTAATTGACTCTAAATGGGTTTTCAAAATAAAAGAAATGCCATCTGGCCCGTTATATAAATCCAGGTTATGTGCCAAAGGTTTCTTACAGAAAGAAGGCATAGATTATACTGAAACCTTTTCACCTACAGTAAGGTATGATTCCATCAGAGTTTTACTTTCAGAGGCTGCTCAGCATAATTTAGAAATGACTCAGTTCGATATAAAAACCGCATTTTATATGGTGATATAAATGAGGACATATACATGACACCACCCGAAGGTTTGAAAGCACCATCCCATATGGTATGTAAACTCATTCGATCACTTTATGGCCTTAAACAGGCACCAAGATGTTGGAATCAAAAATTTGATTCTTTACTAAAGAAATTTGGCTTTAAAAGCAGTCACTCTGATAAATGTGTCTACATTGGCAATGTAAATAACAATATAGTATATCTGTTACTGTATGTTGATGATGGTCTCTTGTTGTCAAGTTTGAGAGAATCCTTGGATACAGTCATATCTGAATTAAATAAGAATTTTGAAATTAAGATATGTGAACCAAAGAACTTTGTTGGTCTCCAAATAGAAAAATCTAAAGGATGCATATTTATTCATCAAGCAAACTATATTAACAGACTACTAAGTAGATTTAATATGCAGGATGCTAATTGTAATTCCATTCCAGTTGACCCTCATACTAGACTGGAAAAGAGCTCAGCTGCACCAGACAAGGATATACCATATAGAGAAGCCGTTGGGTCATTGATGCACCTATCAATAGTAAGCAGACCTGATATCACTTATGGAGTCAGTCTGGTGAGCCGATACTTAAATTGTTATAATCACACACACTGGAACGTTGTGAAGAAGATTATGAAATACCTAAAAGAAACACAACACTATGGTCTGTGTTACATGTCAAAGCATAGTAATCAGCTACAAGCATATAGTGACGCGGATTATGCGAAAGATACATACACACGGCGATCTGTAACTGGGTATGTCTGTATTAAAAGTGGAGCTGCTGTAACCTGGACAACACAACTTCAACAGAGTGTTGCCTTATCCACTACGGAGGCTGAATTTATGGCAGCGTGTGCCACTACAAAAGAAATTATGTGGTTGAAAAGACTGTTAACTGACATTAATGCTTTTCATCAGGACTCAGTGACTTTACATATAGACAATCAGAGTGCAATTTGCTTAATTAAAAATGTAGATTTTCATAAGCGGTGTAAACATATCGAAGTTAAATATAACTTTATTAAGGAGAAATATGCAGACAAACAAATTAATTTAAAGTATGTATGTACAAAAGAACAATACGCTGATATGTTTACTAAAGCTTTACCTAAAGATACTTTTCAGTACTTATGCAGTAAAATAGGACTGATTAAAACTTTATTTATTTATTTTTTTTGTAAGAGTATGTATATTGAAAGTTGTAATAAGTAGGTACATTTATTACAGAATGTTGTGATATCATATTATTAAGTATGTTTAATTATTAAACATGACTAAGCTGAGGCTGAGTGTGCCATGTATTGGTTAAGTTTTGTATACTTTCAAATTTGTTTAGTTCAAGGAAAGATAAAATTTTGTAAGAGTATTGTAGTAAGAAATTTTCTCTTCCTTATCGATTGGCACAACTGCACAACACTATTACTTAGGCTCTGTAATTATTTTTACTCTATGGTAGCATCTCTCAATGAAACCACATTCGTTAATTACAAGTGCTCTTTATTTTTTCAATACTTCACATTAAATTCAACAATAAATAATAAAATTCCGCATTAAAGTAATACGGAATAGTCTGTCTCGCTCGCTCGAACGATGAAGCCAAGTTTTGATTGAATTATAACAGAGATGGAATTGAAATCAATACTAATGTAAGAGGCCAATTTCGGGTTCGGTTCAATTTACAAGAATATTGCTCGATTGAATTAAACAAAGTGTAATTAACATTGTATTAGCTTGGTAAAATAACTCCATTGTAAATAAAAATGATAATGATTTAATTTAAAAAAACCGCATGCGTACACGCAGCAGATGTTAAACTTCTGTAAATAATATTTCTATCTTGTGTGTTTTACACAAATTAACCGAAAACAAACGGCAAAATTCAACGTGATCTTCATGCGAACCTGCATCTTGTCTTATTCTATGTTGCCCATCGAACACTCTACGTTTTCCGTTCTTGTTACGTAATATATGTCGTGTTGCAAAACGTTGCAGTAAAAATCACCTTGTATCGCGCCCAAAGAAGTTTCACGTCAAAAATTCACTTACATACATCTAAGTGATTACTATGTTAAATTACTCAAGGAGTACGTTTGGCCGCTGTGGTGACGTCATCATCATCATCATTTTACAGTGACACCTATTAAGTAACTAATTCATTCCGGAACGTGACGAGTTTAACCCAAACCATGTTATTGTCAGTACTAAACCACATAGTAGCTGCGTACGAATATCTAATCGTAGTATACAGTATACTAGCTGGCCCGGCAGATATCGATATAACAAATTTATTATATAAATATGAGCACAATCGTTCAAGTCGTTTTATATATAAGAAGATAATCGCTCACAGCTTATGACTGAGACAGCCGGTTAAATGAAGTTAAATTCATGAACCCAAGTCCGGAGCTCAAGTGTCTCAAGTTTTCAGTTAATATTTAGAAGCGTACTCTTATATCGGTTGCCCTTTTTGGGGAAACCTATTCCTTCTGAAAATATTTTTTTTTTATATTACTTTGGTTATAACATACTCCACCGGTAACGGTTCAGTTTTTATTTAAGCACCTGAATATACCTAATATCGCATATTACATTTCTTCTTCACGTTTCTACACTACGAGTAATACATTCCAGAATGAATCACACAAGAGAGAGTGAGAATAACATTTAGTATATTGTTAGTATCATACGAGCAAGAAAATGTTATTCAACAGTTTTTAGGATTACAAATAAATATCAAATTTAGTGAAAGAAATGGCTGATGATGTAGTATCCTCTCATTAGTCTGTGCTGATGACAACACATCCCGGGTGTCATCTATCATCTTACGTATCTTTTTAATACGATCAATATTTTATTGAAATATGTACTAGTAACGACACTACTGGAAAAGCTGTGGAACAAAAGTAGTATTACAGTAAATTTTGAAACGTAAACAGTTTGTTCGTATTTCAAATTATCAAAATGGAAGCTAGCGTCTCTGAACGGTTGGGGAATGTTCTACGACTACTGCCATCTAGCAGGGATCTGGAAATGTTAATATTGTATACATATTTTTTGTGAATTACGTTTAAAAGTGTCCAATCATACTAGAAATAGAAAACTTATCCACAAATTTTGATTGAAAAGGCTACCACAGTTTCTGATGAACTGGTGTACAGATAATAAAAGAAAAATAACAGAATCCAATATTTTCATGAAGTGTAAACAAGTGCATCGTATTTCAAACAGAATAATTAAAACAGCTGATTGGCCGCTTGTTGTTTGTGTATAGTTTCGATTGTTGTGATTGGCTGATTGCTCACTGTTGTGTCGATGATTGGTTGAATTTAACAGCTTTATTGAAAGGTTGTATAGTACAATTTGTAGAATTTGTTTATTAAACTTCATTTTATTCTCACTATATTTTATTTACTATTTATACTTATTTACTTTGAAGGGTTAAACTAATTTGGTGGAGTGAAACATTTATAATGGCATATTATAATAGTATGTATATAATATAAAAAAGGTGTGTGTGCGATTCACACACGATAGAAGTGAAACTTCATTTTAAAAGACATTTTCTATTTTATTTAAACAGTGTGCAATATTCGTACACACCGACATTTACTCTCTCGCTCTGGCTCACACAAAGAGGAGAAACCGATAATGTGCGTTAAACGTTAAACATTTAACGTTTACCCCATACAAATTAACTTAAAATATTAAGCCGAAACAGGATTTCACATATTGATTATTAATTTCTAAGGTAATGTTAGAAATAGTATAAAATTAATAAATATTGTTAACAAAGATACTAAATGCCCACGCGTATACGCATTTATTGTGAGTGAGTGTGTGTAGTATTATGTGAGCACTTGTGATATGACAATAATGTCTTGTGTAAGTGTCTGTGAATCATAGATGTATTAGTGACCCGTCAATGACATTGCAAGGAAAGTTTCGATGAATTTTAACGATTTCTTTTTTCAATTGATTTTTGGCAAGAACAAAAATATCAAGATTTGAATAGTAGTTATTGTCGGTGCTTGACATATTTTGTGCATAAATAGATTTCACTCTGGGAGTCGCTAGAAGAGGGGTACGACGAGTTCGATAATCTGGCAAACATATTGATATAGCAGACAAAGGATCAGGACAATTAACGTTACCAGACAAAATAGCATGTAGAAGTACTGTCTGTACGTCATACTGGCGCCGCCTCAGTGTCATCTGATCTAGTCGAAAGTATCTGCTGGCTTTCTCATAATTATCAAAGTTTTTAAAGGTTTTGAAGCACAAAAATTTTACAAACTTCTTTTGGATCGCTTCTATCCTATCGATATAAGTCGCGTATAGAGGTGACCAAATACTGCAAGCATATTCTAGAACACTTCTCACGTACGCATAATAGAGTGTTTTAATACAATGTAAATTATTGAATGCGACACTTACTTGTTTTATGCACCCTAATTATTTATAAGCTTTGGCAACAATTGTATTAATGTGGATAGCCATTGTTAATTTGGAATCTAACCAGACTCCTAAGTGTCTAACACAACCAACTTTAGTAATAACGTTACCATTTATTTTATAATGAAATCTAACCGGAGTAAATTTACGCGTGAAAGTTATATGCAGACATTTACTTGAATTGATAGTTATTCTATTATCTGTATACTAGCGTTCAAATTGGTATGAATCGTTTTGAATATCAATACAATCATTAACAGATGCTACTTTATAATAGATTTTCTTTTCGTCAGCAAACATAATAAATCTAGATTAAAAACATGTACCAATATCGTATAGGTACGCATTATAAAGCATAGGGCCAAATATAGATCCCAGAAGCAAGCCCGATGTAATATGAATAAAGGCAGGCCGGCATGACAGAGGCGACCGCAGATGGATTTCGATCTCTCGGTGGTCGCCGTTGTATTTGAATTGTACTGTGCTTACCATCAGGGATAGTACAGTCAATGTTCCGAGCTTTTATAAAAAAAGAGCGCTCCTTATCAAGCCCGGTAAAGCTGTAAAAGCCGTAAAGGCTCCAGGGCCCCTCAGGCTAACAGTATAGTCAGTTCGAAAAAAAAGCGATCTTTAATACAACAGCCTGCCTACGATTTTTTACATAATATGTGTTCCATCTATGTAGGTTACCACGTATTCCCAGTGCGTAAAGCTTACTTAACAATATTAGGTCGTCCACACGATCAAATGCTTATTCAAAATCTGTATAAATTACATCGACTTGATAATTTTTGTCCATGCTACTCATTACATAGTTTGAAAAGATGGCAAGGTTTGTTACAGTTGAACGTCTTTTCGTGAAACCGCGTTGTTCTGTCGGCATGGAGTTTATGATTATCGGGCTTTATCTATAATTCTTTGTTTGCATGTTTGAACGGATTTAATGTTAAATCTAATTAACAAATTTACATGAAACTCTAGTTAAAATTTATCTTATTTATTTATTTAATAACAATGTTTCTAGAAACAGTGCAGCTAGAGCAGCGAGCGCGCGTGCATCGGCTCACCTAGTTGCATGTAATTACTTCTTCTAGGATTCATTTTACGTAAACCATTGAAAACACAAAAAGCTGATCATAATAAAATTTAAGACGATACTAACTTACCCTCCTGTCTCCACTGATAATTTACAGCATACTTAATATAATGTACTTTTTGAAGTTATAGTTCTTTTGGCGCGTTTACTAGACGGTTAAATTGATATTTAGTTAACAACGTTAAATTATTTTTAGCAAATCAAAATGATAAAATTGAGTAAAATGTATTCACTCACGCAGGATAACATTTTTCGAGTTAGTTTTGTTTTGTTACGACAATGACGTATAACTTCTTACCTACGTACACACAGTACAAACATTCGTTTTTCCTAACTATAAGAACCGATGTAGATTATTAAGTATACTTTATTTGTTCAAATTAAAGGTGGCAACCCTAGTCTCCGTACCTACACTACCAGACAGCAAGATACTTGTCTCCGTTTGTTAATAGAATCGATTCCCTCTACACCTCTGTCGGCCCTTTTATACTTATCTTAAAGTAAAACGCTAAGTAATTATTGAATGTTCCGTTTCGCTTTTCGTTCTTATTCTTTTTATCCAAAACGTTCATTAAACCGGATGTTTATTGTTATCATTAAAAGTATTCAACTAATGAAAGAAATGAAAGAACTTTCTTACAAACGAAAGAATTAACT